>JAMPIV010022942.1:660000-982147 GCA_024509875.1 Oreohelix idahoensis | reverse complement strand
ACAAAAGTCTGTTTTAAATTCTCCTGTAAAGATAAGAAAGTTACATACAGAATTTATGTTTGTTAGTTTCCTGCTAGTAGAAAGAAAGTTTGACAAACAGAATTCTGTTAGAAGATAAGAAAGTTGACATACAGAATGTCTGTTTTTATATCCTGTTAGAAGATAAGAAAGTTTGACATACAGAATGTCCTGTTTTTCGATATCCTGTTAGAAGATAAGAACGTTGACATACAGAATTTATGTTGTTATATCCAGCTAGAAGATAAGAAAGTTGACATACAGAATGTCTGTTGTTATATCCTGTTAGAAGATAAGAAAGTTTGACATACAGAATGTCTGTTTTTATATCCTCCTGTTAGAAGATAAGAAAGTTGACATACAGAATTTATGTTGTTATATCCTGCTAGAAGATAAGAAAGTTGACATACAGAATATCTGTTGTTATATCCTGTTAGAAGATAAGAAAGTTGACATACAGAATGTCTGTTGTTATATTCTCCTGTTAAAGATAAGAATGTTGACATACAGAATTTATGTTGTTATATCCTGCTAGAAGATAAGAAAGTTGACAAACAGAATGTCTGTTGTTGATGTCAGAGACAAGACGAAAATCTGAGAGAGATGTGAGATGATAGACGAGAAATGGTGTTGATGGTGGATAGTGTGACTTATAGTTGTCGAGGGTGAGAACCTATACTGACTCTCCCCTCGCCACTCAGTGACCTTTTCTCAACTACTGCCACACTGCCTCTTGCTCTGATAGGAGATAAGGTTTATTACACTACCGTGTATCCACATAGAACAGTACGAGTACAAGGTAAGGAGTACAGGTACAGATAGGAAAAGAAGTCTGATCCGTTAGGAAATTACATTTTATTAACAACAGTAAAAAAAAAAACTATAGTAAAAGCATCATGAAATCTATCACTATAACAAAGACAATTTCACTACGATGCAAATGGCAAGGTATGAGGCACAACAACAAAAGGAAATGTTATTATAAAAAAATTGGAAACACTTCCGGAAAAAACCCATAGGTTCCACGCTCCCACAATTTTGGGGTGGATATAAAATTAATGATCCTTTGCTGGAAAAACCTGAAATAAAGAACTGCACCTACACCAACACACTCCCGCTGACTTGTCCCTGTCAGCTACACTGCTAATCACTTTCACTAGATGCTTAGGTACACAGGTTCTTAAACAATCTACCCTCCCCCTCTGTTGATTTTGAGTGCACTCTACCCCACAATCCTTCTTCGTTGGCACGCGTGCGTTAATGCTTCACTGGGATCACGGTTAGCCGTTGGAGAAAATATAACACTATCTTCTCCGGGGTATTTGCTGATTAATCCGTGAATTGACTGCACCCGGCTGAAAATCAAGGAAATCGGGGGGTGCGATGGCAACACTCAAAATAAAATAAATGATGAGGAAATAATCCACCTTTTGAGTAATGGCCCACTACTCATGTACCGGTCCTCACTGATAAGGGACGACGTAGCTTTGTAAAGAGAACTGGTGCACACGGAGCATGGGCGCTCCTCTTATTAGGTGTTGGGCGAAGTATTTATACTCCAAGCAAAGGCCAATCATCAATGTGCCCGTAATAGGGTGATGAACTAGGCACGCATGTAGTTACGTGCAATCCAGCTGTAAATGGGTCGTTGACTGGTGCGACCCTTCCTCCAGGAAGGTAATCAGCCCTAAGGCTTCAGCGTAGGGCCTGAAATAACCGGGGTTAGCTGTAAATAATACACAAACAACTCATATATCATCGTGCTAAATGAGTCATAAAGATTACAACACGTCACAACATAAAAACGGGTCTTAACTAGATACAGGATAACATACGCGCCTCCCCTTTTATTAATCTGATCAAGGCTGAACTGCGCTGCAGTTTTATCTTACTCTCCCCCGCTCACCTTCCGATCAACAATAAGTGCAGGTCCGACTTATGGTAGCTTTTGCGTAACACTACGAAGCCCAGTTAACGGCGTCTAACGCTGGAATGGTTTCAGGCATGTTTACAAACTGCCCCTAACCTTCCATTCTCTACTGGCGCGCGTGACCTTAGTATGGGTCTGGCCAGCTAGTTACATAATTTTTACAAGCCCGTCTAACTAGAAGCGATGGCGTGAGTGTGACGAGTAGGGTGTATGTGGGTGGATGTAGAAGATCAAACAACACTCATACACCGCTCGTCTAGCTCATTGTCTAAGAAGTAATACACCAACTCCAACAACCATATCAATCTCCGTGAATATATAATATCACAAATAAGTCACAATGGGCGCAGGGCCATTACAATCATTGGAGACATAACAAATCCCGAGTATTCTACAATCACTCTGATTCTCGGAATATCTACAGAAACAAAATATGATACTTCATAAATCCACTGCACAACTCTGGCCCTCTACTCACGCACCACTATAGACATCTACCCTTCTCTTCTCTACGCTCTTCGCTGTCTCCTGTCTACTGTCTACTCTCTACTGACCCAACACACTACTGACTCAACACACATCTCTCTCTCTGACTGACCCCTTTCATTCGTATTCACCAGACACGTGAAAACCTTCCACGCTCCACTGATCGTCATTCATGCCTAACTAAAGCTAGCAGCTTGTCTTGATCTCTGCTCACAACATTGCTTGTAACTAAAATATTACAAGGCAAGCATTCCCAACTCATAACAACTCAAATGACTAATAAACTCCCTCTGGAGCATGGAAACATTCATACATGCAAAATACCCTCAAAACACTCCGTGACATCCAGCCCTTTCGCCACGTGAAAAAAACCGGGGTTTTTCACCGAGGAGACAGAGATGGGAGTCCTAAACATCCTCAGCCCCAAAATACATCATGAAAGTAAATAATGCTTCCATTCACCATATCGAACCTCACAATAATAGCATACCAATTATTCTAGCGACAATCACATTCACTATCTCTAAAATTAAACAAAATTCATTTTCACATCAGAGAAATGCATGCATAATCTACAAACGTCATGTAAAGTCATCAAACGTATACAAATATAACTACAAGTAAACATGCTTTATTAAAAATCCCAATCCGCTCGTCTGGTATCTTGTCCTACTAGTAACATCAAACTGTTGTAGGGTTAATGTACACCTGGTCAGCCAGCTACTTGGTGACTTGGCAGATTGCAGAAAACGAGTTGCAACCACCTATGACCAATGCCTAAGCATCTGCCCTGGGAAAGAAAATTTCGTTTAAATCAGAAAGCAACAAAAGTTGACTACTTGCAAAATATTCTCAAATTTTATCTAAGTCACTTACTTACTTACTTAGTCGTTCCGCTTCTACCGTGAGGTGTAGAGATTTGGAAGAGAGAGCGCCAGACTATCCTATCGGCTGTCTTCCTCCTGGCCTGGTTCCATTCTAGTCCTCGGTCCTTCAAAGATTGTTTAATGTTGTCCTCCCAGCAGACTCTGGGTCGTCCTCGGGGTCTGGATCCTTGGCTCTTTGTTTCCCATGCTTGTCGTGGTATCCGATCTTTTCCCATTCTGCAGACATGGCCAAACCATCTTAATTAAGACTGTTCTACTTGGGTCTGCAGGGGGTAGGATTTAAGGCTTTGACGTATCGTCTGGTTGCGGACCATGTCTCTTCTTGTTACTTCAACCACCTTCCTCAGATACCTCATTTCTGAGGTTTGGATCTGGCTTTTATGGGTTGTAGTCATTGCCCATGACTCGCATCCATATGTCAAGACTGGGACATAGGTGGAGCGGTATACAGCCATCTTCGTTTTCTTACCAACCTCTCTCTTGCTGAGGAATCCTCGATTTATGGCCTGAAAAAGTCTCCCAGCTGCTGCTTTTCGAGTGGCCAACTCTTCTTTGATGCCTCCCTTTCGGTCTATAATAGCTCCGAGGTATTTAAAGTGGTCGACCTGCTCCAGGACCTGTTCTCCCAGCTTAATCTGATGTCTTCTTTCTTCTCGTGATATCACCATGGATTTTGTTTTAGAGCTCTTCTCCAGCTCTTCCTTCCAGACTTGCAGGTTGAATTGGAGATGTGCCTCTGATTTAGCAATCAGGGCAACATCATCAGCAAATGCCAGCTCCGAAATATAGACCTGTCTCATCTTCCAGTACCCCACTGAATACTTTCTTGTTCTCTCCTTACATACCTTGATGACATCGTCCATAAGGAGTATGAAGAGGTAAGGTGATAGGATATCACCTTGTCTTACACCAGTGGTGGTCCTGAACTCTTCTGACTTATGGTTTGCTGTCCTCACATAATTTCTGCAAGACTTGTAGAAGCTCTGTATAGCATGAATCAGAGGTGTTGGAATATTCTTCCTTGCCAAACAGTCCCAAAGTTTGCTCCAGGGGACCCTGTCGAACGCCTTTTCCAGATCTATGAAACAAAGATGGATCTCACTCTTATACTCAAGGGCCTTTTCACTCAGCTGTCTGAGTGTGAAGATTAGGTCTTGAGTACTTCGGTTTGCTCGGAATCCGCACTGGACCTCATCCAATTGTGGCTCAGCTAGGCGTCGGAGTCTCTGCTCTAGGATTCTAGAGTAGATTTTACCAGGGACACTGAGAAGGGATATGCCTCTATGGTTTCCACACTGTCGATTGTTACCCGTTTTGAAAATTGGTGTTATGATGGCAGTCTCCCAATCCTTTGGTATGGTCCTGTTGGACCACGCTGCCTGTAAAACCCTTAAGCGTAATAGGTCGCCTGATGCTCCCATGAACTTAACCATTTCTGGTGTTATACCATCATGCCCTGCTGCTTTGCCCATCTTGATTTTCTCCAGTGCTGCCTTCAGTTCTTCCATCTTTATGTCATCTTCACCATCATTGGTTTTCTCTTCTGTGCTAGTGTTTATCATTTCTGATGCTTCACCATGCTCTCCATCCAGGAGTTCTGAGAAATATTCTCTCCATCTTTCCATTACTTCCTTCGGGGCAGTAAGCAATTTGCCTTGCTTGTCCTTTATAAATTTGAGAGGGCATTGTTTTTCCTTCCTCATGTTCTTTAGGGTCTTATAGAACAATTTCTAGTTTTCTTGCGCATCTTTTTCTAGCTTTTCTCCAAATTCTTCCCAGGACTTCTGTTTTGTTGCTAGCACTTTGTTCTTTGCTTCTGTTCTGAGTGTCACATATTCTCTATATTTTTCCATTTGTCCTGTTGTGTTTTTAGCTCCTAAGTATTGTTTCCATGCCATTTTCTTCTCTCTTATTTTCTCTTTGACTTCCTCTGTCCACCAAGGTGTCCTCCTGCTCGTTTACGTGGTTTCTTGCGTGATGTTGGGCAGTTCCTCGGCTGAGCAACTCTTTCAGTTGTTCTTTTGATTGTTAGCATGTAGTGATCACTTCCAATCTCTGGCCCCCTCCAAACTCTAGCATCTCGGACACATTTGAATGAGCTTCTCCTAACAATGGCATAGTCGATCACTGACTTCTCATTCTTTGTTGGTTCACATCTAGTGTATGCATGTATGTGCATATGGGGGAACTTTGTGTTTGTAATGATCAGATTCTGCTCACGGCAGAATCTAAGGAGTCGCTTTCCATTGTCATTGAGAGTATCTTCTCCATATCTTCCGATAACTCCACCCCATCTAGCATGGTCATTTCCAACTCTGGCATTAAAATCTCCGAGCATGATAACTTCATCTAGGCAGTCATCCACTGTCCTTTGAAGCAGCTCGAAGAATTCCTCCTTGACCTCTGCTCTCTCGTCCTCATTTAGCCCATACACTATGACCAGGTTGACTATGGTTTCTATTTCTTTTAGTTTAACAACCATAATGCGCTCCGAGACAAAGTTCCATCCCTTGATACTATCTTTTTGATTTTTGGCCACAATGCAACCCACGCCCCCTTTAGCTCTTTCAGATATGGGTACACCACTGTAGAGCAGCGTGTTGCCATCGAGATCCATGACTCCTTGTCCTTTTTTCTTTTTTTTCCGTTATAGCCAGGATTTCTAGTTTTGCTTTCCTCATCTCTTCCACCAGCTCCTCTTCCTTCCCATTTATACTTCTTGTGTTCCAAGTTCCATAAGTCGTAGTCCGTAGTCCGTTCCAGTTCGCCGCCTTTAGAATCAGTCCAGTTTTCTCTCTTGTATTGCTCGTAATCGTGATTTAAAGCAAACAGGTGATTGGCCTGTTGTGCCTTTGCATGGTGGAGGGGCTGCCTTCTTACGGCCTCCATGCAGGCCGCCCTCCTCCTTTTTCATCCGGGCTTGGGACCGGCATAGGCGGAGTTTATCTAAGTCACTTTGACACTTATTTGTACAAATCACTCTATTAGGCCTTCTTTTCTCAGTTAGTGCTGTTAGTTTTAGGCTCTGTAATTTCAATACTCTAGTCTACTATATGAGGCCCCTTCTGGCATCATATTCATCTCAGTCTTGGTCATACTCTTCAGGGTAGCTGCTCCCTCTAGGCTGACGATATCCCCGGCTACTACCAAAGCTACAACAACAGCTATCACTACCATCACTCCATCTACGACGTGCCCTACTGTAACGAGAGTTACTCTCTCTTCTGTCTGCCCAGCAGCAATCTCTTCTGAAACTAAATCTGTATACGTCTCCAGCTTTTTGTTCACTATAGCTTGGTCTGTTGGAACAAAATCCCCTGCTTATCTCTTGTCCTCTGTGTCTGTTTCTAAATCCAATACGACGTTCACTTTGAAAAGTACCACAGTAACCATTACTACTCATGCGGCTTCCTCTAAAGTGTCTCAAATCTCTTAAGTCATTGGTTTCTCTTCTGTAATGTTTCTCATGTGACATACGAGCACGACGACCCCCTCTGCGATACTTCTCAATCAGCTTTTGGCGCTCTTCTTTCATCCGGGCTGTCTCAAGATATTTGACAGATCCATAACATTTACCTTCTTCTGGCAAAGTAATATTCACCTTCGTTTCATTTACTGCACTTTCCGGAATATTCATCTTACGTTCACTGCATTCCTTTGGTGATTTAATATGCCCCCCCCCCCCCCATGTTAGTTTCTGGTTGACCAAACTGTTTTGGAAATGATACAACCTCTTGTTGTGGTGAAATTAAATTTAATACTGAAGTATGTGCAACCAGAACATTACCAGAAGACATACTATCCACAGGAAGTACCCTAGGTTGACGCTGCAGTAAAATGTCATCAGCTTTTCCCTGCAATTTTGTAGTTCCTCCATAAGTACCATCTCTATGTTTGTGCTTCCATAGTTTGACATCCTCATCAGTACACTCTTTGATACCACGGACATTTCCAATTGTCAGGTCGGCGACCGGATCTTTAAGAACAAAAGCTTTCACTTTGCCACATAAGAATGGTGTATCAATATTTATCCATGCTAGAGGATAGACTTCAACTCTACCCCCAAATGTGATACACCGAGCAGTTTGACCCAACAAACAAGACTCATCTATACATGCTCTACTCACGCCAACCGTCGTGCAACCTGTATCCCTCAACACGGACACAACTTTATGTCCTACGTACCCTGGATGCAAGACTAGGCTACCATCTGTATGAACTGCCGATAAACACGGAAGTGGATGGCCACAAATCAAGATTGGTTTCTCATCTTTATGAAAAAGTGGTCTGCACCCTTCAAAACTCTCGCTGTTGAATGTATCTAAGACTACCACCGAATTTGCGCGTTCAAACCTCCTATTAGGGCAATCAAATTGAAGGTGGCCAATACTACTACATACAAAGCATCTGTACTCCTCACGCTGGCTCTTCAGTGGACTACCCTTAGTACTAGTCTGAGGCTCGGCCACAGACTGAGGTTCAGGCTTGTCACAAAACTTCGCTCCATGGCATGGTGACCCACATTTAAAACAACCAGAAGGTCTTCTATTACCTAACTCTGTCATATTTTGCTGCTTCCTGGGGGATGTACGGAAGTCTGTTTCTGTCCACCTCTTACTTACTGCCTTCCTATCATAGGGTCTCTCCCCACTACGAGAACTTTGTTTTCGATATGGCCGTGTTTCATAACTCCGCTTGGCCGAACATGTCGTAAAGGTTTCTGGCTCCGCCGATTTATGAATTGGTCTGTCTGGATGTGCTGTTGTGTATTGCTGCCCTAACTGTGACATTGCCGAAATATTTTCCGGTTTTCTATCCTGAAAAAAGCCAACAAATCGGGGCTACATGAAGACATTACCTTATCACGTAAGATCAAATCACATAGGCCATCAAAATCTTTAGCAATGCCCGATAGGTCAATCCACCTGTTCAATAACATCTTAATATCTGTGATAAACTCCGCTAAATCTTGCTCACTACTTGGCATCGCACTGTGGAACTTTAACCGATAACCCTGCTCATTTAACTTGTACTTGCGTAACAAAGCTTCCTTCACTATGTCATAATTTAATCTATCTTCCACAGATAATTGGAAAACTGTTTTTAATGCTGACCCTGTTAAATAATCTGTCAACAGTGATCCCCACAGTTCTTTATTAATCCTTAAGGCAGTTGTCTTCATTTGAAACCTCTCCAAAAACATTCCATAAAATCTATGGATTCGTTGAAAATTGGGAGTTTTAACTTGTACATACTCCCGTACTCTTTTTTTTATGATGAGTCTGAACCCGACTTCTCTAACTCGATTCTTCTCAAGGATACCTCTTTGTCCGCTTCTATCTTTTTAATTTCTTTCTGTGCTTCTGTCTCTTTTATTTCTTTCTGTGCTTGTATCTCTCATCTCTTAGTCTCTTCCTCTGCTTTCTTAGTTTCTTCCTCTGCCTCTGCTTTCTTTCTCTCTCGCTCCTTGTGTCGTTCTTGTCTCTCATGCACCTCTTTAAATTGAGCCTGTGCAAACGCTAAGAGATCTTCTCCAGATAGATTTTCCTATCCTCTCACCGACAAGGATAAAATCCATAAGTGTTGACATGATTATAAATCTATCTGACTTATATGCAACTCAAATACTCTTTTAAAAATGTCAAAATAGCTCAAAGTCCACAATAATATCTTAAATAACCACTAAGATGACACCTTACTCACTGTACTCAATGTCTACCCAAAAAAAATTATTAGCCCTACAAAACAAACAATGACACAAATGATGATAATAAGCAGTACACCCTAATTTAACAAACAACAACCTGGTAGGTCGGTAACAAGAACAAGGAAATGAGTGACAGAAGTAATATAGAAATATACAGTACCAGACGTCTATAATGCACGAAAACAGGAGATTGAAAAAAAATTACGTATTTACAGGATAGTGTAAGAAAAAAATAACTGAAGAATACACCATATACACAGAACGCCAAAGAGGGAATATAACACACAACCAACAACAAACTGCACGTAAACAACTTGATAATTAATTCTAACTGCAATCTAACTTCATGACAGCTTAGGTGATCTTAGTTGTTATGCTTACTTTTCTTTAAATTCCTGTGAGGATCCCTTAAATAGAAGTATCATTATTCGATTTTTATCTCCGCCAAGAGTGATCTTGAGCGAAATGTTGGTACCTTTGATGGCCCTCATTTTTATACTCTAAAATTGGCCATTTTTGGACCACTTTGCGTAGCAGAGGAGGCAATCCAGTCACAACATCACACGAATGTATGTATGTATGTTGTCCCTATGTATGCTGTCCCTATGTATGTTGTCAAAAGCCTTTGCACTACTAGCATATTCACATCAACACATCCAGGAAAAAACGGATAGACTTAATAAGTTTAGCCAGCAGGTGGGCTTGAACATCAATTTAAAGAAGTCAGAGGTCATGACGCTCATTGTGAGCAACCCTGAGCCCATATCAGTAAGGAATCAGCAACTGGTACAGACAGACACCTTCTCATACCTAGGATGCATAGTAACACCAGACGGCGGGGCAGGCAAAGACATCAACATCAGAATGAATAAGGAAAGAACAGCCTTTTTTAGCCTAAACAACATCTGGAAGTCCTGTCAATACAGCACAAGCACAAAATTAAGATTATATCAGAGCTGTGTGCTTTCTGTGCTTCTCTATGGTGCGGAAAGCTGGAGAGTTACAGAGAAGGAAATGTCGAAATTGTCCTCTTTTCACACAACATGCCTAAGAAAAATTCACCGAATCTTTTGGCCGAATACCATCACCAACCAAGATCTGCTTACTCGGAGCAAGCAAGAGGACATGCACACCATCATAGCTGGCAGACGCTGGAGCTGGGTTGGCCATGTCCTCAGAAGAGACCCCGATGCCATCACAAGAACAGCTATGCTTTGGACCCCTGAAGGAAAACGAAAGAGAGGCCGACCAAAAACAACCTGGCGGAGGAATGTGGAGGCTGAGATGCAAAGAATGAACCAGAGTTGGGGCACTGTGCGAAGGATGGCCACCGACCGAGCCAAGTGGAATCAATTTGTTGTTGTCCTACAAGACGCCACTAGGCGTGATGGCCACTGACTGCTTCGACAGTCGCCGGCTAAGTATCAAAGAAGAAGAAGCAATCTAACTTAAACCTACATCACATATAACGTCATGGAGAGAGAGAGACTGAAAACTAACGACAGTAGAACCGCAACACTGAAGGTGAAGTAGAAAATAAGTGATACTACTGAAAGAAGCAAGTAGCAAAACTAAAGAGAAAAAGCTAAATGTGAAAACAGAAGTACTCAGTATATGAGAAGAAATACTGAAGAAATACACTGTAAGCACCATATAAAACACAAATTAACTTCTAACTAGAAACTTAGTGCAGCACACCACTAGAACATTAGCATACTAGAGCACAAAAGAATGTTATGTAACTACCTTATTTATCAGATACCTGATTAATACTTAGACTGTACACCTAGCCCTTCTAGTAATCACCTTAAACGAGCAACAACAAAATAATATCTAACTCGGCTACAACCCAAGGAATTATAACGAACACTAAACGTTTACAGAACCAATACATATACTTAAATTCCAAGCGTGTAGATCTGTTTCTAATGTCTTCAGCAAGTCCCAAGGCGATGAAAGTATGCGGACAACACACAGCACAGCACAACACACTCAGTTCAGATTCTGTAGCACCACCGGCTACACACAGTGAAAAACAGGGCTCGTGTTTTTCACTTCACACTGTGTCGAGTAGAACACTGCAACAAGGTTTCCTCCGATAGCTCCACAGATTTCTACAGATCTACTTCTTCTGGTCAGCACAGCTTCTTCTGGATACACAGTCTCCGCATCCTATACGTCAAAACAACTAGCCTCTAGTCAATCCTGCTACCAGCTTCTACAGCACACTTTTCGACGATCATTCAGACAACGCTGAGGTCACTGCATTACACAGCGGGCTGACCTATTTTCACCAGCGCACGATTACGGTGAGGTGTGTACTTACCGTCTTCTTCTTCTTCTTCCATCCTTAGCCATCAACCGGCAAAGCAGTATGTGGCAAGTACGCCTAGTGGCGTCTTAGGGCAACAACAAATTGATCAATCTATCGCTGTTTCCACCACGCCTAGTGGCGTGTGTAGTTACCGTAATCCTGTCAAAATTGGTTGCGGTGACAAACAAACTGTAGGCTACTGACTGAATGACTTTTTGATTACTTCAGTGCTGTACCACTTTGGGTTCACTTGAAACATCCAAATAGACGGCTCCCAATGTGACGAGTAGGGTGTATGTGGGTAGATGTAGAAGATCAAACAACACTCATACACCGCTTGTCTAGCTCATTGTCTAAGAAGTAATACACCAACTCCAACAACCATATCAATCTCCGTGAATATATAATATCACAAATAAGTCACAATGGGCGCAGGGCCATTACAATCATTGGAGACATAACAAATCCCGAGTATTCTACAATCACTCTGATTCTCGGAAAATCTACAGACACAAAATAGGATACTTCATAAATCCACTGCACAACTCTGGCCCTCTACTCACGCACCACTATAGACATCCACCCTTCTCTTCTCTACGCTCTTCGCTGTCTTCTGTCTGCTGTCTACTCTCTACTGACCCAACACACTACTGACTCAACACACATCTCTCTCTCTGACTGACCCCTTTCATTCGTATTCACCAGACACGTGAAAACCTTCCCCGCTCCACTGATCTTCATTCACGCCTAACTATAGCTAGCAGCTTGTCTTGATCTCTGCTCACAACATTGCTTGTAACTAAAATATTCCAAACTCACAACAACTGAAATGACTAATAAACTCCCGCTGGAGCATGGGAACATTCATACATGCAAAATACCCTCAAAACACTCCGTGACAGTAAGACATATCTAAACATTACATACAACATATGTCCACAATAAAAGTATGCGCTAGTTAAGTATACAAATTGCATTTAAGATACCCATTAATACCCAAGTACACACTTAGATGCAAAGTACATGTTGCGAAGAAAAATTATTTACACAAACCGCCACTGAGGCCAAAAAGATTACATTTGCTCAGATTAACCTTTTTGTGTGTGTTAAAGATTTCCTACTTTGGTTATCCATAGGTGAAGGAAACCGATTATCATTTTGATGCACTACATCAGGCGTAAAATCCTCTGCCCAATATGTTCTTATATAGTAACAGCACACCAATCCCAAAAAACTGGCTATAGCTTTAGATCTCTGGTTGAATGATTGTTGTAATTACTACATTACTAAAACCCTTTATGAAGGCTTTGACTTATCACATATCCCAAGCACAAAATTTATACTAAATACCAATTTCTAAACTTGCTTACCGCGATTATCAGAATCTCCCATTCTATAAATCATAAACAGGCAAATTGGTGTTAAGTCTGCTACCTTCTCCCGGCATGAATTTTAGGACTGAAGCCATGAGAGACAACAAGAGTCTGCCTATATAGGGAGAATAAGGGTTGCAGGTGTTCGAGGCGGGCTCTAACATCGGCGTAGAGAATGCCAAAATAACGTAATAATTACTCAGAGAATTTGCTAGAAGACCTGCTACAAAGAATCTGGCGCAACAGGGAAGCGAGGGTTACGCTAGCGGGTCCCAGACTCTCCTGGCCATCAAAGCACAGGGAACTTCTTTGTGACCGTCATCTCACAGTGCAGGTGTCTCGGCAAGTCGCTCCCTTGCCCGACCCGCTACTTAACATGACGGCACTCTCTAAGGACAGTTTCCCTGGTTTCGTGCAAATTAAAGAATTACACCGCCAATATATGGCGTATCAGTTCTGTCCGCCGCCACACGGAACCCAAGACTTTCCCTGGTGTTAAAGACCCGGGACCTTTTGCCGCTAAACTCTCAAACTGAGTGTCGGGCTTTGGACTCGTGGTAAAACAAACTCTGAAGAAAGATGCCGCTGTCCACGACAGTGAGTCCGGGACGCGTCAATTATCTACTACCTACATTACAGAACCAGGAGAGCAGGAGAGTGAACCTATCAGATTCAAGAATGACAAGTCCATTACCCCGCTTGTATCTACAGAAACGAAAAGAAGTAAAATGGGCGTGAAAAAAATCAGACAAAAATTAGGAGGGATGGTAGTTCAGTCTAAGTGGCCAGAATTTATAATCCATTTTGCCACACCTTCCTTACCTCAAGTGCAGTGTCAGGTATTGTCACAGTATAGATGTTCTACAAAATATTAAGTTGGTCACGCTGTGAGTGGTGACATTGAGATAATTTAAAACCCTTCTTGGTCATGTGACCTGGAAGGAAGTGCGCCCAAATTCTGGCGCGGAAAGTTAGTTGAGTTTCTGGATATCGACCAGGAGAGGTCGCTTTGTTGTTCCCTGTCAGCATTTTCGCTGGGATATTTGGATGCCATTATTGTTCATGGATAGTGCTTGTCATTTATTCATGTGGTCAAGTTTAGTTTGCATATGTCTAGAACAGTGGTGTCGTTTCTAGCAGCATTCTTTCGTAATTCATTGATGAGAAGTCATTTGTAGTTCAGTATTGCTTTATTAGATTGCAGAACTTAGCCGGTGAGCGAAAGTCATTGTGTTGTTCACTCGGTATGACATACCCGCAGTTGTGATAATGGTAAATTGCGTTGTTGATTATTGCAAGTTATTTTGGCATCAATGTTGCATTGTGTTGCATATGTATTTCTAGCCGTGTGTGACTACGTTGTGTGCATGATTATTTATTAAAGGGAACTTAGCCTGCTACCGGTGTTATGGTGAGTTTATGTCAGCTAGTCTTTGTTGTGGTCGTATCCTTAGATAACGAGTCTTGATATTGCTAGTATTATGATCCATATGCTGATGGTGATAAACCCACAATATTACTAGTTCCTGACATCTGAGGTCTCGTCCGATTTTGCGGTGAGCCTAAAGGCCATGTGCCTGTAATTTGTAATATTTAATTCCCAGCTAGTTGACATTTGGATAGCTCGTCTATTCGAGAGGTCGTGGGCCAGTAGTTTTTCAGGATTTTATAATATTTGGTAGCAAGGCCGTAGGGCTTATGTTTGTTATATACAGGCCTGTTTATATTATGCACACAGAATACTAGAAGGTTGGTAGGCCACGGTTTGTTGGCTCATATTTACTGCTAGTTCACGTGAGTGAGCTATTTTCGGTCGTCCAGTGTAGAGTCAATGTGTTTGTCAGTCAGTCGGTGTAGTGTACTGTTTACGGTCGTTTGACCTCGATTACGGTGGCTGACCTAGTTACAGCGTTTCAGTGGTAATGGCTATTTTCAGTCGGTAAATACTTTTCAGTTGTGTCGTTGATAAAGTGTTGCACATGTAATTTTCAAGTTGTTTGCGCTGGAGTTTGCAAGTCGGGTTACAAGTGTATCGAAGTGATAGGTTAGGTTTGCAGCGTGCATCAGGCAGGTCAGTTTGATATATTTCAAGGTCTGCTTGGTGGTTTATAACAGTGATCCAGCTGGAGCAGAGGAATTGTGAGTTGGCCGTAACATCTAGCTTAGATTGGCCCAGACGGCAATTGGATGTCATATGGGAGATAGTTCGGTCAAGCTCGGTATAGGGTGGAAGGAGATGGTTGATAGGAAGGCATAGATGTTAGGAAGTTGATAGGTGCCTCCGGTTATTTGGCGAGTCTCTTGGTTGGACATTTTGGTCATCTTGTTACTACCACACCGATGTGCCCAGCCAGGGGTGAAGATCAACGCCTGTGACGTTACCCTACCACGCAGACGTGCACGGCCAGGGGTGAATTCCTGTGAACAGTGAAGCCGACTGACCTGAGCGTGTCTGGACTGCTTTACCTTGAAGTCTTCCAGTCCCCTAGAGATTGCGTGATTCCTGTAGTACACTATGTTGAGGACTGCTGTGATCCTTGGAGTGTCGAATTGTGAAGTAAACGTTTCGTGTAACATACATATAACAGTGCCAAGGGACATACACGTATTTACCCGACGTATAGACTGGTGATTCTAGCTGTGTAGCTGAACGTTTGTGAAGGTAGACAGTGTGCTGCTGTTGTGGACAGTGCTGTGTTAGCACCGTGTAGAACAGTGTAGTCATAGCGATAGAGGATACCATACCGTGAAAAGGAACTCTGTTGCTAGTAACTGACACACAGATTTTCAGAGAAGCTTGGTTCCCTGGACTTCTATTTTTTTCGATCGAACGTTTTCAAGTTTGGAGTCTTGTTTGTGCCGTTTTCATCACGCATCACCAATGCTGAGGATACTTCTTGCTCAAGCTCCGTTGGATCTCCAATTAAGTTTTGTTGTAATTTTTGTATGATATGTTGATATTGATGTTTCTTGTTTGTTTTTCCTCTAATTTCTAAATTTTCTTTTCTGTCTTTCTATCTGATTGTACTTATCATTTAGTCTGATCTTTTGAAATAGGATATGTCTGTTTCTTTGTTTGCTTCGTGAAGCCTGCTTCTTGGTTTGTTGTTGTTTTTCTTTTCTTGGGTTGTGTTCTTTTCCTTACTTTCTGGATAGAATTTAGTTTCGATGTAGATATGTGAAAAGTAGTTAGATTAGTATTTCTTAGTATTTGGAAGTATTTGTAGGATTTATGTGTTACTATATAGAATAATTTTGTTATATTTTATTTAGTTTCTAGCAGCATTCTTTCGTAATTCATTGATGAGAAGTCATTTGTAGTTAAGTATGGCTTTATTAGATTGCAGAACTTAGCCGGTGAGCGAAAGTCATTGTGTTGTTCACTCGGTATGACATACCCTCAGTTGTGATAATGGTAAATTGCGTTGTTGATTATTGTAAGTTATTTTGGCATTCATGTTGCATTGTGTTGCATATGTATTTCTAGCCGTGTGTGGCTACGTTGTGTGCATGACTTTATTAAAGGGAACTTAGCCTGTTACCGGTGTTATGGTGAGTTTATGTCAGCTAGTCTTTGTTGTGGTCGTATTCTTAGATAACGAGTCTTGATATTGCTAGTATTATGATCCATATGCTGATGGTGATAAACCCACAATATTACTAGTTCCTGACAGGTACCGATCTACAGCTGGGTTGACTAGAGCGTGGTGCCCCCAAATATCGAACCCGGCACCATCGCCGCGAGAGGCTGGAATTCTAACTACACTGCCAATCGGACGCTGGTCTAGATCTTATGTTGTTGTTATTGTTTAACTAGAGCTGCTGAGCTTCTCGCTCTTTTGCAGCCAATTCCAAGGTGAGGACTCCTTGGTATCATCTACACTGTAGATCTAGGCTTTTTCTGTGGCTTTTCTGCCATTCTGAAACGTGTTGAGTTAAGTCATGAGCTCCAGTTTCTCCAGCTTTGCTTACATTTAAAGGATCGTCACATCTGGTCCTAAGCTAGGAGTAAGTGTGTGGCATACTGTGCATTCCCCGCATTCCAAGATGGCTCTCCAACTATGCAGAGCTAATGTACTGTACTCTGGTTCTGGGCTCTCCCAAAGAATTCTCACGTCCTGCACAGAGCCACTTATCAGCTTCCCCTGCCTATCACTGGGTCTATAGTGAGATCCTTCTGCATGCAGTCAAGCAAGTCAAAGCCAAAGAATTACGCCAGGGGCTCAAGTGACTTCTCCAAGCTTAGTGTGCAATGTTGGGTTCTCAACAAGTTTCACCACAGAGGGAATCCCTGGAAGTGTGTGGATGATTTCAAGAGTCAATGAGGATGTAATTAGTTTCACAGACATAGGTTCACTTCCACGTACATATAGTGTAGCATTGTGCATAGCTGGTGGTCATATAAGGATGACTCCAGATATGCCTCCATGCATTCATTCCTAGATCTTATAAAAGTCTTCTTTTTCTTCTCCTCTCACGTCATGTTCTTTCATCATTACCCTTTAGTTCCCTTTGGAGCATAGGTCACCAATGAATTCACATTAAGTCTCCATGTCCTGTGCCGTCCGCTCAAAATCCTTGCACGTCTTCATTATTCCTTTCATTACTGTCTTCATTATCCCTTACATTACTGTCTTCATTATTACTTTCATTACTGTCTTCATTATCTCTTTCATTAATGTCTTCATTATCCCTTTCATTACTGTCTTCATTATCCCTTTCATTACTGTCTTCATTATCCCTTTCATTACTGTCTTCATTATCCCTTTCATTACAGTCTTCGTTATTCCTTTCATTACTGTCTTCATTATTTCTTTCATTACTGTCTTAATTATTCCTTTCATTACCGTCTTAATTATTCCTTTCATTACTGTCTTCATTATCCCTTTCATTACTGTCTTCATTATTCCTTTCATTACTGTCTTAATTATTCCTTTCATTACTGTCTTAATTATTCCTTTCATTACTGTCTTCACTATCCATTTCATTACTGTCTTCATTATTCCTTTTATTACTGTCTTCATTATCCCTTTCATTACTGTCTCCATTTTCCCTTTCATTACTGTCTTCATTATTCCTTTCATTACTGTCTTCATTATTCCTTTCATTACTGTCTTCTTTATCCCTTTCATTACTGTCTTCATTATCCATTTCATTACTGTCTTCATTATTCCTTTCATTACTGTCTTCATTATTCCTTTCATTACTGTCTTCATTATTCCTTTCATTACTGTCTTCATTATCCCTTTCATTACTGTCTTCATTTTCCATTTCATTACTGTCTTCATTATCCCTTTCATTACTGTCTTAATTATTCCGTTCATTACTGTCTTCATTATCCCTTTCATTACTGTCTTCATTATTCCTTTCATTACTGTCTTAATTATTCCTTTCATTACTTTCTTAATTATTCCTTTCATTACTGTCTTCATTATCCATTTCATTACTGTCTTCATTATTCCTTTCATTACTGTCTTCATTATCCCTTTCATTACTGTCTTCATTTTCCCTTTCATTACTGTCTTCATTATTCCTTTCATTACTGTCTTCATTATTCCTTTCATTACTGTCTTCTTTATTCCTTTCATTACTGTCTTCATTATCCCTTTCATTACTGTCTTCATTATTCCTGTCATTACTGTCTTCATTATTCCTTTCATTACTGTCTTCATTATCCCTTTCATTGCTGTCTTCATTTCTCTTCTCCGTGTGTTTATCGGTCTCTCACTACCAATTTTACCATAGAGAATCCAGAACAAGAACCGCCTTGTAATGCTATTGCCCTGTTTCCTTATGTGATAACATCGCCCTGTTTCCTTATGTGATAACATCGATGTTTCTCATTAAATTAGCCACCTATCTCTTCACAACCGGCAAAACAGAATCATGTCTTTTTCTCTGATAAAGTTGGAAGTCTGTCTAAGGCGTCTCACTTCGCTCTCCTATAACCACATTTATGTCTCACATAAAGTTACGGGTCTGTCTCAGTCTTCTCTCGTTACCATACAGTTTCTCTAATGAAGGGGTTGGCGCAAGCCATGTTATCAGTGTGCTCTTCTCGTGGAGTCGACATTCTTGGAGGACACGACAAAGTTGTACGTGAGCGCGTGTTTGTGTGCGTGCGTACGCACGGGCATGTGGATTTCTATTTATTATCATACTAGCTCCACTGGCCACATAGGCTTATCTTTCGTGATGGCGGCAGCATAAGACTCCTCTGCTCGATAGCCTCTCTGTGTTCTGGAGACACCTCACTGGTCACTATCTGGACCCAGGAGTATGCTGTCAGCCTCTAGGTTCAGCAAAGCTCAGACCAGGTGCTGCTCAATAGCTTTAGGACCACGGTCCCTGAAACAAGAAGGTTTTACCTCCTACTTCATAACTAGTTTATAATCCATTTACAGACTGAACACAATACATAACAAACACTGAGTTCAGAGCGGTAGGCCAACTGTCAGCTTCATCTGAAATAATTTACACCAGTATATTCCTCCCTAATGGTTACTACGCCTCTGCAATTCCAGCATTATTTCTTTCTAGTCAATAATATAGGTGTCAGTGTACTGTTTGGCAATTCCATGCAGTTTTACTTTCCTCCGACACCTTCTGTTCAGGTTGGAGCACTATATAGGCTTTACCTCATGTTCGCTACTGAACCACACATATATACAGACATAAATTATCAATTTACATTCAATTTTCATTAAAAAGATATTGAATATATCAAGCTTACCACAATTCATGGAATAATACACAGTTACGTTGAATGGCAATGAATATAGCACAACTTCGATCTGCCGATGTCCCAGGCTTTTATTTAGAAAAATATGCACTGGTGCTCAACGCACTGGTTCTGTAGTAAGTTTATTTGAACATGTGGTGGTGACCTGACGCCTCTGATTGACTATATTCGCGGGTCTAACCAATCGTGCCATGTTTACCCAATCGTTTGAAAAAAAGTACTCCTACTCCCGTTTCCCCTGACAACAAAAGATAGTATTTATAGCCCGACTAATCGTGTTTAGCCTTACATTTCTTGCGCTCCAATCAAATCGGATTTAACATGGAGACCCATTTCCCGTACAATTCATTCATAACCCTCCACTCCCAAAGGAGCATAGGCCTTCAACAAACACATGCCAAGTCCTCCTGTCACGTGCCATCATCTCAAGTTCTTTCCATGTTCTCCTCATCATTTTCACCTCTGTTTCCAACTCTCTTCTCCATGTACTTCTTGGTCTACCTCTGCCTCTCTTGCCCTGGGGGTTCCAGAACAAGGACTGCCTTGTAATGCTATCAACAGGTTTCCTCAGTGTGTGTCCTATCCATCGCCATCGTCTTCTTCTCATCTCTTGTTCCACTGGCACTTGTCCAGTTCTTGTCATCAGTTCCACATTGGTAAATTTCCCGTACAATGGTGGGGTGAAAATCTGCCACTGAGCGATTCTGATTTGGGTGTTGTCTGACATCCCTCACTATTTCTTTTGGCTATAATTTGGTAATTCCTAGACTATTTGCGTAACGTTTAACATATTCTTTGTCAGCAAGTCCTAAGGAACCCAAATATACAAATTTAAAGGAGCTAAGTGGCTGCGTTCAAAATATGCATTTTCTTCTACCTCCTGTTTACTTCGAATACGATGTGGTGTCTGGGTACTGTAATGTTTTCAAACGTAAACCAGTATAATGTCATGTTTCCTAATAAGCGTTTTGTGAGTTTTTAAAAACTAACTCTCGTGTGTGTAGTGTTTTTTTTTCACTGTCGATTTGAAAAAAGCTAGTGCTTGTGGCCTTACACGCGTGATGGTAGTAATTGTGTATCGCGAGACGCGTGTTTAGTGTTGCATGCGTTCCGGCTTTCAGCCTCTCCCTTTCTTTCTATCTTTAGTCCATCTGTCTTTCGTTTTTTTTTGGTAACGTAGTGTATAAAATGACATGAATGGAATTTTAAATCTAGGTCATCTTGCGTATCTCAAGGTTTTTCTTAGAAATGGAGTACACATTTTATTGTGTTGGGGAAACGCGTGTATGCTGCAGAAGGCTTTTACTATCAACGTGAAACGTTACAATTTGCAGACGAAGGAGAAAACAAGGGGGATTTCGAGTACAGTCATTGTGACAGCACTGTTCTTTACCATTCTTCTTTCCTTTTATTGAATTTATGTGTTAGGCTTTACATTTACCTGATAATTTATATATGTGGATTAGAATTTCTCACGACAACATTCTTAGAGTGTTTTTTGGTTTCTTTCCATTATACAGTGTAATCAAACTGTTCATGAACACCGTCATTTAAACGCTTTTCTTTGTTGATTGTAACTATTTTCGGGAGAGTATATATAATGAAAACAATACAATTTTTCAACACGGTTGCGTTCCTCAGCTGTGACCAACGTACACACGGCGAGAATTATGTTATTTTAGATTCAATTTAAAAGTTCTTTGATGACAACATTTCGTGTGAAAGTGCGTGGATTATTTTCAAAGAGTGTTCTCTGATAATAAGTGGTTTTAACAAAAACTTTCAAGTTTTCATGATTTGTACATCGGTTGAGGGCTCATGCACACCAATTTTTACGCACTTTTTCTTTGTCGAGCGCTACTAATTTCGTGAAAGAATAAAAAAAAATAAAAAAAATAAAACCAAAGTATTTGTTGTATATAACACCACGCCACGCAAGTTGCACACCGTGCGTTGCGCACTTTTTTTTCTGGCGCGAGTTACTATTTTGAGTGAGACCGACCGACGGAACATACATCGGTAATTATGTTAGTTGTGGGATGGGATGTCTGATTTATAACGTGTCCAGTCTTATAGAATGTCTGTAGCTACATTCTTTATGCAATCTTTTAGAATGTATGTAGCTACATTCTTTGTACAATCTTATAGAATGTGTGTAGTTACATTCTTTATACAATCTTATAGAATGTCTGTAGCTACATTCTTTATACAATCTTACAGAATGTCTGTAGCTACTTTCTTTATACAATCCTATAGAATGTCTGTAGCCACATTCTTTATACAATCTTATAGAATGTATGTAGCTAAATTCTTCATACAATCTTATAGAATGTCTTTAGCTACATTCTTTATACAATCTTACATTCTTTATATAATCTTATAGAATGTCTGTAGCTACATTATCTATATAATCTTATAGAATGTATGTAGCTACATTCTTTATATAATCTTATAGAATGTCTGTAGCTACATTCTTTATATAATCTTATAGAATGTCTGTAGCTACATTCTTTATACAATCTTATAGAATGTCTGTAGCTACATTCTGTATACAATCTTATAGAATGTCTGTAGCTACATTATTACAGTCTTATATAATGTCTGCAGCTATATTCTTTAAACAGTCTTATAGAATGTCTGTAGCTACATTCTTTATATAATCTTATAGAATGTCTGTAGCTACATTCTTTATTTAATCTTATAGAATGTCTGTAGCTACATTCTTTATATAATCTTATAGAATGTCTGTAGCTACATTCTTTACATAATCTTTTACAATGTCTGTAGCTACATTCTTTATATAATCTTATAGAATATCTGTAGCTACATTCTTTATATAATCTTATAGAATATCTGTAGCTTCATTCTTTATATTATCTTATAGAATGTCTGTAGCTACATTTATTACAGTCTTATACGAGGTAGCTTCAAAAAGTTCCCGGAATTTGTGTATTGTATAGACATAAGTAACTATACAATTATTTACACTACATTTCCTTCAAAATAATTCCCTTCGGCAACTACACACTTTTGCCAACGTCCATACAGCTGTTGGAAACATTCCTGGAACCCATACTTTGACACCTCTCTCAGCTGTTTTGTCGCATTGGTGATAACGTCCTCAGTATCCTTGAATCTCTGCCCTTTCAGTGCCGATTCTAGGCGAGGGAACAAGAAAAAATCAGGCGGTGCCAGGTCGGGAGAATATGGAGGATGTTCCAGGGCAGTCACATTGTGCGTTGCGAGGTACTGCTTCACCAGTAGGGATCAATGTGCTGGCGCATTGCCATGCAGCAGAATCCAACTGTTTGTTCTCTATTTTTCTGGGCGTTTCCTTCTGATTGCATCTCTTAGACGACGGAGGATATCAACGTACATTTCCTTGTTAACCGTTCGGCCTTTAGGAATGAATTCATGGTAGACAATACCCTGGGAATAAAAAAACACTTCCAACATAACTTTTCCTTTGCTCTTGTCCAAACGAAATTTCTGTGTCCGGGGAGATGAAAGTGATTTCCATTCAGAGGACTGACGTTTTGTCTGAGGATCGTACAAAAAACAGCACGTCTCGTCTCCTGTGATTATGTTGTTGAGAAAATTGCTATCTTGATCAGCCACAGTGATTAGGTCTCCTGCCAGTGTCATTCTTGTTTCTTTCTGTTTAGGAGATAACATTTTGAGAACTATGTGTTGACAAACACGGTGCATGTGCAGTTCATTGTGGAGAATACTGTGGCAACTTCCACTGATATCACTGGCTAACAAAAAAATTCTCTAACATTTCTGAGGCTATTTTCTCTACACTAGAAATACGTCAACGCATTCATGTCAAGAAGTACACTTGAACTTTGCAGTCGACTTTCGTCGGTGAATGGCAACATCGCTCCAACAATAATGGCAAGCATGGTTTCATAACGTGACTTTATATCGAGGTTCTCCATGTTCATCGTGCCAAGTTGTCAGTCAAGATGCGAATCGAGCAAATGGATTTTGAGGGACATGTTACAGCCCATAATTCTGTATGCATCTATGCACTGCTTAACAATATGCACATAGTCGACAGATTTGTGATTTCCCAGAAAGTTATCGACGATCGATTTGAATGCCATCCATGCGTGAAGTTCACTACAAACAAGTTCTCGAATTGTTTGTCTGCAATAACTTTCCTAATCTGAGGTCCTACAAAGATACCTTCCTTTATCTTTGCATCGCTAACTTGCGGAAACTTTTCTCGAAGATAAGTGAAAGCTTTGCTCATTTTATCTAATGCTTTTACGAAATTCTTCATGAGCCCCAACTTTATATGTAACGGTGTTAAAATGATGCTGTCTTTGTTAACTAATGGCTCGTGTATTACATTTTTATGCCCGAGCTGCATACGATCCCTGATAGGCCACACCTTTCTTGCATAATGTTCCTGTCTGTTGCGGCTGTCCCATTCACATAGGAAGCAACAAAATTTAGTATACCCAGTCTGCATGCCCGTGAGAATTGCAATGACCTTTAGGTCTCCACAAATCCGCCATTGGTAGTCATTGTACTTTATTTTTGCCAAAAGTATAGCCATATTGTCATAAGTTTCTTTCATATGAACAGAGTAGGCGACTGGAATTTTGCAATAGCAAATGTCATCATCCATCTCAAAGTATTGAACAAGTTCTCTGTGTCTATGACGAAATTTAGATATCAAAGTATTGGGCGCTAAAAGATTCCATTCTTTGAGTCGCGAACCGAGTAATTCCACTTGTCCTTTGGTAAGAGCGAGATCACGTATTAGATCTGAAAGGTTAATTAAGTGAACACCATCATTCACCGGTATATAATCCGAGTCAGAATTAGTTTCTGAAGCAGGTAAACTATCACTTTCTGATGGTTCATTGACGTCCAACGGATATTGTTCTGGTGGAACTGGGATCGGACACGTGATTGGATCACGAGACACTGGTTTCGAAACCGATTTAATATTTGGATAAACCACAGACTTTCTAGTTTTAAAAGTGAAACCATGGATATTTGTCAAGCAGAAGTAACAATCAGTAGCGTGATTTGTCTTGTTCATGGCCATATTACTGGCACTCCAAAAGGCATCGACTTATGCTTCGGCGATTTTCGTAACAACCTGCCAATGTATTTAAACTGCATTTGGCTTCCAAGATTTATTTGCATCATCAACTTTCGAATCGAAATAAAGTTCTATGCTTTCTTTAGTAATGGTGTAAAGTTTTTCTGGTGAACACGATCGGTAAAATATCCGCACACGTAACAGAACTGTCAGCTGAATTTCTACAACTTCTAGAAGCCATATTTCGCTCAGAATTATTTCAAAATACAGTAAACTATTGGAAAAATAGCGTAAAATCATAATGTCTGTAGTTAGCAGTATAAAAAGTGGAATTATGTTGCATTTTATGAATTTTTGATAAGTTATGTAGTAAAAATGTCACATAACGGTTTCCCAAAAATACATGTTTCACAAATATCTTAAAAAACCGACGTGTAGAGATAAACGGATGTTCAAATTTGTAATCAGCGCTGACATAAGAACACATTTTATATACAGAAAGAAAAATGTTTATTGTCAGTGTATTCTAACTTCTGAATAAGTTCTGTCAACACGAACATCGTAAACACGCTCAATGTTTTCAATTGTTTATCTACTCAAAAACTTGCGATTTTTTCAGTGCAGTATCACCAAATGCTTTATTAAGCAAGGTTACTGTCTCTGAGGGTGACTTCTCAAGCAAAACACAAAATTTGACATTTGTACATTGTTCAATCAAGGACATTTTCAACTCCGACGATGCTACGTGCACACCACACAAACAAACTTCTGTACGAGAGTACATGTGAAGGTTACATCAGCCATGTCGTTTCCTCAAGGTCACTAACAACTTATAAAACTATAATCTCCATGACATAATCACTCATTCAAACATGAGTTGACTATTCCGGTAACTTTTTGAAGCTACTTCGTATAATGTCTGTAGCTACATTCTTTATATAGTCTTATATAATGTATGTAATTACACTCTTTTTATAGTTGTATATAATGTATGTAGTTACATTCTTTACAGAGTCTTATAGAATATCTGTAGCTACATCATTTATACAGTTTTTTAGAATGGCTGTAACTACATTCCTAATACAGTTTTATAGAATGTCTGTATCTACATCATTTATACAGTCTTACAGATTGTCTGTAGCTACATCGCTTATGCAGTTTTATAGAATGTCTGTAGCTACATCACTTATACAGTTTTATAGAATGTCTGTAGCTACATCACTTATACAGTTTTATAGAATGTCTGTAGCTACATCACTTATACAGTTTTATAGAATGTCTGTAGCTACATCACTTATACAGTTTTATAGAATGTCTGTAGCTACATCACTTATACAGTTTTATAGAATGTCTGTAGCTACATCACTTATACAGTTTTATAGAATGTCTGTAGCTACATCGCTTATACAGTTTTATAGAATGTCTGTAGCTACATCGCTTATGCAGTTTTATAGAATGTATGTAGCTACTTTCGTGGTTGATGTAAAGAGACGATATCAGATTGCCAAAAGCGAGGAAAAAAACAGCGACCGATGATGTCGACCAGAAATTCAACACCATATATATATATATGCCCAATGGGCTGATCACCCGTTGGCTTGTCACACCGATTACGGAAACAGCGGCAGATGGATCTATTTGTTGTTGCCCTAAAGACGCCGCTAGGCGTGATGGGAAACTACAACAGAGAAAATCAATCTGCTGTTGCCCTTAAGACGCCACAAGGCGTGATGGCCTCTGACTGCTTGGTCGGTCTTTGGCTAAGGACGGAAGAAGAAGAAGAAGATTATATATATATATATATATATATATATATATATATATATATATATATATATATATATATATATATATATATATATATATATATATATATATATATATATATATATATATATATATATATATATATATACGAGGGGCGTTCAGAAAGTAATGAACCACATCGTTTTTCTCAGGAGCTGTTTATTCAAAAAGCATGAAATTTATACACAATATACATGGATATGTCATGTAAACATCGGTATTATTCAACATAATCCCCATCAACTTGTACGGCTTTATGCCAGCGCGAAACAAGTGCATGTATTCCTAGCCCGTACCAGATTTTGTCTTGATCATGTAGCCATTTCTTCGCTGCATGAATCACTCCTTCATCATCTTCAAACCTTGTCCCACGGAGTGCATCTTTAAGTGGACCAAATAGATGAAAATCAGAGGGTGCCAAATCGGGACTATAGGGTGGATGGGGTAGTACAGTCCAACCCAATTTGGTGATTGCTTCCCGTGTTGCCAGACTTGTGTGAGGTCGCGCATTGTTGTGAAGGAGAAGCAGGTCTGCTGGATTCTTGTGCGGCCGAACTCAGCGAAAACGTTGATTGAGTTTTTTCAATGTCTTAATGTAAGCTTGCGAATTGATTGTCTCTCCTCTTGGAATAACGTCCACAAGAATCACACCTTCAATGTCCCAAAAGACAGTGATCATGACCTTTCCAGCTGAAGGAATTGTCTTGAATTTCTTTCTTCTTGGTGATTGCGGATGATGCCACTCCATTGACTGTTTTTTTGTCTCAGGTTCAAAATGATGTGTCCAGGTTTCGTCACCTGTAACGATCTTAGCCAAAAAGTTCTCTCCATCAGCATTGAAACGCTCCAACAATTCAGAAGAAATTGCTTTCCTTTGCAATCGGTGGTCATTTGTGAGACTTCGAGGAACCCATCTTGCGCAAACCTTAGAAAATCCGAGAGTTTTTATAACTGCATTTGCACTACCAATGCTGACTGACAGCTGTAAGGCCAGTTCTTGAGTAGTGATTCGCCAATCAGTAAGAATAATGCCCTCAGCGCATTTCAACATTTCTGCGTTGGTGGCTGTGGCAGGACGTCCACAGCGCGGCCAATCAAGCAGCTCCGTATCTCCAATTCCTGATTCTTTGATTCTCTGAACCCAGCGACTGACTGTACTCCTGTCGACTGCAAAACTTCCATACACATCACATAGACGCTTGTGAATATTCACAACAGTTTCCTTCTCTGCAACGAGAAATTCTATCACAATTCGCTGTTTATAACGCAAGTTGCTAACACGCTCCAATTCAACGGTTTAGGGCAGCCGTATTATTTGGCCGGTTGCAGTGCAAATTGGTGCACACAATTGGCACATGCCATATTTAAAGTGTGCAAAATGTCATGCTTCTATCTTCATTATTAGCTGAGAAAAACGATGTCGTGCATTACTTTCTGAACGCCCCTCGTATATATATATATATATATATATATATATATATATATATATATATATATATATATATATATATATATATATATATATATATATATATATATATATAATGTAAGGAGCCTGATTCATGTGAGTAAAAGGTAATGGTAATCCTATAGCCAGGGTGTCCAAACATTATGTTTACAACTTTGATACTAAATGACATATGTACTAATACACGCAGAGTTACCAATCAAGGAAATATAAATACAGAAAATCCTAAAGTTGTTTGTTTTTTTTTTTTTTTTTTTGTTTCAAATCAAAGCAACGAGTTCTAAATCTTCGGTGGTCCTGTGTATCAGATTTTGTTTGAATAAATCACTCAGCACACTGTGCTTTCTCCTGTAGATTCACTGTGAAACACCATATTCCCAATATTCCTCAATGGGCGTGTAACGGGATCCTTAACCTTAATATAAAGAGTCAAATAATTATTAGTAACGTCATATGCTCGCATTGTTAAACTAACCTTCTCTCTGGCCAGAATGTACTCATCGCGGCATGGACAAGAAATTGAAGAACAGCTGTTAGCAATATAGCATCACTATCGCCAGTGTTATCTCGCAATGTTTGTAAATATGCATATAAATTTGAAAGAAATAATTGTTTTTTTTTTCGTCCGTAACACGTTTAATAGTAAAAAAGTTTAAGCGTTTCCAGATTACTAACGTTAATGAATAAAAAACACGAGCAAATACACAGTTGATAAACTATCTCCTGTATGTGTACGATTAAACTATCTCCTGTATGTGTACGATTAAACTATCTCCTGTATGTGTACGATTAAACTATCTCCTGTATGTGTACGATTAAACTATCTCCTGTATGTGTACGATTAAACTATCTCCTGTATGTGTACGATTGACTAGCATAGAATATATTTTTTTTTTTAAATAAAATTTTGCCTCGTTTTGGCGAGGCGCGTCCCGTTCAACCTAGCCGGTTATATTACAGCGCATGTCCAAATATAAAAGACATTTAGGTCTGGAGAATTGTTACACCTAGCATAGATGAC
Organism: Oreohelix idahoensis; assembly: GCA_024509875.1. NCBI lineage: Eukaryota > Metazoa > Mollusca > Gastropoda > Stylommatophora > Oreohelicidae > Oreohelix > Oreohelix idahoensis. The sequence continues at coordinate 953,333 of JAMPIV010022942.1, read as the reverse complement.
GTCACGGTTAATGCTGTAAAAGAATTATATTTCGATTATATTTTGACATTTTCAGTAATCTTCATCTTTATTTTTTTCATGAAATTTAATTTATTAAAAAATTAGTTGAGTTTATTTAATTCTACTAAACAATACAACGGAATAAATACAGTGCCATATAAAACAATACAATATAATATTAATGTCTAATATAAAACAATTAATGGCTTTGATAATGTTGTTAACATGGGTATATTTTCCACTTTTATTAGACATTAATGATAGTTCAAAATCTGAGTTTAATGAAACCGTTAACTGTCAACTTACTAGAGAGTAGGTACTTACCTAACACTTCACTCGTCTAAAGTTTTGTTTTAGTAAATGCATTTATAATTCGGAACACGTTTTTCCTTAGACTTTGAACATGCTCGTGTTCAACTGGCAGGACACTTAAACCACTCAAACGTTCTTGACTCATCGTGTTTCTTTAAAAAAAAAATTATTAGTTGTATTTTCGACACTGATCTGTCAGCAGTTGTCACTGTGACAGGTGTCATTATGACAAGCATCACAACCGTAAATACATTTGGAGACACTGGCAGAAAGTGCTAAATTTTCAATAACTAAAAGATGTGCGAGGTCTTTCTTTGTGGTGCACGTAATTTGAAATACTACTTCTAAGACAAGATGGCAGCAATATCAGTTGTGTTGGGAGATTATCAATGATGTCACAACTATACTTTGAGACTGTACATAAAGTTGATTAACCGATAACTTGACAAGTTCCTGCGACCTTGCCTGAGGGTGCAGTAGCCGATTTTTTATTCTATTTTAGTTTCTTCCGAGACCTCTGGGAGCATGAACTATGATGAATTTCAGAATTTTCATCTTTAAATTTGTTACCTAGCCTTCTCCAGACTCTTATGCCATCTACCCAAGCTGGTTGAAAATGTAGGGTTTTTTTTCAGCAACTAACCAGCAGGGATCGCCATATGCGCAGTCAAGCTTGGTGAAATCTTAACTCCAGCTTTATTTCTTGTTTCACAAAAGAGAAGTGAAAACCCGTTTCTTGTATCGTCTGCTATTAAAACTCCTTAAAGTGACCTTTGTCTGCAGGGTTCTTGTGCTCAGAGCCGGATTAACGTAGTAGCAAAAGTAGCATATGCTACGGGCCCCGCGCTTTTAGGGGCCCCGCGCCAATAAATATGTACATAATTTTTTGGTCATCTTTTAATACGAGCGTTAAACCAATGATCTTGTGATTTATGCCATCTTTAGCGCCTTTTCATTTGGTGTCAGGAAATTGTGAGAGAAAGAGCATAAGAAGGTGACTTAGTGTGACTCTTCATTATTTTTATCTTAACTGTTTGCGGACGGAAGCCATTTAAGTGGCGTTGAAAATTTGGTCACGTTTGGATGGAAGCCACTTTTTTGGCTCCAGGCGACTGCCCCTCTAATTTTGTTTCGTTCTTTTTGAAATGAATTTGCATTAACAATAAAAACTAGAATTTAGGAAACGGAAACTTCCTGTTTTAATTGAGGTATACGGCGTGCTCGCACTCTCTTTCGATCTTGATTAAAATTTCTTGATTTGTAAGATTAGAAAACTCGAAAAATGAGCAGTAGACACAGAGATATTGGACGTAATTATGCTTCTGGAAGTGAAAAACGTAAAGCGAAGGAAGAAGAAGAAAGAAGAGATCAACTTGTGATATCAAAAACACGTAAACTGACAGAATATTTTGATGTTCATGGTGGTGGTAACCGCTGAAGCTGGAAGTACAGGAATAACTAGTACTAGTGCACGCTGTGCAGCAGAAAACATACAGCAAAACCCAGTATACACTGAGTCTGAATGTGAAAGAATAAGTGAAACGAAGAAGTACTCTAATGATATTGGTGACTGGCCGAACAATATAGATGACTGTGAGCGTGAATATTGGATATCCAAGGGAAGTGAAAAATGTCAACATGTTGATAGTGCCTTCTCTTCATCCGTGCGATTGTATGACACTGAAAAGAAAACTCGATACTGTCAGAAGTCTTATTTTACACATATTCATTAACTTACAAACAAGCAACATGCAAGAAAATGGTTATGTTATTCAGAAAGTAAAGGGCGCCTATTCTGTTTCCCATGCAAGCTTATGAGTTCAGAATGTTCATCAAAGTTTACTGTGGAAGGATTTAATGACTGGAAAAATGCAAGCAATCTATTGCGTCGACATGAAGAAAGCTCCTCACACAGACAAGCTTTAATTTCACTGTTGATGCGTAAAAACAAAGGTGAACGTGTCGATTCCCAACTTGTGAAACAAATGGACATTCAAGAAAAGTATTGGCACAAACTTCTAGAGCGAATAATTGAAGTTGTGAAGTTTTTAGCAGAACGAGGCCTTTCATTTTGTGGCAGTGATGAAATTGTTGGGTCCCCTTATAACGGGAATTACTTAGGGTTGTTAGAATTACTGGCCAAGTTTGACCCTTTTCTGGCAGAGCATATAAGTACTCATGCAAACAAAGGATTTCGATATACATCATATCTATCTAAAACAACGTGTGAGGAATTCATCAATCTGATTAGATCCAGCATACTGGATCACATTCTCTGTGAAGTGAAGAAATACAAGTATTATTCCGTTTCATTGGATTCTACTCCAGATATATATAATATGGACCAGTTGACTTTGACTCTGCGCTATGTTTTGCCATCTGGACCAGTTGAAAGATTTGTGACATTTTTGGATATGGAAGGTCATAGTGCTGAACAGCTTACTAAAAGTCTACTTAATTTTTTAAAGGCAAATGACATTGATATTAAAGACTGCCGTGGTCAAAGTTATGACAACGCCAGCAACATGAGTGGCAAGTTTATAGGATTACAAGCACGGATTAAAGAGATGAATAAGTTTGCGCATTACATTCCGTGTTTTGCACATTCACTAAATTTGGTTGGAAAATGTGCTGCTGAAGGTTGTCAAAAGCAGTCATTTTCTTTGGATTTGTTGAAAGACTATACACCTTCTTTTCTGCTTCTACATACCGGTGTGGTCTCCTTTCTACTGCATTATGTGCTGGCGGTACTCATAATAAGTCCCATTTGCCCTTTGTGAAAAGACTGTCAGATACCAGGTGGTCCGCTCGGGCAGATGCAACAAAAGCACTTTTACACAGCTTTTCTGCAATAAAACAAGTCTTGGATGATATTTCAGATAACAATGATCAGAAGGCAGAGTGTCGTCAACAGGCTCGTGGTCTACTTTCAACCATGATGAAGTTAGAAACAGGAATAATGATCATACTGTGGGATCAAGTATTACAGCGTTTTCAAATGACCAGTGCTTCTTTGCAATCTTCTGACCAAGATTTGAATACAGCTTGTGCACTCTATGCATCCCTGCGGGGGTATATTCAAGCTATGCGGTCTACTTTTGCAGACATAGAGCAAAAGGCCAAGGATCTGACTGAGTGTGAACATTATCAAGAACAAACTCGAAGAAAACACAAACGAAATCGAGAGTATGATGATTTCAGTGGTTCCAGCACACTTGATGAATCTCAAACGCCTTCTCAGCAGTTTAAAAGCCGAACATTTCTTGTCCTTATTGATAGCTTGCTCTCTGCCTTGTCAAAACGCCAGAAAGCTTATCAAAAGTTGAATGATGTATTTGGATTCCTTCGTCAGTTACAGTCGTTTACACCTGAAGAGGTGGTAACGAGATCATCGAATCTTATTAAATCATATCCGGAGGATCAGGAAGAAAGTCTTTGTGAAGAACTTGTGCAGTTTACAGAACTGTTGAAAACTGATCTTGGTTCTCATATTGGCACTACTCTAGACTTTGTAGAGTTACAGTTTTACCGTTTGATAATTGATAATTCTTTGGAGTCTTGTTTTCCAAATGTAGAAATCGCCTTGCGCATCTATTTGTCACTAATGGTAACCAACTGCAGTGAAGAACGATCATTTTCAAAACTGAAACTTATTAAAAATGAACTAAGGAGCACCATGGGTCAAAAAGAGATTGAACAATCTCACACTAATGAGCATTGAACATAAACTTCTGCGTGAAATTGATACATCCTATATCATCAACAAATTTGCTCATGCTAAATGTAGAAACATTAATATTTAAACAATAATGTTGACTGTGTTGTTACTTTTGATAATGATAATTACTATGCAAATTAAAAATGTATCTGTTCAAATATATTTATGTTGTTTTATTGGGTTTTTTTTAAATATAGGGCCCCTTTCTTAACATATGCTACAGGCCCCGTACTAGCAGCTTAATCCGGCCCTGCTTGTGCTCTGTACAGTCTAGCTTCGAGCTGTATGTCACGATAGTCCGTATGCTGTGTCCGGTTACCACGAGACCATAAAATGACCAGTGTTTGACCGAACTATTCGACCAATCAGAAGTCAACCTTTTTTAACACATGAACAAAGGAAACAAAAAAGATCTGTATAAAGGCGAGAATTTCTTCTGACTACTCGATGCGGCCCACTCAATGCCCAGGGCCCCCGAGACATGCTCGCTCCAACAGGGCCGTAGTTACGCCACTGCATCATCATCAACATCATCATAACCTTTCAATTCCTCAAGGAGCATAGGCCTTCAACAACCGTATGCCAAGATTCCGGTATCTGGGTGTGGCTCAATAAACAGCGAAATGAAAATGAATAAATTAATAAACTAAAACATGTTTAAAAAAAAATAATATTAAATAAAGTTTCCACAGTCGAGAACTAAAATCTACTTCGCTCGCGAATTTGAAAGTTGGCGTATATCGGAATATTGCAAGGTTTACCGTAAAGTAGAATAGGTAATATGTTGTTTTCTATCGCAAAATTTCATTATTAAACAAAGCTGCAGACGTCAGGTGTATAACCTTGGATACGTTCTGGCAACACCAGTAACAACAGCCACGGAAGGATGTGTTCCGGCACTGCTCAAGCTGGAAGCGAAGGTTGTTATATTCTTGATATGCTGTAAACGCTTCGGGCTAGGCGGGGTTTTTTATTTTATTTTTTAAATGTTAGTCTTGTACGTTAAACACCACATTGAAAGCATGTTTAGAACTGTACAGTAGTTTTGCTACAACGATGTTGGTCTCAACTTGTGTACTAAAATATAATTCCGAAGCTAAACTTGGACAGGAAATGGTGCAAGTCGTCTGCAGAAATTTAGAAGTTCATTTAGGAATGTTTCACCTTGACCTTATTCCCACATTGTATTTCCGCTGAAAATCAATACGAAAGTTAATCGCGATATCCAGATTTCTGCTGCGTTTAAAGAGATAGGGAAAATGGTTTTACGCGTGTATCAAACGCAGAAAGAGAAGTTTAGTTTCCTTCTTTATGGCATATCTTTACTGGCTGACTTTATTTACGCATTAGTGCCTAAATCACCCATTGATGTCTTAGAATGACATAACCTGAAGATACCCGAGTGTCATCCTCTTTTTTTCTTTTTCTTTTTTTTTAATCCACTGTCTGCACTAGGAATCGAACCCACTTGGGACAAGTCAAATCTTCGATCGTTACATTTTTCTGTGAACTCTTTCTTTTTTTCTCTCCTGTGCCTTTCCTTTCGTTTTTTTTTTTCACCCGCTCCTTATCGTTGTTTCGCTTTCATTGTTCAATGTTTTCTCATCACATCTTGTTATACCTCTCACCCACCCCTTTCTCCTGGTTTTTTTATCTTTTGTTATCGGAGACGCTGAAGCGAATGAGTGAACTTGCCACATTGAATTTTTGCTTATCGTTAGCTCCAGACGGAATAAGAGTCTATACTGATTGACACTCTGATTGTTAACTCCGGCTTTTTATCTGGGACGATATAAGCTACCAGGTTGCCGCACGATAAGGTGTGAACTCGCAAACATCTTCTTCTTTCTTTTCTTCTTCTTTGATCCTTAGCCGCCCACCGTCAAAGCAGTCCATGAACTTGTGAACTTGTATACCATTTCCGGTGCAATACTTCAGAGGCATTCATATTCTTCTTTCTGGGATCCTTGGCCGCTGACTGACAAAACATTCAGTGGCCATCACGCCTAATGGCGTCTTGTAGGGCAACAACAAATTGATTCCACTTTGCTTGGTCGGCGGCCATCCTTCGTACAGTGCCCCAACTCTGGTTCATTCTTTGCATCTCAGCATTCACAGTCCTCCGCCAGGTTGTTTTTGGTCGGCCTCTCTTTCGTTTTCCTTCACGGGTCCAAACCATAGCTGTTCTTGTGATGGCATCGGGGTCTCTTCTGAGGACATGGCCAACCCAGCTCCAGCGTCTGCCAGCTATGATGGTGTGCATGTCCTCTTGCTGGCTCCGAGTAAGCAGATCTTGATTGGTGATGGTATTCAGCCAAAAGATTCGGTGAATTTTTCTTAGGCATGTTGTGTGAAAAGAGGACAATTTCGACATTTCCTTCTCTGTAACTCTCGAGCATTCCGCATCATAGAGAAGCACAGAAAGCACACAGCTCTGATATAATCTTAATTTTGTGCTTGTGCTGTATTGAGAGGACTTCCAGAAGTTGTTTAGGCTAAAAAAGGCTGTTCATGCCTTATTCATTCTGATGTTGATGCCTTTGCCTGCCCCGCCGTCTGGTGTTACTATGCATCCTAGGTATGTGAAGGTGTCTGTCTGTACCAGTTGCTGATTCCTTACTGATATGGGCTCAGGGTTGCTCACATTGAGCGTCATGACCTCTGACTTCTTTAAATTGATGTTCAAGCCCACCTGCTGGCTAAACTTATTAAGTCTATCCGTTTTTTCCTGGAAGTGTTGATGTGAATGTGCTAGTAGTGCAATGTCATCTGCATTTTCCAGATCTTCCAATGTAGAAAATATAGTCCATCTTATTCCTCTTGGACTGCCCTCTGTTGTCTGGCGCATCACCCAATCTATGACTGTTAAAAATAGAGTAGTTGATAAGGGGCATCCCTGTCGTACTCCAGTCTTCACCTCAAAGGTTAGGATGCTCTGCCCAACACTACACGTAAAGTTGGCATAGAGGCTTTTTATGATTGACACTATGCAGCTTGGAATTCCATAAGCCCTCAGTATTTTCCATAAACTGTCCCTATATATGCTGTCAAAAGTCTTTTCAAAATCAACGAAATTTAATGTACAGCTGTCTTTGCCATTCTGAGCACTGCTCTATAATGTTCCAGAGAGTGAATATATGATCTAAACATCTTCTATTCCTTCTAAATCTTGCTTGTTCTTTCCTCAGTTTGTGGTCTACTGCTTTTGAAATTCTCTGTATAATTATCCTGCCTAGTATTTTGCTGGGAACTGAGAGAAGAGTGATTCCTCTCCAATTATTGCAGTCTGCAAGATCTCCCTTCTTGGGCAATTTGACAATTATTCCTTTGTTCCACTCTGATGGTGTTGTTCCCGTTTTCCAGACTTGTGCAAATAGTGGTTCTAATAGTTCTGCTGCTCGCTCAGGGTCTGTCTTATTTACTTATCGCAAACATGACATGATAAAAAACACGGCAGATCTCACTGGGATGTAGGAAATGACCATCTTGCTGAAGATTAAGATATGGACACTGATGGACTTTGTTGTGGTAAACAATTAGAAGGAAATACCAACTGGGAGGAGATTATAATGTTAGATATATGAAGTAGTGAGTTTGTAAATAGGACAGGCGAAAAAGAAGAAGCAAGACCTTATATGGTCATGAAAGACAGGCAGATGAAATTGATAAATGGCGTGTAAAGAACACATATCTTATGGTCTCATGTAGAATATTCTCCACGAGGGTAGGGGGGGGGGGGGGGGGGAAGACATCTACCGATATCAGATACTAGTTCGTGGTTGGATTGGCACTGAAGTGCTAAAAGAAACCACTTCTGATTGGAGTTTTTTCCAATGAAACCACATGGATGTATGGACGAAAATGTCCCTTATAATCTGCAACATTTTTAGACTTCATAATTTCCATCTCGTCAAGAGACATTTCAGGCGGTGTGATAAACGAGCGCAAAGGCCTTATTGCTCTATCTTTTCCTACATCTTTCGTATTGTATTTTCTCCGACATTTGCTCTTACATGCAACATTTGCGATCCATATTTGCTATTTCATCGTTGTGATTACTCGCAACCGGTATCTAGAGAACCACATTTGCTCTTTCATCGGGGGAAATAAAATCCTTTGATTGAGTCCACATGCCCGACATTATCGTTTGAAGCCCACATTGCATCGTGATAAATCAGGTAAAAACACATATGGTCATCCGAATCAAACATGGGCATGCGGTAATTTCTGTGACACCACATTGGACGCCCAGATTGGCCAGGGGAAAACGTCTCACCGCGGTTCAGACAAGCGTTGGTTTACCACATTGGATGCCCAGCTTGGCCAGGTGACTTCCAGAAATATATAATACCGCATAATCTACTAGAGGGTAGAAGTCCAGTTTTTTACCTTGTGTGGAAGAGATTAAACCCAAAAACGCATAGCCTAATACACGTGTTTATTCAGAGTGGATGATAATTCAGTTCTGTGATTAATTGTGTTCTTAAAGGATTTTGCGAAGGGAAAAGAAGGTTAGTAGATCTTATACTTATTAATACATTTTCTTATTTTTGTTTATTTTAACCTCACAGCTAAAATGTGCGAAAAATAAAGTTTCAAATAATTCTTGGCATAACTGATTAATAAAATCAGAAGATTTTCCTAGAAGATGATAGGATGATAGGAGGTAATTAATAGTTCATATTTCACCTTTATCATCATCACAGTCTCCCATGCGCACACACTCTCATGCACAAGATATTTAACATCATTAGAATTGAACTCAGAGAGAGAGAGATGAATAATGAGCAATAGTTTAAATGCAAGTCAACCAGTGATGTTAAATGTGAAAACTTACGAAGACTTTTGTGTGTCTTCAGTTCATCAGAAGTCTGAGTCTACACGCAACGTGTCTGACGTCTAACCAGAAATAAGTTATTAAAAACGGACATTTGGCTAGCAGAATTCGCCATAGGACATCTTTCATTCCTCAATTAAAAAGGAATATTGTCTCACCCACAAGTCATAAGGTGGACGCAGCATTTTTTCGTCACCATATACTGCTTGCTCACAAGTTCAATACATCGTTATCACAAGTTCAATACAGAGTCATCATAAATTCAACTCACTCGAAAGATCATTATTATCTGAAGTCAAGCAAAAGAGCTCAAAAGAGGAATCGCATATTTATACCACGTGCAACACACTCTTAAGCGCATTTTATGAAGCAGACTCGAAAGTATATGAATCACGACTACATACGCAAGATTATGAGTCTACATATCACTAACATTTCGTGAAGATATCCAGTCTGACCAGTACCCTCGGGAGATTAGACAACAGACCTTTTGTTCATATGACAGCTATTAACTGTTGATCAACACTACAGAGATATACTCAAACAGTGAAGGAATATACATAGATATCTCGTCAGCGTTCTCCGTACGACAACAGTATTCATCAGAACGTCCTCAGCTTAGAGATACCCCACTCGACATAACGTATAACAACTTGGGACATTTTATGCATACATGTGAATCCTCATATCTAGGAGAAGCATTTAGAGACACATGGACTGTGTAGAGTACTCACCATTTTGGTAACACGTATCATATCACATCATCATTTCACTTTACACCAGTTCATTCTTAATTAACTATTACTTAATTAACTGTAATTTTATTATCTCATCTGTGTGTTTTGTGTGAATCGTCTTTCACCATCATCACGTTCTAACCATTACTAACCCTATATGTGTGGATATTTCATTAATAAACCCAACGATCGGTTGATCATTATCAAGAGTTTGTTAATGTATCACTCGTGCTGTCGGTGTTACATATTCACCTATAGGAACCTTTCTCTACTCAGATGAGGTTGGGGGCTTTTTCTTTACGGGATCTAAGGGCAGAAGCTAAGGTCGTGGGGAAACAGAACTCTTTCCATAATTAATTAGAAAACACTGTCTAGTGGAAAGCATTCGCATTCCTGTCTTCTTGTCCCTATCTCGAATAGGTCTTTATTCTTTCTTAACGAGCCAATTTCTAGAGACCTTATATCTATATCTCATAGACTATTCCTGGCAAAAACTACTGTAGTAGTTGCCCCAGTGACTCACCACACGACAATTGTGGACTCGTCTTGGGATTAGTGAACCCGGACTTAGAAGGGTGATAAATCACATTTTCATCCCTGCTATACAGTTGCGATAATTGCAAAATTTGTTGGCATTTTGAGGGATTACCTTCTAGACTGACTCTTACTATAATTTGTCTATTTCATAGGGGGGATAATTTATATCTCTAAAGCACGAGTGATACTTTTTAAATTGAGTATCAAACGGACAGAGTAAGCACTTTTTGAGAACAGAAGATACTGTAAGGAACTGATTTAAAAAAAAAAAATCTTTTTCTGTAACTGCTGGGAAAATTTTTATCATAAATATTTAGCAAATTTTTCATAGAAAACTTCGAGATAATCTGTTATATAATTTTCAGAATACGCTAAGTGAGTGATTTTTTTTTAAAGAACTATTTGAACTTGATTATTAATTTAAACCTAGCTGGTTTTAAAGAGATAATTACTCGTGCGAGTCTAAACAATTTGCTTGGAGGTCACTGCCAATTTTTCCCTTCGTGAACCCATACTGCATATCATGGCAGATGCCGCAAAAATTAGAACTAGTTTAATGGAGGCAGGGCGTGAATACGGGTTAAGTGGAAAAGATCTGATGAAATTTGTGAGTGAGGAGACTGATAAACTCCATGCAAGAGAGATAGAAGTGCAGAAACTTGCAATGGAGAAGGAGAAAGCCGCAGCAGAAGCAGCGGAGCGGAAGGGGAAAGCCGCAGCAGAAGCAGCGGAGCGGAAAGAAGCAACAGAAGCAGCGGAGCGGAAAGCCGCAGCAGAAGCAGCGGAGCGGAAAGAAGCAGCAGAAGCAGCGGAGCGTAAAGAGAAAGCAGCAGCAGAGCATGCACTTAAGATGAAGCAACTGGAAATCCAGGGGCAGACCAATCAGATAGAGCTGGCAAAAAGTGCAGCGGCTTCCAACTTGGATGGAGGGTACTCACCCCGCTCAGATGGTGTGCCTACTTCGCAACCTGCACCACCCAATGCCATGAACTTTCCGCTGGAACCTTTTTCAGAAAGGAACGATACCATGGACGCCTTTTTAGACCGCTTTGAACGCTTTGCAACAGGGTTTGGGCTTGAAGAACGGAAGTGGAACTTGAAACTTTCCCAGGGCCTAAGAGGAGCCGCCTACGAAGTTTTTAATAAACTTCCGGCCGGAGAGCAAGATGACTACCAGGCATTGAAAAAAGCTCTCTTGGTGAGGTACGAGCTTCATTCAGAGGCTTACCGAAAAAAATTTCGAGGTTCTAGGAAGGATGCAGGAGAGACTTTCTCACAGTTTGCAGCCCGTATTGAAGACTACCTAGTGAAGTGGTGTACACTGGGAAACTTTACCGAGAACTATGACGGGTTGAAAGAGCTGATTGTGATAGAGCAACTAAAAGAGTCTATGTCGGTGGAAATGCGTAGATTTCTCACTGAAAACGGCGCTGACCGGTTAGAAAATATTCTTACACTGGCAGAGCGATTCCAAAATGCTCTCATGGAGTCTCAAGGAGCCAGAAAGAAGTTTTCGGATCAGGCGCCAAAGCAACCTGCTCGCTCCCAACCAGACCAACAAAGCAAAGGACCACACATCTCGCATAAACAGCACGCAAAACAAGATAACTACAAAGAGCAAAACAAGAAAAATGCTGCGCCGCACCAGAGACAGGGAGATAAATGGTGCAAGTACTGTCGCTTGAACAATCACAACACTAATGAGTGCAAGCGCAGACCTCCTCCCCAACATGCTGCCTGTCTGCAGACAAAATCGTCACCCCAGAAGGAGCAGAGGACCGGAAACGTTTCTCATCCTCCCGTCATCGAATCAGTCCTCGTAAACGGACAATCTGTGGAGTGCCTTTATGATACAGGACTTGCTTTCGATGCGGTGGTCAGGGCATCTCTTGTCACCCCTGACCAAATAACAGAAGAGAGTGTCGACATCCAAGGTCCGACGAAGGATGTTGCACCCATGACACTGCCAATTGCACTTATCAGAGTGGAATCTCGTTATGTGACAGGAGAGATTCGTGCAGCTATCATGGAAGAACCAATCTACTCTTTAATCTTGGGATGTAGATATGTGTTCCTTGGAGAACCTACTCAACCACTAGTCATGGCGGCCGTACAGACTAGAGGACAGTCAAGAAAAGACGCAGAGCAGGAACCTCCTACCAATATCCTCCCCGAGGAATTGAAGAGGGCCCAAAGGGAAGATTCCTCACTGGCGCCCTGTTTTAAAAAATTACCTAGGACACACAACCCACCTACCAAGGGAGACTTCTTTATGAAAAATGGATTGATGTATCGCCGAGCTGGAAATGAAGGACAGGAACACAACCAATTAGTAGTTCCTGCAACCTATAGGAACCAGGTGCTTGAGATGGGCCACTCTATCCCATTTAGTGGACACATGGGAATGAGCGCCACGACTCAAAGGATCGCCTGCCACTATTATTGGCCAGGGATCACCGGCGACATTGAACGTTTCGTCAAGTCTTGTCCTCAGTGCCAGAAAGTTGCACCAAAACACTGGACGGCACCCGCGACCCTTGGGGAGATGCCAATCTTGGGCACCCCATTTGAAAGAGTGGCCGTGGATATAATTGGACCTCTGCTGAGAACTAAGAAGAGGAACTCCCATATCCTTACCTTAGTGGACACCTGTTCCATGTGGGGCGAAGCCATAGCCATGCCAGCATGCGACTCAGTGCATGTAGCTGACGCTTTACTGAATATCTTTACTAGATTGGGCTTCCCGCATGAAATTCTCACAGACAACGGGTCACAATTTAGAGGCAAGTTGACAGAGGAGGTGCTTAGAATATTCAAGACTAGGCATATCCATACTTCGCCCTATCACCCCCAAAGTAACGGGCAAGTAGAGCGGTTTAACGGGACGCTCACCTCTATTCTTCGGAAGTTGGCACAGGAGAAGCCAGAAACTTGGGATCAGTATCTTCCTGCCGCATTATTTGCTTATAGGGAAGTACCGCATGCGTCAACTGGAGTTCCTCCGGCCACATTACTCTTCGGAAGACCTATTAAAGGTCCATTAGAAGCATTACTAAGAACATGGACAGATGCCAAGGCAGACGACACTGTCACATCAGCCTTCCAGTACGTCACAGACTTGAAACAACGCCTGAAGACTGGCTGGGAATTAGCCACAGCGAAAGTACGGGAGGCTAGGCGGAAACATGCCAAATATTACAATCGCAATGCGAAGGACCGAGAACTAGCAGTAGGAGAGAAGGTGCTACTTCTTCTGCCAAGTAGCAGTAATAAATTGCAGATTTGCTGGAGGGGACCCTACAAAGTGGCGGAAAAGATTTCTCGCACCAACTATAAAATCGCCGTGAACGGAAAGCAGAAAATTTACCACTTAAATCTGCTTAAGAAGTTTTACGAGCGAGCCCCTGCCGAACCAGCGCACCTCATGACTATGGCCATTGCTATGCAAATGGAAGAAGAGCCATTATCATCCGTAGAGTACCCGGTGATACAGGAGGAATCACATTTAGATGTGAAAATAAGCTCCACCCTAACGGAAGCCCAGCAAGAAAAAGTAAGGAGATTGATGGAAAACCACGCCGACTCTCTGACAGACAAACCGGGCCGGACAAACCTGATGGAGTTTGACATGGAAGTCACGGATCCTACGCCTGTCCGAATGAGAACCTATCCGATTCCGTATGCCAAGGCGACGGCATTAAAGCAAGAAATTGATTACTTACTTAAGGAAGGCATAATTTCGAAGTCGGAGTCCCCTTACAGTGCGGGAGTGGTGCTGTTACGCAAACCCAGTGGAGAACACCGCCTGTGCATCGACTACCGACAGCTGAATGCGTTAACACAGTTCCAGCCAGAACCGTTACCGGACCAGAACCAGCTATTTACTAAGCTGAGCAGGTCTCGCTATTTTTCAAAGATCGACCTCAGTAAAGGGTACTATCAAATACCGGTAAAAGCTGAGGTGAGGAACCTGTTAGCCTTCAGTACTCCAGATGGACACTTCGAGTTTAATGTGATGCCATTTGGACTGAACAATGCTCCTAGTGTCTTCACAAGGATGATGCGAAAGTTATTGGATCCTTTGAATCATTCCGCCATCAGCAATTTTATGGATGATATCCTAGTAGCTACTGAATCGTTTGAAGAACATATATCAGCGCTATCCTTGCTGTTTAACAGACTCAGAGAAGCGGGACTAACCGCCCGCCCAACCAAATGTCAAATTGGGTGTGAACAGCTAGAGTTCCTAGGACATACTATATCCCATGGGACCATGTTCCCCGAGACTCAAAACGTTGAGAAGCTGAGAAATGCACCGAGACCGTCCACTAAAAGGGATGTCCGGTCATTTGTATCTCTCTGTGGATTCTACCAGAGATATATAAAGGATTTTAATAGCCTCTGTGCGCCGCTTACATCGCTAACCAAGAAAGGAAACCCAGATAAAGTGACATGGTCAGCAGAATGTGAACATGCATATGCACTCTTAAAAGAGAAACTCACCACAAAACCTATTTTACGGCTTCCGGATTTAACTAGAAAATTCATCTTGCGCACAGATGCCAGTAACATTGGAATCGGGGCTACATTACTACAGCCAGATGACAGAAGCCCACCAAATCTATTTCCGGTCGCATATGCGAGTCGGAAGTTAAACCAAGCAGAACAAAACTATTCCACAATCGAAAAGGAATGTTTGTCCCTCGTCTGGGGAATACAAAAATTTCAAGCATACCTGTACGGAAGGAAATTTACAATCCAGAGTGATCACCAACCTCTGACCTTCCTCGCCAATTCAAAGAATTTGAATGCCAGACTGATGAGGTGGTCGCTTGTTCTACAACCTTACACGTTCCAAGAGGACTATATCCAAGGAAAACATAACGTAGGAGCGGATTTTTTAAGCCGTCATCCTATGAGGCAGGACGGAGAGCACAAACAAGTAGAGGAAAGGGTGGAAACCGAAGAGAAAAACGAAGATGAGGAAAATGATTAAGGAATCCCGAGCAAGAAGGCTTAGCTCTCCTGAGTACGATTGACATCACACTTGAGGAGGGGCTATTGTGATAAACGAGCGCAAAGGCCTTATTGCTCTATCTTTTCCTACATCTTTCGTATTGTATTTTCTCCGACATTTGCTCTTTCATGCAACATTTGCGATCCATATTTGCTATTTCATCGTTGTGATTACTCGCAACCGGTATCTAGAGAACCACATTTGCTCTTTCATCGGGGGAAATAAAATCCTTTGATTGAGTCCACATGCCCGACATTATCGTTTGAAGCCCACATTGCATCGTGATAAATCAGGTAAAAACACATATGGTCATCCGAATCAAACATGGGCATGCGGTAATTTATGTGACACCACATTGGACGCCCAGATTGGCCAGGGGAAAACGTCTCACCGCGGTTCAGACAAGCGTTGGTTTACCACATTGGATGCCCAGCTTGGCCAGGTGACTTCCAGAAATATATAATACCGCATAATCTACTAGAGGGTAGAAGTCCAGTTTTTTTACCTTGTGTGGAAGAGATTAAACCCAAAAACGCATAGCCTAATACACGTGTTTATTCAGAGTGGATGATAATTCAGTTCTGTGATTAATTGTGTTCTTAAAGGATTTTGCGAAGGGAAAAGAAGGTTAGTAGATCTTATACTTATTAATACATTTTCTTAATTTTGTTTATTTTAACCTCACAGCTAAAATGTGCGAAAGATAAAGTTTCAAATAATTCTTGGCATAACTGATTAATAAAATCAGAAGATTTTCCTAGAAGATGATAGGATGATAGGAGGTAATTAATAGTTCATATTTCACCTTTATCATCATCACAGTCTCCCATGCGCACACACTCTCATGCACAAGATATTTAACATCATTAGAATTGAACTCAGAGAGAGAGAGATGATTAATGAGCAATAGTTTAAATGCAAGTCAACCAGTGATGTTAAATGTGAAAACTTACGAAGACTTTTGTGTGTCTTCAGTTCATCAGAAGTCTGAGTCTACACGCAACGTGTCTGACGTCTAACCAGAAATAAGTTATTAAAAACGGACATTTGGCTAGCAGAATTCGCCATAGGACATCTTTCATTCCTCAATTAAAAAGGAATATTGTCTCACCCACAAGTCATAAGGTGGACGCAGCATTTTTCGTCACCATATACTGCTTGCTCACAAGTTCAATACATCGTTATCACAAGTTCAATACAGAGTCATCATAAATTCAACTCACTCGAAAGATCATTATTATCTGAAGTCAAGCAAAAGAGCTCAAAAGAGGAATCGCATATTTATACCACGTGCAACACACTCTTAAGCGCATTTTATGAAGCAGACTCGAAAGTATATGAATCACGACTACATACGCAAGATTATGAGTCTACATATCACTAACATTTCGTGAAGATATCCAGTCTGACCAGTACCCTCGGGAGATTAGACAACAGACCTTTTGTTCATATGACAGCTATTAACTGTTGATCAACACTACAGAGATATACTCAAACAGTGAAGGAATATACATAGATATCTCGTCAGCGTTCTCCGTACGACAACAGTATTCATCAGAACGTCCTCAGCTTAGAGATACCCCACTCGACATAACGTATAACAACTTGGGACATTTTATGCATACATGTGAATCCTCATATCTAGGAGAAGCATTTAGAGACACATAGACTGTGTAGAGTACTCACCATTTTGGTAACACGTATCATATCACATCATCATTTCACTTTACACCAGTTCATTCTTAATTAACTATTACTTAATTAACTGTAATTTTATTATCTCATCTGTGTGTTTTGTGTGAATCGTCTTTCACCATCATCACGTTCTAACCATTACTAACCCTATATGTGTGGATATTTCATTAATAAACCCAACGATCGGTTGATCATTATCAAGAGTTTGTTAATGTATCACTCGTGCTGTCGGTGTTACATATTCACCTGTAGGAACCTTTCTCTACTCAGATGAGGTTGGGGGCTTTTTCTTTACGGGATCTAAGGGCAGAAGCTAAGGTCGTGGGGAAACAGAACTCTTTCCATAATTAATTAGAAAACACTGTCTAGTGGAAAGCATTCGCATTCCTGTCTTCTTGTCCCTATCTCGAATAAGTCTTTATTCTTTCTTAACGAGCCAATTTCTAGAGACCTTATATCTATATCTCATAGACTATTCCTGGCAAAAACTACTGTAGTAGTTGCCCCAGTGACTCACCACACGACAGGCGGCCAGGATAACGAATAGAAAAAGGATTCCAATATAATGATAGGGCCAAGTATTAGAGGATCTTATGATATTAGACATAAAGAAAACTCGGATATATTACTGAAAACCACGAGTCCTAGGAACCTACATACAGAATAACATTGGAATTGTAATTAAAATAATACCCCGATCACCTGTAAAACCAATGGCGTGACACTATTCGGAAGTTTTTCCTGTTCAAGAAGTCTGTAAATTAATTTCCGATAATCCTGATAAATTGTAATATGTACATTTTATCATCTTATAATTTTATAATTTTGCATTAACATTAAGTTGTTTGTTTATGTAAAGATTCATACTAAGCTGGCAACCTCAGTATATAAAATGATTGGATTCACGAACCACCACTGTAAGAGTTGGTGACTGCTTCGTGCGGGTTTCCTCACAAGGAACCCAAAAACAGAGGTAGCCCCAAGTTCCATGTGGAGCAGAGATTGGATGATGATGATATCATGGTGCACATATTTATTCTATTAACATTTTAATAAGTTTATATGTATATTCAAACATGTTTGAGCCGCGCTAGCGTAGTGGTTACAACACCGCTCTGGCGACCGGGTGATTCAGGATCAAACCCGGGCGACGGCATTTGAGGATTTTTCGTCGACCGGGAATTGGACTGGATTAACTCGAGACCTGGCGAGGACATTTGAAGGAGTGTCGTCGACCAGGGATTGGCGGCTCCTGAGCCGACCCAGCTCTAATGGGTACCTCCGAAATCGGCGAGTATCTGCCTGAATGGCGAGGGACACCTGTCTATGTACAAGAAAAGGGATACTCACGTAAAATCAATGTCAGGTTAGACATTAACAATAACCTGAGATTTCGCCTCGAGTATTAGCGAGCGTACGAAAAAAAAAAAAAAAAAAAAAAAAAAACATGTTTAAATAATGCATTTGTCGATTTCCTTTATCCAAAAGCACTTTCATCCGACTCACTGGGTTTAACATTAATGCTCAGGGAGGGTAAAGTTTCTGAGGAAGATGAAGTGCTGGAATGGAAGCGAAGGGCGTCTGATTCTCATGCCAGGAGCCCTTATACTTGGAAGAATCATTTATTTTCTCTCAGTTCGGGGTACACGTTAGTAGTACAAGTCTGTGGTTCAAGTTAAGTTTCCAGCAGTTTACACTAGACGTCTATATCTGACGGGTCCTGAAGACGCTTGCCTTGACAATTAGATTACCGCTTGGGGCGTGTTTTTTGACGATTGACGGAAGAGTCAATAACAAACTTGAGAACCAGCAGTGACGGATACCAACAACAAATCATCGTCATCACCTGGCTAGTTAAGTAGTTGTAGTGAAAGGTTTTTATGAGCATAGTTGTCAGTAATAGTTACTGAAAGAAGAGAAGAAGAATTCTGTCTGACAAGAATGAAGTCCCAGTGTCAGAGAAGAGCACTGGTATCACAGGATAGTCACGGCTGTGAAGTTATCTACTTCAGATATTATCAGATAAAAGTTAGAGCCTAAGATGCCACCGTTGCTATGCAACTAACCTATGATAATCAACAATTCAGTAAAACTCAAAATTCAACAATATAAAATTGAGAAGTCAGAGAATTACAATTACTGAATCAATTATTATGTACATCTATCTTTTGTTTCTTCTTGTGAAATTATGAATGATGAAAATTGAATGCATAAAATTTAATTACAAAATTGAATAATAGTTGAGTTATATTTAATAACTAAATAAGTAGTCCTTTCTGGAATCTTCAAAATAGCATAAAATGTTCATCCAATGTTCCTTTATCACTAAAGTTTCTCTTGTCTGGTCTATTACATGAGCATACTTTTGACTACTAGTCACTTTGCTTTGACCACTCACAATGGTTGCTGGAATTTTGTTACATAGAATACTTAACATTAAAGGTATGTAACTGTCCTCTTTGAATATACAATGCAGTCTCAGTTGCAGGTCTTGCACTAGACCACCAAGCACTGGTGGGGCCTAGGACTTGAATCTAGATAGCTCCAGTGTTGGTTCAGGAATGTAATATTGATCTAGAATTCTAGACCTCTGGTGTAGTTGACACGA
This sequence comes from Oreohelix idahoensis, assembly GCA_024509875.1. Taxonomy (NCBI): domain Eukaryota; kingdom Metazoa; phylum Mollusca; class Gastropoda; order Stylommatophora; family Oreohelicidae; genus Oreohelix; species Oreohelix idahoensis. The sequence goes on along the minus strand of JAMPIV010022942.1, from coordinate 933,872 downwards.
ATGAACCCTCTTAGGATAGATGCAAAGTACAGAACAGACTCGGTGTGGTGATGGAAGAGCTGCACGGCAAACAGATGGTAAATTTATAGCCTTGGCGAGCGTTCCCTTTCTTCAGTCTATCTGCTGTGTGTGAAGTTTGAAATCTCCGCTGTTGACCTTTATGTAGTGCGAGAGCAGGCGTACCGGGGAGCAATGCGGTGCTACAGTTTGCGGACTGTGTATTTTTTGCAGGCTGGGGCGAGATTGTGTTAGCTGGGTCCTGAAATCTTCTTCATGCTTCTCAACCCTGTTATCCATGACTTATTTATATCTCCTTTTACTTTCCATAACTTCTGCTTTTCTTTATTTAAAGTTTTCCATAATTGGTTCCGACTTCGATTTATATCAAATTTTTAAAGACAATCGACACAGCAGTTTTCATCATGCTGGCACCTTTACCTTCAATTACCTCCAAAAGTAATGCACACAGCAACTATTCCTTTGGAATGATTATAGCTGGTCTTATCTCTCAAAAACGAAATGACTGTCATTACTTTCTGTCTTTCATTTCCTTGTACGACACACGAATCCATTTTATTCAAGCACACTTTTCCTGTCCTCTTGCAGCACGCCATTGTAAAACCCGGTTTGTCTACATGCGAGCTTCGCGGCTTTCGACTGGCTGCCAATATTTCCGTTCATTCTATCAAAACAAGGCATTGTGTTTACATAACGCTACAGTAGTACAGTCAGGCCCAGCAAAAGAGTTTTTTTTTAAACGATAGCTACTTGAAAGTCATTACCAGTGATGAAAACATCAGTTCTCATTTTCATACATCAATCTAATTTTAACTTTAATTAGTGCATTTTCATACATCAATTTAATTTTAACTTTATTATCTATAATTGATTATTCAATTTCTTATTTGTAAATACTAATTGATAGTTGATTTAATCATTATTGAGTTAATTGCACCCGTATGATTCAGTTATTTTAAATACATAACCATCCAGAGCTATTAAAGTAATATTTTACTGAATCATTTCAGTTGGGGGCTCAGACAATACGAACGAATTTTTTTTTCTTCTCAGAAGGGGCAGGAAGATAAAAAGTTCATGACAACTTAGATGATCTCAGTTGTGATGTTTGATACCTTAAAATTCCTGTGATGCTCCCTGAAATAGGAGCCTCATTCTTCTATTTGTATCTCTGCCAAAAGTAATCTTGAGCGAAGGTTGGTAACCGTGGAAACCCTCATGTTTATACTCTAAGTTTGGCCTTTGTTGGACCACCGATGCAGAGCAGGGGACACAACACTGTAACATCACTCCATCCTGTTCACAGCTAATAAACTGACTAATAACTCCCTGTTTTATCCATTCTGCCAACCTGAAGCGGAGAGGACCGTACAGCATGTGTTACTGCATTAATTTCATGCTGTTTTGATGCAATTTGTCTTTTATGAGTAGAATCATCATCGCAATCGTTCCCTTCTCACTCCTTATGGAGCATGGAGCCACTCTAGTGCAGCTAATCTCATTGCAGAAGGTTTGTACCACAGCAATTATGCGCACTTGGTGCTGTGGTCGTTTCTGTAGCAAGTAAGCAATTTGTTCTACCTGATAAGGTTGCTAGGTCCCCCATCCTCAGCCTCATATCAGTACGACATGCCTCAGGGAGCGTAGGGAGCTATTATTTCTTTGTCTCATCACAGACCCCCTGGGACTACAGATGGCTATAACTGAATGCTGCCATCAAAAACGAAAACTTCAATTTTAAAAATTATGGAGCTAACATGTCATAGCCGCATCATTAATTTACTTTACTCTTCGTAAGGAGAGGACTGTAGTCATCTTGATTCTCCCAGAAGGCTATAGAGGGGCCTTCCATGTTTTATTTACCGTTGTACCGTATATACATTTTACAAAACAACATAGGGTGAAAAAAAACTACTCCTTTACGCATCTGTTTTTTGGGATTATGTTTCTTTCCCTGATACTGGTTGGTTTTCACAAATCTTGACTGGTGAATATTTTCTTTAGAATGAATATAAACCACCACGACTAAGTGGATAGCTTGGGTTATTTTCATTAAGATGGTGTCACGAAGCTAGCTGACCTTAAATGAACTTTAGCTATTAACAAACGAACTGAGGAGACTGCAATATATCGGCTGGAAACAGGGTTGCCAATTTGGCTTTTTTTACGCCAAAATTCACAAATCAAGCTTTTTCTGAGATCGGTTGGCGCGAGAAAATTTGTTAGGCTTTTTTTTTTTTCTGGGTTTTTTTTCCACAAGCGAAGATTGCTTATTGACGACATTCGGAGCCAGAAACATTCTATTATCATAAATGAATGTTCATTGTTTTAGTGACAGGACAAATACAATTATAACTGGATTTATCGGCTTCATGCCAGTGCGAGGTGATACGACAGAAAACTTATTCAATTTGATTTAGGAGGAAATTACAAGATGGTTACAGAGTCTTACGAAATGCATCGGTTTGCATTGAATGATGCATCAACCATTGTTGGTTTAACAACTCCGTGTGGTGTAGTCTGAAATATGTGTTTCATCACCATGTGCAGCTCATGTATATCTTTCATTCTCTTGCATTGTACATGCAACATGCAGTATCCATAATACAACCAAATATTGGATTTTAATTGACACAAATACCTAACTAGTTTTGTAATAGTGAATTAAGACGAGACTCATACAAAGAATTGTTTAGGATCATAAACTCCGAGTCTGCTCAAATTGCCCCTCTCCCATGTGAAAAGCTCGTGCGAGAAAATGTTTTTTTATTAAAAAATAGTTTGATGACGTGGGAGGATCGATCTAACGGCGTAAATCATTTATGTTGAGGTTTCCACTGTCGCTGGATACTAAAATCAAACCTTGACTATAAACAGACATGTATTCAGACTATAAAGGTACTTGTTCTTTATGTTTTCGATGTTGCACAAGAATCTGAAAAACTGACGGTTGTTTTTCAGCAGAACAAAGCTAACCCTAAAAAAACTGTACCAAGCGCTATAATTGCACCAGTATAGTCGTCAGAGAATATACTGTATATGTGAATGAGTAGAAAGAAAGGTATTTGTTAAGTTGATTTTGGTGTTAGATTTTTAAGAGAATATTTTCTAAAGCAGAACTAGAGAACTGAGGCCCATCAATAAATAGACAATAGGGCCTATAAAAGTAAGATACGTTGTTTGTCTGTGCTAACAGAGGATCTCATGCACTTATTGGACAGGAAAAGAGATGCATCAAGTTTTCACCTGCCAGTGCAAAAGGGCTTTGGGAAAAGCTAGACGAAGCCTTGTCGAAAGAGTTGGATAACAGCTTGAAGCAGATATGTTTGGAAAAAAAGCTGGAAATCTTTTGTGACATAATATATCTTCTCTATCGCAAAGAGTTTGTCAGGGGAGGGGGAAGGGGGGGGGGGGGGAAATGAAATGTAATCCAGCACAAAATTGTAGACATAAGGGTAGGGTTACTTATACAAGTGTCTCCAACGCGCAGAAAAACAGGAGTGAAGCTGAAAGCTGCAATCAAGGTGGAGTGGGTTAAATTATCTGCTCATGACAACAGGAGACTGACACTTAGGAGTCATGACCAAAGTGGGCCCCCCTAGAGGAGTTTAATGGGCCGAATCACTTGATCGACGGGTGGACCATTTCTGATGATAAGATTGCCTTATGTTGTATCGCTCTGTACAGAGTTTCCTATCTATATCTCAGTCAAGTTAGATGTTGACTTCCCTCAGAGAATGGTTTTAACCTTCTGAGTATGGATAAATATTTGGCGATCATCTTGTTGGCTCACCAGTCTCATCTAATGTTACGGAGACTATTATTTTCTCCCATGGAGATAAAGAAAAATAACCTTAGTCGATTAGAGAGAGAAGAAGCCCCATTTATGAAAGATGGACACCCTACAGACTGTGGCCGTGGATACATACGTTGGCTGATTACGATGATGGCTTGTCTACTGTACCCTACTTTTATTTCTCTGTGCTGATCGTACGTGGGTTCGTATCACTACCCTAACAGTAGGCAGCTCTTTTGGTTGATGGTATTAGGATGACTTCTTTCTCAACACAACGACAACAGTTCACAACAGTGTTTAACTGACAACTGATGGATGATCTCATATCGGACAGCGATATGAATTAACTTTGAAAACTTTATTTACAGGATCAAAGCAAATGTTGAAAATATGATATGCCCAACCTTCCTCATGAGGCTGGCATACTTTATACTGCAAAACTCATGTAGATAATTGAAACTGTCGTTCTTACTTTCACTCTATGTTCACGGTCGCTGCTTCTGTATTCAATACTGTCTCTAGTATCTATGGTGGTCATGGCTTGAGAACCACTGCTGTAGATATTTTCTGCTGTCATTAAATTCTTCATTTATGTGAAATCGTTTGTCTCTCTAACTTTTGACATAATTCTTCTGACTCTGTTATTTCTTCTGTGTTCTGCTTGGCGTATCTTGGTAAGGCTGGCTGAACCGCCAGGGGTGATAATTTTAGCCAAAGTCTATTATTTCCTACTTTTCATGGCTAGCTGCTTGTCTATCGTTCTTGTTTTATACTAAACAGTTTATCATATTTTGGCGAAACTCAACGTACCTGATGGACTTGAAAATAAACACTCTTTCTCTCGTACTGGCAACCTTGTCAATCTTGTCCACAGAAATGAATAACAAACTATCATGTATGAATGTGGCTTATAAGCGAATGAGTGTCTAGATAACAGTTCATTTTTCTGTGACCACAGAAATCAACCAAATGACTTTGGCTTATTGTCCGACAATAACACTCATTTGCGCTTGCCACTTTTAATTTTAACACAAGCAAACTTGCTTCCTAACGATAATCGCGTATTAGGTCTGACTGAATATATTTTGTAAAACGATTTCCAACAATAACCTTTTTGTTCGAACATTCGAGAACAAAACAGTTCACTCGAAATATAAATATCCTGTGCAGGCTTAACTTCGCTCAACTAGCCAACCCTGAAATTCCAAACTAACAACACGACTTTTTCTCAAGGGGCGTAAAAACACTACTGTTAATGCATATTGTAGATTATCGCCCTTTGCTTACCATTTATAAGTCAATAGATTTTCGCCCTTTGATTTAAATATATAGTCTGTTCGTTTTCCTTATGCAAATTTTAGAAACCGGATATCTGACACACGAACTTCCTATTACAAGACAGTGAACTATTTTACGTAGGTGTACTTCAATATGAGGCACTTAAAAAAAGTTTTTGGCTAAGATCAAAGTGTCTTAGCCAGGGCCGGGATCACACAAAATTTACACATATAACTCAATAAAGTCAATAGATCTCACTTTGAAGGGGTATTTAAAAAAAAAAAAAAAATTTACCCTTTCTTGCCTAATAACCTCAGTGAGTAATGCTGCAGTTCAGATCATACTGTATCCTCAGATAAAAGGAAATCAAGAAACAATGCAGCTGCATCTTTTTATGCTAATGTAAGCATCGAAGCATAATTTTTACTTTCAAATAAACATTGAATGGACGTCACTGTATCGTCAAATATGTTAATGGCCTTTACATCTGTCACGAAATATGTTCGTTCTATTTTTCTGGTCTTCACTCTTCTTTGGCATTATTACTTTGCCATTTTTTACGTGCTGATTCTTCCGTTATTCGTTGTTTTCGCTTTCATCGTTCAAGATTGTCTTATCACTTATTGTCACACCTCTCACCCACCCCTCTCTCCTGTTTAGTTTCTCCTTTGTTATCGGCGACGCTTAGTGTACTTGCCACTCTGAATTTTCGCTTATCGCCAGCTCAAGAGAGAGTAAAAACTACATTGAGCGACATACTTATTGTTAATCTAGACTTTTTATCTGGGAAGATTCACGAAACCATGAAGTCGCATGATAAGGTGCTAGTTTGCAAACACGACATGCCCAAATACCCGGCCGATCTCACTGGAATGTGTAGGAGGATAACAATCTTGGTAAAGATTAAGACATGGACAGTGATGTAATACTTGCGGCAGATAAAATTTGTTGTGACAATCAACTACCAGAAAATAACATCGTGAAGAAGATTATAATGTTATATCCTTGAAGTAGTGAGTTTGTAAACATGACAGGCGAAACGGGAAAAGCAAGACCTTGTAAGGTTATGGCATTTGAAAATCACATGTACAGGGCAAGATCTTATGTTGTTATGTAGTATTGTTCTACAAGAGAGTACTGGGGGGAACTCTACCAAAATCAGATACTTATTCGCAATTGGTTTGGCGTGTGAAATGCTAAGATAGATTGCCCCTGATTGGACTACTTCTCCAATTAGCAACCTTGGCGTGTAGGAAAAAATTTAGCTTATATTCTACAGCGTTGTCAGACTATTTTACTGACTTCCAGTTTCGTCCAGAAGAAATCATAGACAGCCAGGAATACAAAATATTACGACACAAAATATAGGTCAGGCCATAGGAATGAACATGAATTCTAAGATTAGAAGAGAGTACCCCAGAGACATCACATAGCACCTTGTGTTCTAGGATCCAACTTCAAGTGCACTCAGACACCTAACACACCTGAAAGGTACAGCATCTTAAACAGATGCAGGACGTTTCCTGTGCAAAAAGTTTGTGCTCACCCGAAAAAAACTCTTGGTAAGTTCTAATATGTACATCTTATCATTTTATGTTTGCATTTTGACATGCATAAATTGCTTGTGGATGTGCAATAGCAAATGAGGTTGGTAAATTTTGCAAATAACGTGCCACATAAACCAACATTGCAAGACCTGGTGACTGCCTCGTGCGGGTTTCCTCACACGAAACCAACAGCAGGAGTGGTCCAGGCTCCATAGAAAGCAGGGAGCGGATGATGAGACGTGCTACAGCCACCAGACTTGATTATTGTAGGGAAGCACAGTCAAGGCACCTTGGGAACCAGCAGCGACTGAAGCAGCCACCAACCGACCCCAAACCGGAAGCTTAGAACTATAATAGCGCAACCAATGGACATTTAAAAAATGTTTCTTATCATCCACCAAAATTTAACATCATCCGATGATAGTATCGCTTCCTTTCTATTAACAACTGTATTTCTTTTACATTATTAACCTATAAGTTATGATTAAATCTGGTTATCTTAACTGTAAAGCAGTAGTTGGATTAATCACTATCGAGTGACGTGTATGCCTGCACCCGTATGACTCATATTGTTCTAAATACATAACCACATAGAGCTATTAGATTATTAGCTGCTGGATCACCTTCAGCTGGGGATCAGAAATACGAGCGAAAATATATTACCTCACAGAAGGGGTGGGAGAATAATAAGTTCATGACAGCTTAGGTGATCTTAGTTGTTATGCTAGCTTTTCTTTAAATTCCTGTGAGGATCCCATAAATAGAAGTATCATTATTCGTTTGAAATGTTGGTACCTTTGATGGCCCTCATTTTTATACTCTAAAATTGGCCATTTTTAGACCACTTTGCGTAGCAGGGAAGGCAATACAGTCACAACATCAGACGAAGTGTATGGCGTAGTTTCCAGGGAAGATGACAGCTATGACTTGGATCTGGGTTTTTTTATTTTTATTTATTTTGTGTGTGTGTGTGTGTGTGGTAGTATGAGTTTTTTTTTCTTCTTTTTGTTATCTTTTTGTATTCGTGTTTTGGCTTTTTTCTAAAAATTCAAATGTGGCAATCCTTGCTGGAAATATGATGTCTGTTGTGTCAAGAAGTTTCTTTCCTTGAGGTGTTCGTGTTGAGTGGCAAGTTCGTTTCAATCATGAATAGAAGGCCTTTGGTTACATCAGAGAGATGCAAATGGTATGCCTGAATTATAGTGATAATTACCAAACACTAGAAAGGACTACTAGTGAATATCAGCTAGCGCGATGAAGTCTTGAAAAGTGTTGGTCCTGAGAATGGCTACTTGTTCGTCACGAGGACAGGGGAAGATCCTTAGAATAATTTGGAGAAAAAAAAACAAGAACAAAAAAACTGTCATAGAACTGTTGTTTAAGTTTTGTGGCTTATTCAGAATCTTCAACGGAAATGTCAGGTCAGTCCTATTGTGTTGCTCTGAAACATGAAGAACATCAAGTACAACGACCAAGAAATTACAGATTGTCATAGATTGGTGCTTGCGTAGAATAGAAGGATTGATGTGGTATGACAAGATCACTAATGTGGAACTGATGACAAGAGTCAGACAAGTACCTGTTGGATAAGAGATGAGAAGGGGACGCCGGCGATGGATAGCACGGGCATTGAGGAAAACTATTGATAGCACTACAAGGCAGAAAAAAACAGAGGTGTCCAAAGATACATGGACAAGAGATCTAGAAACATGACAATTATGCGGAAGACATGCAAAGTCATTGAGCTGATGACACTCGACAAGACGTCGCATAAATTTGTTGAATGCCCATGCTCCTTGTGAGACGAAGAGTGCTGAATAAATCAATGAAGAATAATTAGTAATGTATCCATCATCATGGTAGTAATGTATCCATCATCATGGTAGTAATGTATCCATCAATATGGTAGTAATGTATCGATCATCATGGTAGTAATGTATCCATCATCATGGTAGTAATGTATCCATCATCATTATAGTAATGTATCCATGATCATAGTAGTAATGTATCCACCATCATGGTAGTAATGTATCCATCATCATGGTAGTAATGTATCCATCATCATGGTAGTAATGTATCCATGATCATAGTAGTAATATATCCATCATCATGGTAGTAATGTATCCATCATCATGGTAGTAATGTATCCATCGTCATAGTAGTAAATGTGGAATATTTAAGACAAAATCATCATCAGCTGCCATCTCCATATCGAAGACCGGCTGCAAATGAGCTCCAACATCTTCTGTCTCTTGTCTTGATGCTGCACTCTGATAGACTCTGTCCTGTCTCTTGTCTTGATGCTGCACTCTGATAGACTCTGTCCTGTCTCTGGTCTTGATGCTGCAGTCTGATAGACTCTGTCCTGTCTCTGGTCTTGATGCTGCACTCTGATAGACTCTGTCCTGTCTCTTGTCTTGATGCTGCACTCTGATAGACTCTGTCCTGTCTCTTGTCTTGATGCTGCACTCTGATAGACTCTGTCCTGTCTCTTGTCTTGATGCAGCACTCTGATAGACTCTGTCCTGTCTCTTGTCTTGATGCAGCACTCTGATAGACTCTGTCCTGTCTCTTGTCTTGATGCTGCACTCTGATAGACTCTGTCCTGTCTCTGGTCTTGATGCTGCACTCTGATAGACTCTGTCCTGTCTCTTGTCTTGATGCTGCACTCTGATAGACTCTGTCCTGTCTCTTGTCTTGATGCTGCACTCTGATAGACTCTGTCCTGTCTCTGGTCTTGATGCAGCACTCTGATAGACTCTGTCCTGTCTCTGGTCTTGATGCAGCACTCTGATAGACTCTGTCCTGTCTCTTGTCTTGATGCTGCACTCTGATAGACTCTGTCCTGTCTCTTGTCTTGATGCTGCACTCTGATAGACTCTGTCCTGTCTCTTGTCTTGATGCTGCACTCTGATAGACTCTGTCCTGTCTCTGGTCTTGATGCAGCACTCTGATAGACTCTGTCCTGTCTCTTGTCTTGATGCTGCACTCTGATAGACTCTGTCCTGTCTCTTGTCTTGATGCTGCACTCTGATAGACTCTGTCCTGTCTCTTGTCTTGATGCTGCACTCTGATAGACTCTGTCCTGTCTCTTGTCTTGATGCTGCACTCTGATAGACTCTGTCCTGTCTCTTGTCTTGATGCAGCACTCTGATAGACTCTGTCCTGTCTCTTGTCTTGATGCAGCACTCTGATAGACTCTGTCCTGTCTCTGGTCTTGATGCTGCACTCTGATAGACTCTGTCCTGTCTCTTGTCTTGATGCAGCACTCTGATAGACTCTGTCCTGTCTCTTGTCTTGATGCAGCACTCTGATAGACTCTGTCCTGTCTCTTGTCTTGATGCAGCACTCTGATAGACTCTGTCCTGTCTCTTGTCTTGATGCAGCACTCTGATAGACTCTGTCCTGTCTCTTGTCTTGATGCAGCACTCTGATAGACTCTGTCCTGTCTCTGGTCTTGAAGTTATCTTTCCACTCACAGTGTTCTCTTCCTCTTACACGTCTGCCTTCTGTTATGGTCGTCTGCAAGGTGTTACGTCTTTTCACACGGCCAAAATATTTTAGCTGTCTAATTTTGATTCATTAATTTTCTTTTAATTCCTAGGTTTTCGGTTCTCCTTACTTGTTTTCTTCTATTTCCATGTCACGTACTTCATTCTTCTATATATCAAATCTCAAATGCCTCAATTATCTCTTCCAATTTCTTGTAATGACATAAAATATAGATTAGAAAGTTTTAAGAACTATAAACAAAAACTAGAAACGGAAACAAAATTTAGCTCCAACCGAGGATTTGAACTCCCATCACCTTGAGTTTATCCTTACACCTTAGTTACCTTACTTTCTAAACGGTGCCAGTGTGAGATAAAATAACATATATCAAGCGGACTCGTCTTGATTTGAAAAAAAACACGCCATGTTTTTCTTGGGATTTCCAGCTGAGCCAAAACGAGCATACTGACATGGGTTTAACATGATATTTCTTACTGTGTGCTTTAATGGGATATCATTCGTTCCAAACAAAAAAGTAATCTATTTTCAAGCAGAAATTCGCGGTTTTGGATTTAACAAAAAATTAGATTATCGTTAATGCTATCATTGTGCAAACATACATACATACTTACACACACATATATACATATCAGAATCTTTATTATCCAGAAAATACTGACATGATATAATAAAATGCAACATGGCATATAGGAGAATCATTAGAATCTACATAAAGTAAATTTACATAAATTCATACAGCGTTAATGAGGGTTGTTACCACATACGTACATACATACATACATATCAGAATCTTTATTTTCCAGAAAATACATTGATAGGTACTGACATGATATAATAAAATATTACATGGCATATAGGAGATCATTAGAATTTACATGAAGTGTGGAAGACGTACCAAGTAGTTCTATGTGGGTGTTTTTGTATCGAATGTTTGTGTTACACATATATAACAATCTTTAAGTTTTCTAAAAGACATTGGCATGTAATGATATGGTACAACATACCAAAAAGGAGTATTATTAAAATTTACAAAATTTCTGTGGAATACACTTCAAGTAGATCAATATGGGTATTTTTTACATGGGGGTTTTATCAGAATCTTTGTTTGCCATAAAATACATTGAGAGGTAGTGGAGTGAGATACTAAATATAGCGTCAAATACAATACCAGTTTGGTGTATTAAACAGAGCGCAATTGGGATTAGACTTAATAAAAGTGTCGATAACATCTCCAGCAATTTAAAATGTGTGTTTTTTACATCGAAGTTTCCATATTCTGTACACACATATCAGAATCTTTATTCTCCAGAAAATACATTGATATGTTCTGACATGATATAATAAAATACAATATGGCATATAGGAGAATCATTAGAATTTACATAAAGTAAATTTACATAAATTCATATAGCGTTAATGAGGGCTGTTACCACAATGAAAATGTTTCTCAGTGTTGGCGAGTCAATGACTCTATTTCTCAGTGTTGGCGAGTCAATGACTCTATTTATCAGTTTTGGAGAATCAACGAGTCTACATTTCTCAGTTTTGGAAAATCAGTGAGACTAAATTTCTCAGAAGTGAAATAACGTCACCTTAACTCCAATCTAACACGTGAAGAACTGATATTATGGATTAATCATGACTACGTGTTAATACAGTACGTTACATCCGATAACAATATTATATAGCTATAACCACCCGCCAACTAATAGCCACTTTGGAAATTGAATGGACCTTTTGGATACAGATTCGTGTCTCAACGCTAAAGTGCGCGCACGAGAGAGCATGGGCTGAAACAAGGTGGGGGTTCAATCACTGAATCAGGCCAGACTAAAGTGAATTATTTCCGTCCTGAAGAATAGAAAATATGAAGGTGTGTGGCCAGAATATATCTACGTCATGCCGTCAACTTGGCTGTCAGCCACCTCAAAGTTCTGGCTGTACTCGTCGATAGACTCACTCACACAAGTGCGGCGAGGCGAGTCCAAGTGTGTTAACGTCTGGGACTTTCAGGTGAAGGAGGCAGAATCATATAGAATGTCTTTATAGTAGAAGTGTTGATGTCGGCAGTGAGTGTGCGTGCATACGTATGTACATACACATACAAATATGCATGCATCGCATATTTAAAAAAAGACAAATGTAAATGTTGCCCCACGGCAGATACTGCCTTAGGGAGTAAAGTGTAAGAGACTTCATTATACCAGGTATCAGCTTTATGTGGTGGGATGATCACTTCCTCGCTGCTTTTTCCTTCCGTAACCCAAGAGCTGAATCAGGCACCCATTTACCAGGTTTTGAACGCAGAATCCGGTAACTTTGTGGCGAGAAACAAGCGCTGTAATATAAACTCTCACATCGTCTATCATCATTTTACTTGTCGCCCCTTGTGGAGCATGGGACCAATAGTACAACTAGTCCCCTTACATTAAGTCTGCACCAAGCAATCACGTGGCCTTGTAGCATTAGTTTCTGTAAATTGTGATTTATATGGTGAGGTTGCCAGCCTCATTAATAACTTCATATTACTCGCCTTGTACGACATGCTTGAGGAACTTGTAGTCCCATTCTCTCATTGTCTCATCTGAGAATGCCAGGAACTGCAAGGGGAGAGTAAGCGTCTGAAGTGTTTCTTGTGTCGTCATTCGCACTTCCTTTTTGTTAGTTTATGAAAGTGAATGGGAGATAATTGGTAAAGGGAGATAAGGATAATAAGCCCTATATGACTGAATATACTTGTAAGATTATTATGGTTTTAGAAGTAGTTTAGCATGTAAGAATGGCTGAGTCAGCATGTGAGAGAGAGAGAGAGAGAGAGAGAGAGAGAGAGAGAGAGAGAGAGAGAGAGGTTCAGTATGGGACACGTATTACATAGGAGTGAAGAAAAATGGGTTTGGTGCCAGAAGCATGAATTATGAGTAAGGCGGAAATTGTTTGAGTGGAAGTGTAAGTTTTGATTGATGAAGGTCAATAGGTCAGCCGGTACTTGTCGCTGATTTGGAGAGAGCATTTTAAATATTTATATATATATTTATACCTGTCGCTGATTTTGAAAAAAAAAAATATATATATATATATATATATATATATATATATATATATATATATATATATATATATTTATATTTATATATAAATATAAATATAAATATATATATATATATATATATATATATATATTTATATTTATATTTATATCTCTCTCTCTCTCTCTCTCACATGCTGACTCAGTCATTCTTACATGCTAAACTACTTCTAAAACCATAATAATCTTACAAGTATATTCAGTCATATAGGGCTTATTATCCTTATCTCCAAAAGGCAAAGTCTGACAGAACAAACCTCCATGTAATCTGGTTGGATTTAGCGAATGCTTATGGATCCGTTCCACACCAGATGTTGTGGCAGGCCCTAGAAATGTATCATGTTCCACAAGAGATTGCAGCAATGCTGAAGCTGTATTTCGCAGGGTTTGCTGTCAGATTTTCAACCAGAGAGTACACAACGAAGTGGATTGGCCTTGAAGTTGGAATTGCGATGGGATGTACCATCTCTCCGATACTATTCGTGATGGCTATGCAGGTAATCCTCAATGCGGCTGAAGGAATGGCTATAGGTCCAAAGCTCGGTGGAATGTGTCTCATGCCACCGCTCAAAACATTCATGGATGACACAACAATTCTGACATCAGATGAACATCAGGCCCGGAGGATGTTAGCACGCCTGGATGAACTAGTCAGCTGGTGCAGAATGAGCTTCAAACCCAAGAAGTCGAGAAGCCTATCAGTCAGGAAAGGGAAGATAGCAGAGGTCTTATTCACGGTTTCCAACCAAAGAATCCCTACTGTCATTGAGGAACCTGTTAAAAGTCTTGGCAGGGTGTACGATGCCTCATTAAAAGACTCAAAGGCAGTGCAACAGACAATAGAAATGGCAGACAGAGGGCTACAGATCATAGACCAAAGCAGACTCCTGGGGAAGTTCAAACTGTGGTGCCTCCAGTTCGTGTTGATACCAAAGTTGCTGTGGCCACTGCTTATATATGAAATAAGCACAAGTACAGTGGAAGCCATAGAGCAGAAGGTCAACAAGTTCATGAGAAAATGGCTAGGAGTACCACCAGGTCTGTCAGATGTAGCACTGTACTGCAAAAAGTCAAAACTTCTGCTTCCTTTCAAGTCAGTTGTTGAAGAGTACAAAGTTGGAAAGGCAAGGCTTGCAATGATGCTACGCGAGTCAGCTGATGACGTGGTTAAGTCCATTCAGCCCACACTGAAAACGGGAAGGAAGTGGAAAGTGGAAGAAGCTGTTGATGCTGCCCAAGAGTCACTCAAACTGAGGGAGGTAATCGGATACACACAAACGAATAGACGGGGATTTGGTCATGGAGACATCCGCTGGTGGTCCAAGGCATCAAGCAGGGAGCGCAGAGGCATGGTAGTTCAGGAGATACGAGAAGCTGAGAATGATAAGAGGTTGCAAAAAGCAGTGCAGCAGGTCCAACAAGGCCAATGGACTACATGGGAAGGAGCCCTGCAGAGGTCCTTGACATGGAATGATATATGGCATATGGCACCTCTTAGGCTCAGCTTCGTTGTCAGATCACTGTATGACCTGCTGCCATCGGCCACCAACCTTGTGAAATGGGGAAAGTCGGATGATGAGCAGTGCCCCCTGTGCCAGGGGAGGCAGACACTTGAACACGTGCTCTCAGCGTGTAAGGTGTCATTAGGGCAAGGGCGATACACTTGGCGCCATAACAAAGTGCTAAATGAGCTTGCTGCGACAATAGATCTGGCAAGAATGAAGGCGAATAGCAAAGTCCGGCCAGACACCGCAAACACATACTTTCTGAGGGCAGGAAAGTCAGCACACCCCAAACCGAATAAACCTGGTAGCAGTTTACCATCTCTTCTTGATTGTGCAAATGATTGGGAGATGGCGGTAGACCTACCTGGACGAGGGGCATATCCAGAGAGTATCCGAAAATCGCGGAGACGGCCGGATATAGTGCTTCATTCTGCAGCAACGCTTCAGGTCATACTGATTGAACTGACCGTGCCATTTGAATCCAGATTAGATGAGCAACATTCGTTCAAAGCGGCCAAGTATAGTGATCTGGCCGCGGATCTGAGACACGATGGGTTCACTGCAAGGGTCATGGCTGTTGAAGTGGGCGCAAGAGGGCTTGTGGCTGCATCAGTGTATGATCTATTGAAACTGTTGGGGCTGAGGGGACAGTCGAGAACAAGGGCCCTGAAGAGGCTTAGTGAAACTGCCGAAAAGGCATCAGGCTGGCTGTGGAACAACCGCAATGGGGAATGGAGATCGTAACAATAAACGCTGCGGTACAGAAAACACCAGGAATTTTTCTAAGTCCACAATACGCTGAGGTTTGTGGTGGACTAGTGAACGGGCTGCGACTCAGGGGCGACAAGCGGTGTATACTATAAGGGGTGTCAGTATCAAAAGTCCAGTGGGGAACGCGCAGTGGCGACTCGTTGACTTCGCGCTGGTGTCTCAGTGTGTGCGACGGAACGAACGGAATAATTTGTCTTCTCTTTGTTACTTTCACAATTGCCTCCACGGCTGGCGGAGTTGTGGAATTTAAAGTTGCTACCATAAGTGAAATGGGTTCATTTTCGATGCAAGACAACAGGAAGCTGAGACGCTTGGGAGTCATGACCCAAGTGGGCCCGCCCCCCTTAGAGTGTAAAGAAGTATATAGGGCCGAAACACTTGTCGAACGGGGGGACTGCTTCTGATGATCAGATTGCTTCCTGTTGTATCGCTCTGTAAAGAGTTTCCTATCATCTTATATATATATATATATATATATATATATATATATATATATATATATATATACATATATAAATATATATATATATATATATATATATTTATGGAAGGTTTTGAGCCTTCTTTCTTGCTTAGCATAGGTCGTCCATGTTTCGCTGTCATATAGAAGTGTGATGATGGCGCAAGCATTATGTACCGGAGCTTTGGTCTTCATTGTGAATTTGGAGTTTGTCCAAAGCACGCGTTGTGAGACGGGCAAAGATGGTCTATAGAGTGTTTGTCATTGGTGGTAGACTAGGGTTCCCATTCGTCCCGTTTTTCCCGGGACAGTCCCGTTTTTTGATAAAATGTCCCGGTGTCCCGAATTTATTCCAAATGTCCCGCTTTTTAAGGGTCCTTCCTGGAAAAAAAAATCTTTGGGTAATGGATTTTATTCCGTGTTTTAGTAGTGTTACTTTATCAATTTCTGGTTACAGTGGACCCTCGGTTTGAATCTCGAACTAAAATTCGAAAGTCGACCAAAACAGTGTTCAGTGAGCATCTACCAAATGATTTAATGCGTATTAGCATTATTATACAGTATTTTTATCGTTTTTCATCCGCATAATGCCGAAACGTAAGTGCAGTATAAATGATAACATTACAAGAGAATTTCCCTTCATTAAAGGTGTAGATGAAAATGTGGAATTTACTTTATGCAGCTCTAAATTTTGCATTTCGCATGGTGGTCGGTCAGACGTAGTCAACCATGTGAATACGAAAAAACATAAAGGTGCTGTTGAAAGTAAGGCTTCCAACAGCAGTATAAGTCATTTCTTAAATGCGAAAACCCAGAGTGAAAAGGAAATGGAAAAAACAGTTATCATTGGCAGCACAGGAAGCAACCTTCGCTTATCACACGGCGGTGCATAACCACAGCTTTAAGTCCATGGACTGCACAACAGCCATCGTGAAAAAACTTTTCAACGATAAAGTGGAAGTTGTGTTAGTTAATGTGTGTATTTTTATACCAGTATCTTATTTTAAGTACAACATATAATATATAATAGATTTATTTGTGCTTTACCTTAATTTTTAACATGTCCCTTTTTTTTACAAAATGTCCCGGGTTTTTTAGGTAAAAATTTGGAAATGCCCCGGTTTTTAAACAAAACATTATGGGAACCCTATGGTAGACCCCACGTATGTCAAGTGATGCACAACTGCCAAGTTACAGCTCTTGATAGTAATAACTGGTTCAACATCCACATCCTGATGCAGCACATTTTTTTCTTTAGACTTATTGTGAGGCCAAAGTGCTTGCATGCTTGGGAGGAGCGTTTCATCAAACTCTGGAGCTCCTGTTGACTTTGTCAGGGACGATTGCAGCGCCATCGGCGAACAAGTCTCTTATAGTGGTCCTTGTGATTTGAATTGTTGCCACCAGCCTTGAGAGGTTAAACAGTCGGCCATCTGACCTAGTGTGAAGGCATATTCCGTCGGTGTCTCCCGGTATGCGTGTCTCAAGAGCGAGGCTAACAGGATCCCGAAGAGTCAGGACGCAGCGTTGTTTGATGCCACTGTGTCTATCAAATGACTGTCATGTGTTTCAAGCGTTTTGGACTGTTCCCTTGATGTCCTCATGAAATGATTTTATCATTTCCGGCAATTTAGTGGAGCAGCATATTCTAAGGAAAATTTTGAAAAAGTCTTGGATACAAAAGCTAAGCACTTGGCCAAGGAGATACTAAATCCACCCTCGCTTGTGATTAAATCCCAGCATCGGGAAACAATAAAACTCTGCAACGAGACATGCCTTTCAATGGAATCCACAGGGGAGGAGGAAAGTGAGGAAGCCAAGATGAACCTGGAACTGACCGGTGACACGATTAGCAACTGAGCACTGGCTGGGTGTTTTGTTTTGTCTGTTTTGTTTTATTTGTTTAATGTTTGCTTTGTGTGCTTATTGTCACTGACTGGGTTGTAATATAAATACAGCCCCTGCCTTAGAATCAGAGTTTTATTGTTGATCGGGTCGGTTGCGAGTGTGCAAGAAAGTGATCACATATCACAACAGCATCATCATCACCTCGCCCACCCTGTCACAGAACAAAAAAGGAATGATAATGACAATGTACTAGACACACACTGTACTAGAGACACGATGTACTAGACACACAATGTACTAGACACACAATGTACAGACACACAATGTACTAGACACACATAACCAGACCACAAGTTCTTTTATATATGGACATGCGCCCTAATATAACTGACGAACCCTGCGTTTAGGTTGAATGGGAGGCGGGTCGCTAAAACAAGGCAACATTTTACTTTAAAAGAATGATAATGACACGGATGATGATGATGATGAATATGAAGCAACGACTCCACTGATGCCCCAGTTTATAACCTCATCAAAAGGTTGTTGTACATTACCTTGCCTTCTAACCCTTTATTCACACCTCGTAAACCTCTCGGCTTGTCTTAACTTCTCCTATCTCCTCATCAAATTCTCGGATACCTCCGTAAAATCCATCACACGAGAGAACGTACTAGTCAGCAAGCTCTCTCTCTATCTCTAGATCAGTGGTTTTCAACCATTATTGGGCCAGTACCCAGTTTTTCAATATTAGTATATATCCACAATGTCTACCGCCCACCTACAAGAATAGTTACAATATGTTAATCCTTAATTATAATTTTTTCAACAATACCAATCCAAATCTCTTACTTATTGTTTCCCCTTTAATATGACATTTGTCCTTGTGTCATTTCAAAGTCTCAATATCAGGTTTTAAAGCTGATTGTGTCAGACGAAAATTATATCTTGTAATAGTCAACAAGACACAAATTTATCCCGCCTGAATAGCTCAGCTGACGTGCTGTGGAACAAGTGGTGGTAAATTTGGGTCCCCTTCACGACATACTTTATTAGTTGTTTACTATTAAACCTTATTTACTTGTTCAATCCACTATTACCATGAAGCTGTGTGGGGGAGATGAAGTTAGCGCTCTTGAGCTAAGTATGTCTCACTGGCTGCTGTCAGCCCGTGTTGTTGTAGGATCTCTGTCATGTTGTCTATCCATCTGTTCTTGGTCTTCTCTGTGCCCTAAAACTAGATTTTCTAGTGTCGTAGGCACGTAATGATTATTTATCAGGTTCCAATCTCATGAGATGAACAAACTACTTAACTTTCTGTCTCTCTATATACTTGATGCAGATGTAGTTCTTCAACTTTTCGTTCTTGTCATCATGTCTCATTCTATCTCTCCTGGTAACATAACGGTTTTTTTTTTTAAAAGATAAAACATCTTATCTCACATGATGTGATTTTTCTCTACAGTGGTCATTGTTTGACACTGATAGCAATGAGTTGGTAAGAATATGCTATTTATCAGCTGCCGTGTAGTTTCCATAGTCGGGTGTTTGAGTAGTGATGACAGTTGGTAAGTCATTGTACTGGCTTTTTGACATCTTCTTTCTAAAAAACACAACTTTAACTTTTTCTCTTAAATGGTCATTATGTCTTTCATTTTTGTAAACCCCCCAATTCCCCCCCCCCCCCCCCCCCTTTCCCCCGAATAATAAATGAGTAAATAAATAAATAAAAATCGAACATTTTTGTAACGCCCACAAAGACTAAGATTGCTGGAATTTGGCGTCAAACGTAAGACTAGCAAAGTTGGACGTATGAGACGATGCATCCTGTGTTTATACAGTTGTACGCTACAAGAAGAATTAGCTTCACACTCTTCGACATTTGCTGAAGAGAGTGAGCACCTATGGTTTTGCCCTGATTGTAATAATGTCAACTCTGATTAATAATAACAATAACGCCCATAACAAATGCCAAAACTCATATTAGTGGTCGCGATCGTCCAGGCTGAAAACCACTGCTTTAGTGTATCTGCATATCTCGGATAGCAAGGAAAACCCTTGAGCAAAAATATATCAGCCTAGCGTCTTGCGTTGTCAAAAATGGATGCCTTGATGGTCTATCAAACAAATCTATTGGCATGATCTCTATGAGCAAAATATAAGTAAAGCGGGTCGAGCCAGAGGAAATAGGCATCAGAAGTGTCGTGTGTACTGTACCTGTGTTTTAACTGTTTATTGAGATAAGTAATCTTGTTCGTTCCGGCTTATTACGTCATGTTCTTCCGCGCAGACGACCTTGACAAAGCTGGTTGGTGTTCAAACATGTACTGCTGCGTTTTCGTCTGCAAGTTTTCTTTTTGTTTGTTTGTTTGTTTGAATTCATACTGTGCCTAATGCCTTTACAGTAAAATCTTTATAGCTTTTCTTCATTACCCTTCTGCTACTTGAGGAGCATAGGCCTTCACAAATACACGCCAAGTCCTCCTGTCCTATGCATTCGGATCAAGGTCCCTCAATGTCCTCCCTAATAAGTCTCCACATCGGCGCTGCATGCGTCCTACGGTCTACAACCCTGAAAATTCCAGAACAAGGACTACCCCCAATGTTATGAACAGGTCTCCTTCTCCATTCTCCCATCTCCTGTTCCACTGGCCTTGTCTGTTTCTTGTCTCACTTGTAGTTGCTTCTGCTTCTTCTTTGTATTATTTAAGATGCTAACTTAAATCATTAGACAACATTGGTCAGTCTGAGGCTGTTGATATTTACATAGAATTTGTCCAGGAGTAGTACTGGTGACGTCCATATGTGATTTCTCTGTTCCTCATATGTTGGGCATCGATATCGTTACTAGAGAGTTTATTGACTTGTGTTTTTTTATTTTTATTTTATCTTTTTCTACAACTTTAGACTGTACTGGCACTAAGTTTTGTTATTTTACGTCAACAATACCTCTGCTGTCAGCAGTGGCGTATTTAAAGTGGGGCTCCAAGACTTCAACCCCACCCCCTTCACCTCAAGCTAAAGCCGCACATTTTTCTTAGGATGTGCTGGATGTCACACAAGTTTGTGTGTGTATATGTGTGTTTGTAGCGCTGGTAAACGTTAGATGGTAAACTTGTTTCAAAGGATATTTATTTACCTGTTAAAAGCTATGCTCTGCGTTATTTATAACATCTTTTAATAAGACTGACCTTCGATAGGCAGAGTGGTTACATCCCTTGCTTCTCACAGCGAAATTATCGCGTTCCGGGATTGACACCTAGTATCGTCAAGCTCCAGCTTGCACGGTGTCACAGAATTTCGATCGATCTCGTCCACTCCGGCAGTATTTAGTTACATTTTTGTGTGTACTAAATTACGTGAATTTTCTAGTGGTCAGCACATTTCCTTTCCCCACTTTCTCTCAGGTATTAGCCATTTTCTAATCAATTTTACACTCCCTTCGGTGATAATTCGTCATGTTTGCTTTAAGCTTCTCGGCTTTGCTAAGATTAGGCACAGGTAAAAAACCCAGATGGGCTGGTCAGTTTTCGCATAGTGACCGAGCGTTGTGTTTATCTAAGGCGTGCCGGGCGATAAATCATCTGCGTGCGGACAGATTACAGACACGCACTTGACACTCGAGAGGTAAACATAACAACCTTTCTGATTGGGCCTGGTCTAATAGTAAACAACACGTGCCAAGAACGAAAAGGGGAATATAATTTGACACTTTTGCAGTTATAGCACTGTGAAAATTCACCTCATCGAGAAAACAACCAGACGTGCCAGAGTTAAGAATAAAATCAGAATTCATTTATCGGACCGGACTTGTTTGAGCCTCTTGGGGACTTAAAAGCCCAGGAAAACTCTACTATTATTAGCAAGGAAAACCGGAATCTGAGGAATCTGAAACACGGAGTCAAAGTGGGAGCTTATTATAAAGTAATAACATCAGAACACGTGTAAGAGGCATCTTCAACAAGTTGCCTTACTCTATCTCTGTGCCAGAAGTCTGTGATCTTAAAGTCAATTTGGGGTAAGTTGTATATCTATAATTCTGTGTTTTGCATTATTAAAACGTGAAATAATATGTATATATTGACTGGTGAATATTAATATGTGAAAATTGCTAAACGGATGTCAAAGTCATTTGAGGCTGGCAACCTCTGCATATAGAATGATGATTTCATGAACTACCGCTGCAAATACTGGTGACTGCTTTATGCGAGTTTCTTATATAGAACTAACAGCAGAGGTAGTCCCAAGTTCCGTGGGGAGCAGGAAGTGACTGATGAAAGAAATGATGTACATACTTATTATTTTATCAACATTTTCAACCAGTATAGATGTAAATGAAAACATATTCAATCTATAGTATTAACCTTTTCAACCAATGTTAAATTAAACATAAATCTATTCAATTTAAATGTAAAGAAAGTTTTTGCTCAATGGGATTAATATAATGTCTCATTGAGGGTAAAGTTCTGAGATAGATGGTATGATGGAATAGGAAGGGGGACACGTAAGTATGTGTCGGAAAACGCAATACTCAAGAGGGTATTTGTTTTCTTCTTTTGTGACTCTGGTCGGTGGTACCAGTTGAGGGTATTATCTCTTGAACAAGTGAGGGTATATGTGGCCTGAAGTCGTCGCTAGATACCATCATCAGACGGGTCTTGGAGACGCGGGACCAGCTTTGTAGTTACTCACTGACACTTCTTGGAACGTGCTACAACTTTTAAACGTAACCAGTGACGAGTGTGATCTACTCCTCTATCTGCAAAGACTTAAACATCAGCTGGAGCAGAACCTCATTGGCAGCTAAGTAGAAACATAAAAGCTGCCAAGTAAACTCTTACCCATACTCCATAACAGCACTCGATGATGATTATTGTTTGTTAAAGAATTTTTCATTTTTTTAACTGTTAACTGTAATTGATTATTAAATTTGTACTATATATACAAATCTAAAGTTGATTTTATCATTTTTAATGTACTACATACGTATGTCTCAGACAATTTCTGAAATATACTTAAACTGAGCTATACAATAATAATTGGAGGAATTTCGCTGAATTAACTCAGCTGGGAGCTTGAACGAGCTAACGAATTATAAGATAACCCTATCGTTCACAAAAGTTGATAACAGATACTAGAGATAACATTTGCTCAGCCTCATGCAGCATTGTTCTCGCTTTCTGAATATCTTGTGAATACTCCCTCGAGGTAGAAGCATTATTATCATTCTATCTACAACTCTGTCAAGAGTAATCTTGTGCGAAGGTAGACATGTCTGAAGACCCACATTAGTTACTCTTGAGTTTTGGCCACTGTTGGACCACTACTGCAGAGCTAATGGGAAGCAATCCGTGAAAGACCCTGTAAATGGGTACCTGACTGTTAAGGAACGTTTCCTTCTGGCTCCAGTATGTTGAATGATGTCTAGGGATATTGTATTAATGTTCTGAAATGTAGTCACCAAAATTCTGGCCACAGTTTTTCTATTCGTAATCGAACTATTCTTTGTAGTCTAAGTCTTTACATCTGACTAACCGTCATTAATTATTAACTGGTTATATCTCTACAACTCATGCTTCCAACTGGAAATCATTTCTCGAAAACTTCTGTGTTTATGACTTTCACTTTATTCAACACAGGAACTTATGTAAGCGACACATTGCTCTTAGTACAATTTGACATTGTTCATTTAAATCATCGATTCTTTCATTTCATAGATTACTTTTGTATACGTCTATGCTTCGTCACAATTCTGTAGGCTATCAAGACGTATCTTCTTTTGAGTGCTTCCATAGCATAATTATTATTTCCTTCATATATTCTATTCTTAGGAATTCCACTTGATATATTTAGTTATCCTTTCATCTCAATAATGTTTCAATTCGGTGCCTTCCTGCACATCTTCTTCGAGTCGGCAATCATATATATTTTATTCGGGTACTCATACCCTTCCACGACGGTTGCGATAACCTTGATAAGTTTGAATATGTCTTTTTGGCTATACTCGCCTAAATCTTACCCGAAATCTCCTAACTTCTGACGAGATGGGTTTATCCTCAATTGAATTAGAATTACCCTAGATTTCTGCTTGAAATCTACATCCAATATGAACACTTTTAAAGTAGAATCAAATACACTGCCATAAGTGGACCTTGCCACACCAGCCGACACTGTGGAATCCTGTAACTATGTCTTCTACGTCATTTTACGCTACTTCGTAGTCATAGTTAATGATCGCATTTATTTTGTGTTTGGTGAGTGTACAACATGGTGCAAAGCGATCTCTCTCTAACTCCACTTTAACATAATCGATATGCCCCATGATGCGCACTCAACACTGACTATGCTCATGAGTTTAGGAAGACAAAGGACGCGAGGAAGGGAACTGGTCACCCATCTCATAAAAGAAAGCTGGACCTAGTGTAGTGAAGTCTCTAGCACATCACTACCCTACGACAGTATCTGCTATGGTACTACTTTTATCTTTTTTTATTAACAAGCTTGGCTGTTTCTACAAAACTAACAAGCGAATATTTGCATCTACAGCGTTCTGCAATCTTACTACACAGTAACATATTTGACTAGCATCTGCTCTGACGTATACTAACTTCCATACTAGAGCTCATTCTAACTCAGTGCTCCGCAACCGGTGTGCCGTGGCACACTGGCGTGCCACCGATGTCTGCCTGGTATGCCGCGACACCAGGCAGAATACGCCATATAATGGTATACAAAATTACAAGTTATCGTAAAATATTTCCAAAGAATCTCACACAGCACAATTTTACAAATACAGTAGAACTCCATTTATCCGAACCCCTTGGGACCGAGCATCGTTCGGATAATCAAATGTTCGGATAATTGGATTACATAATGTATCGAGTACATGTACACATACGCTCGTATTTCTAAAAATAATTAACCATCACAAGGGAAATACACATTAAAACATATTTACTTGTACTGTAATAATAATACCCACACTGTATTAGATCACCGTATCACCAAAATCTTTTATTACACAGCAGTGCATGTACTACTTGTATTAATTATGTTTTTTTAAGAAAGAGAAATGTTTTCAAAATAACATTACAAACGATTCAAAACCATGCGCAACTTACGTATACATGTACGTGCACAGATGTAGCCCACTATTTAAAATAATGAGGAATCCTCTTTTGCACCAAACTGGATAGTCTCCTTTTGGCTGCTAAGTCCCGCATTCTCTTCAACAGCAGAAGCTGTGTAGGACAGCTGTCATCTTCTTGCTCGTACCAAGCCATCGCTGTTTCTAGTGCTAAAAAGGCCTCTTCAGGACTTGGTCGACGTTTTGGGTTTTCTTCATAATCTACAAGTACATCATGTACTTCTGAGGAGTCTTCATCATCGGTCACTACATGTATTTGGTTTTCTTCTTGCACAAAAGACAAAATTTCTTCGTCATTCAAAAACTGAAAACCAGAATCATTATCATCTTCTAGCCACGTGTGTGCATCATCTTTGTCACAGTCCGAAAATCCGGGCATTGCTTGAAACAGTTCCACAACTTCATTTATACAATCATCATTTGTGTCCACTGCAGTAGTTTCATTTCCTTCTTTTTTCCCAAGCAATCTATTCCAAGCCTTGTTGAGATTATCTTGTGACAGGGTGGTCCAAGCATCAGCTAACATATAGCAGCAGTCTTTGAGATTAAGCTTCTTGGAAAACGCCACCACACTTTCTTCATCTTCAGCCAACAATAAACGACGCAGGACTTCCTTCTTGTACATCTTTTTAAGCTTTGCTATAACACCCTGATCCATTGGTTGAATCAGTGCTGTTACATTAGGAGGCAGAAAAATTACTTTAAAATTTGCATCAACTGCATTCAATGTATCCGTCTCTGGATGAGATGGTGCATTGTCCAGTAGAAGAATTACTTTCCCAGTTTTCTTTTCTTGTTCTCTCAACCTCTTCACATTTGGGATGAACTGATTTGTATACCAATCAAGAAATATTTCACTATTCATCCAAGCACTCTTCTGTGCTTTGTAACACAATGGGAGACATGTCACATTCTTTAAACAACGTGGTTTTTTTACTTTGCCGATCGTTAGCACCGGTAAATGATGACTTCCACTGGCATTCGCGGCTACCAAAATTGTTACTCTCTATTTGCACTTTTTAAACCCAGGGGCAGCTGCTTTGCGCTGAGATGCAAGTGATTTTTGAGGCATTGATTTCCAGTATAAGCCAGTCTCATCGGCATTATACACATCATCGAGTGAATAACTTTCTTCTTCCAAAAAAGCCAAGAGTGTTTCTTTAAAATTTTCAGCGGCAGTTGCATCGCTAGATAAAGATTCCCCTTGAATCTCCAATCCTCGTATGCCATGACGAGATTTAAAGTTTCTTAACCATTCCTGGCTAGCCTTAAAGTCAGGAGGACCGTCAAGTTGATTGTTGAACTGAAGTGCCTTTTCACACAATAGAGAGCCAGAGATAGGTTCCCCTTTGCTTCTTCTTTGCACAAACCATATATACAAAGCCTCTTCCAATTTCAAATCTTTCGCATTTCTCATGGTTTTTCGTTTCTTCGACCCATTTTCACTATCCAATTTCGATGCAAAACTCATAATTTTATCCTTGTTACTTTTGATGTCAGAGACTTTAGCTTTCCCAACATTGAAAATTCTGGCAAGTGAAGACACAGTTTCACTTTTTCCTAGTCTCTTGATAATTTCTGTTTTCGTTTCAATTGACAAAACATTGCGGTTCCTTTTATATGCATTAGGCCTACTGGAAGATGCCATATCGCACAGAGAAATACTTGTACACCAAAATTATTCTGCTGTGGTAGCAGAGACAATTATTTTAAGTTGAACTGTCTGTTTAGCCAGTGTTCTGCCTAGAACGCACTCGTACACTGGATTGGTAAACTAGATATTAACTGACTTTATGATATAATGATCTAACTGACTTCCTGTATGTAAGCGACCGACCATTAGCCCATCCCATCCTCTACAAATTGTTCGCACACATTTGAAGCTTGCCGCATCAAAAGATTCAGAATTGTAGTCTAACGTGACTGGTGGCACCTGGTTTTTTTTTTCTGGATAAAGTGTTCGGATAATTGGATGTTCGGATAATTGGGGTTCGGATAAATGGAGTTCTACAGTAATAAGTTGAGTTATCATCATCCACCAATCCAACACAAACAATTACGGAGCGTTGACTTATGATTCCATCACATTTTAACATATTTGCCATACCCACGAATTTAAATCTTTCAGTGTGCCGTGGAATTTTGAAAGCCACTTAAATGTGCCGCGAAGTGAAAAAGGTTGCGGAGCACTGTTCTAACTGACACTACCACTAGAATTTGCGTCCACAGCCAATCAGGATGAAACGACAAACTGCCTGTCCTTTTTCACTTTCAAAATCTACTTCCCTTTGTCACACGAGTATCTCACCTGATGTATCAAATGATGAAGCTACTTTTTCACTAATTATTAAGCTTACAAGCAACTTCTGATTCTTGCATTCCACGTGTACTATGAACATGTATTATTCCATCATCTCTCACTTACTCTAACTGAATTTTTAGTTTACACACAACACTCTAAAAGAGAGAATACTTCCTGCCGACTGGCTAATATTGCAGACACGATCTTGGCACAAATAGTTTTACATTCATTTTAAGTTAGGAATTACAAGTGTTAAACATGTCACATTAGCTGCTCTGTATGTGTGAGAGCAGCCTGGTCGTTCTCAAAGGCCAGTTAGAATTTATTACAAGACTGAAGGTTGCTATCATCATCATCATCATCATAATCGTCACTTTCCTTTGCGATATTTATGGAGCATGTAGCCACCCCTACAGCTAGTCCCCATGTAGCCACCCCTACAGCTAGTCCCCATGTAGGACGCCTGCACAACGCAACCTCTTGCAGCGGAGGCTTCTGTGGCAATTTGTTTCATATGATGAGGGTTGGAGCCTCATGCGCAACCTCATATTGTTCGCGACCACAATTCAAATTTCTGCTCATCACTCCTCTGTTCCCACGTCGCCTAAACCGTCTTCTCCTTTTACGACCTTTGAGGACAGCACAGCTTTTACCCGCTTGCGTGCACTCTCGGTCAAGGAGTTTCTTCTTCTTCTTCTTCTTCTTCCATCCTTAGCCATCAACCGGCAAAGCAGTATGTGGCCAGTACGCCTAGTGGCGTCTTAGGGCAACAACAAATTGATCAATCTATCGCTGTTTCCACCACGCCTAGTGGCGTCTTTGTGGAACAAAAACAGACCAAACAATCTATCATTGTTTCCGTAATCAGATTAGTTGGCAAGCAGGTGATCAGCCCACTGTGCGGTCAAGGAGTTTCTTGTGCTCAAAACTAACCAACGCTGGTGGCCTGTCTCTGTGTGAAATCGCAGCGATAGCGCGTAACCGGTCCCGGCTGGCCCTCTCAAGACCCGGCGTAAAGCGGATGTTATCTGTTTGGTCTGCTGCATTAATCATAGGCGTCTCTTTTAAAATTGAGATGGGGACCCAAAGACGCAGCAATAGAGAACGCAGTCAGCGACTCATAGCTTGACTGCCTGCGTCAGGACCAGCGAATCAGAGCTGGTCAAGACCGCACTCCACCTACACGTGGTGGTCCTGGAAACAGTCTGCAGCAGTGCAGTCTGGCTGAGCGAGTGTGGATCGCAATGGGAAGGCAAACCCGGTCCTAAAAAATGCCGTGCAGAAGTCGGATGTGTCGACCGAAAGGTGCAGATATCACAGCTTAGGCGTAAACAGACACAACGCAACCACCGTCCTTTTCAGGACGAACGAGGAAGAAGAAGAAAAATTGAGATGTAGTGGTGACCTCTCGAAGATATTTCTCCCAAGTTGGTTTTAGACCCCAATTCGCCAGCGAGGTTACCCACTGACATGAAATCAGACTGAGGGGCTCTTCCCTCATCAAAATTCCGGGAGCCCGAGTTATGGGGCCCGAAAAAAAGAAAGATACAGAATGACAAAATACAGACTTGCGAGAAGGGGCCGCTAATAGATTGCCGGCGCCTCTCTGGTCTACTCCCCCACTGAGGATATATCGCGAGTCCAGTCTCCAACCAGTGCCATCCCATGGTTGGTCTAAACCTTCTCTTTCGTTACGGTACCACCACCAGATTCGGCTGGGGTAATAGGAGCATCCAATCTCCTCGGTAATAAATTACTGCTCTCGAGCCATTTAGTGTCCTCAGATACACTTAAATGTCAACGGGAGAGTTCTACGGCCTCTCCGGCCACATCAGGGGTTCTCACTGGGTTGCGCCTGACCTCAGCGACTGCTACCTCAGATAAAAGGTAGGGTGTATCTGATTTCTCTTTCTTTTCTCCCACCCCTTAACGAGGCTTGTATCCAGGAAAAGAGAGATTCAGATCATCGAGCCCGTCTCCGTTCATAGGCGTACGGTCGCTCAGACCACTGTCTTCTACCCTAAGAAGAGAGTGCTGGTCGTATTGGGCTCTAGGGCTGTTCATAAACATATGTTCGCTCAGTCCACTGTCTTCTGCCCTGCGAAGAGAGCGCTTGTCAGTAGCATACGTGATACCACTATTATCGACACTGCCCTCACTCGAGGGGGTCAATGCCATCGGGTGCTTATTTTCCGATAATAACGGAGGCATTTCCAAGGTCATGGGCGTGGCCACTGCTTTGCCATCCGGCTGCAGAGGGCTCTCGGAGGGATACGCCTCTGCACAAAAATGTCCCAGTCTGTCAGGGTCAGTAACCCATCATTCGACAGACAGTCTTTCGGGTGCTCTAAAGCAGCACCGTGAATTAGGAGCTCTCCCCGTTTACGCATAGGGCCTGTTAAGGGGCCCCAACGTTAGAAAAGATAGACACTTGAGGTGTGCCGAGAACCAAATAAGGGCTTCCAATTATGAAATCATAGGCGGACCGAGTCATGACGGCGGCCTGGATTGTGCCACAGACAAATGTGCTCTTCACCTCCATGTGCGCTACATGAAGACGCCACGGTTTATCTCCCCTCAAAAGTCCGAAAATGTCGACTTTTTCGTTCGTCATCTGCCCGGGCTTCATCAAATGTCTAGCCACTATACTCGGGAAGGTAAGACCGCTGTCATACAACCTTGGTGTGAAAGTTCCATTAACTTCCGCAGGCCCACTGTTAGAAAACAACGCCTCTGACACTATAGGCTCCGAAGTGTTGCCTTTTTGACGCGCGTTGGTCTCAGACAAGCCACATGTTGAGGGGCGGGTTTGTTAGGGCATCGGTTTGACCAATGGAAAACCACTACAAAACCGAATCCATCTCCCATTCTCCCCCTGTGCCTAGAAGGGTCAAATGGGATCACTCCCTGAGGTCTGTTATGAGGCGGGGGAGATCTATAGTTATTATGGGCCGAAGGAGGAGGATCCTTACGAGACCGACCTGACTGCTGTTTAGCAGAAGAAGAAGAAGACGAAGAGGCAGAAGCTACGTTTTCCGGGGGTGGCATATCAGATGCTCTACGTTTGTACCCCTGGGTTTCAGCAAGAGCGTTATGGAATCTTTCTGTCATAGTAAAAATTTGTTCCAATTGCTGAGCGCTATGCTCTGCCAAGATCCGACGCATACCAGGTGTCATGGTTGCTTTTAATTGTTTAACCATTACAAGTTCTAACAATCCTTCATAAATTTTTGGCAAGCCAGCCAATTCTCTCCATTTGGTGAGATGACCTTCCACCCGTGCAGCGAATTGTGAAAATGACTCTCCCTTATCAATCCGACTCTCCCGGAACAACTGCTGGAATTTCCGAGAGGTCCATTGGATCCGCTGCAACAAGGCTTTCTGATGATGTCAAAGTTATTCTGGTCTTCAGCCACCAGTTTGCTATAAACCTCGTAAGCCGGTCCATTTAATAACTGGGTCAACTTCTGAGACCACTTACTTACATCCAAACCATACGCTGTAGCCATCCTCTCAAATTTCTCCAGAAAAACATAAATTTTCTCATTCCCGCTGCGGAACGATTCAATGGGGAAGTTCATGACAGCCAGATGAGTGACCGCACTTCCAGAGTGGTCTGCAGCCACCGACCGATGGATGTCGCCATTAGCCAAACTACTTTCGGAAGACCTGCTCTGTACTTCCAATGCTTGCATGGCCAATTCGTGTTGCATCCTGGCTGCCTTCCTTCTGTCATCTGCTCAGCGCAACTCCATCTCCGCCTCAATCCGCAACTTTCCTAACTCAACCTGTCTGTTCTTTTCCTCTTTCTCTGCTGCAACCAATCTGGCTTTCTTCTCTTTCTCCGCTGCACCCAATCTGGCTTTCTCCTCTCTCTCAACCTGCCGTTCCTCCTTCTCTCTT
This sequence comes from Oreohelix idahoensis, assembly GCA_024509875.1. Lineage (NCBI taxonomy): Eukaryota > Metazoa > Mollusca > Gastropoda > Stylommatophora > Oreohelicidae > Oreohelix > Oreohelix idahoensis. The sequence goes on along the minus strand of JAMPIV010022942.1, from coordinate 902,702 downwards.
TCTGCGTGCTTTTCCATCTCCCTCTATAAATAAACTTTAGTCTCAGCATCGTCCATCCCTAACTCCTTCGCAATTTCCTTCTAGCTCGAACGAAGCTTGGCTAACTTGGTCATTCTACCTGTTAAAATCTCGGTAATCTTAAAAGTACCAAAAAGACATTTCAGCTACTGTTACCTACAGAAAATTCTTCCCACTTATCACCCCGCAAAATCTACTCTCAATAATCTAGGTACTATAACGCTCCTAACAACCTTAGGCTACCTGAGAAAAATCTAGGCCCTACTACCCACTGTGTCGCGTATGATAAGCGAACACGCAAAAATGGAACAGTACCTAGTTTAGGTGATCAATTACCACCTTTACAATCAGTTACCGTCTAGTAAACTGATAATACTGCAGCTTATATCTGTTACAGATAAAACTACGGCCTGAAATTACCTTCCTGGAAAAAATTTCTAAATGTTAGCACTTGCCCAACTTTTTCTCACCAAGAGCTTTACATAAACAGCTGAATGTGGTTATACATCTAATACTAGCTGTGGAAAGAAAAGCTAATCGGATCAGTCTTATAGTTCATCAGGTCTAGGGGTATGAAAAGAAAGATCTATTTTCAGAAAAACCACTCAACAAGAAACAAGGTTCAATCTTGTGCAAGAACCCAGAATTTATCCGCGAGACGATGCCACCAATTGTCACTCGTGGATTTCGCGTGTCTGCCTAGACAAGCCAAAAAGTCGTTGTGGAGTCTGAGACAAGACAAAATTCTGAGGGAAGTCTAAGTAGATATATGAGTTATGGTGTTGAATGTGGATAGAGTGACTTATAGTTTTCAGGAGTAAAGAACAGAGGCTGACTCTCTCTCCTGCCACGCAATGGCTATGTTTAACTGCTGTCACACTGCCTCTCTTTCTTCTTGGAGATAAGGTTTAGTACACATGAGTGACTCCACAAACAACTAACTATAGTAAGGATAGAAAGGGAAGTCTGACCCGCTAATAAATTATCTACTTTCTGAATAACCAAAAAAGAACCTGTGGTAAAGCAAGATTATCCATCACAAAAAAAAAATCAAAACAACATAATGCATGTATCAATGCAAGATACCATCAAGGCTAGTAATCGAAATAATAAATGAGCATAATAAATCCCATTATAAACTCCCAAGATATTGGATGAATGTGCTGCTAATTCCTTCAGCAGGGAACCCTGAAATAATGAAGTTCCTACCTACACAAACTAAGTCGCCGACTTTGTTTTGTCAGCACACAACTATTAAATTCACTCACTGTACATGTCCACCGTTTGCTAAGAGCTCTTTCCCTCTCAGCTACATTTTCTGAGTGCACTCTCACACTTAATCCTACTACGTTGGCACAAGTGCGCTTATACTCCACTGGGATCACAGCATACTGGCCGATAGCCGTCGGATAAATGATGAATTTCTCTTCTCCGGGTTTTTCTCTGACAAGTCCGTGAAAATTGTACCCCGGCTGTATCCACCACTGGAAGAAATCTTGGGCCCAAGGCTAGCCCTCTACCCAGACAAGGTGCTGTAGATCTAAGATAAAACTCCGAGGTAATCAATGCGTGCACTTCAGATTTAATGAGACGCTGAAGGTAATCCCTCTACTTGTACAAAGGCCCGCCACTCTTGGGACGGCACGAGCAATTATTTAGACGGTGAATGCGTATGACGCCTGTGGAGCAGGGCGCTCCACTTGCTTTGCGAGTAGGCGTTAGCAATTGTTCCCAACAAGGGGCAATTAACAGACTGGACCCGTAATAAGGGGTCGGACTGAAGAACCACAACTGCAGGACGTTGAGGACTACCCCGATGTAAAAGGGGTCGCTGGCTTATCCGGCCTTGTAGGAAGACAGGAAGGTCATTCCAAGCTTATGACTCAGAACTCTGTCGGAGGTGACCAATTTGTTGCTGTAATAAAACAGATAAAAAGATGCTTATCATCTAGTCAAAAATAAATCATAACATGGTGCAACATTAAACAAGTCAGTGCATACACAGGTACAGGTTTATATACAACCCGTCCTTTCTCAATATTATCTGCTGTCCATGGCTGACCTGATTTCGCAGTTTATCTTTTCTCTCCCCTGCTCACCGATCGGTCAGCAAACGAACAAGCAAGTAAGAGCCGGGCGGGCTTACTGCTAAACTCGCAACTTTGCGTAATCAGGTTTCCCTTGACTGTCGCTGGGAGGGTTTTAGGTATGTAAACAAACCTTGCCATTAGCTGGTACAGAACTGACCTTATAACATATGTCAGTCTGGCCTAAACGCAATCGTCAGGCTGGCTGTCGTACATATAATCTCATTACATTTACAAGCATCTATATAAGGCTACTGTTGGGAAATCTTTAACTGAGTTAAAAGTAACCATACAGTACACAAGTAATCAATTAACACAACCTTACAAACAGAAAACAATTTTACACTACAGAGGCCATAAAACCACGAAAATAGCTTACTGTTACAATCTGTGTTAAAAGAATTCCCTTCACTTAACGCTTTAATACACAGTTACCCTTCGGGCACAATTTTTCCTTTAATGAAACACATTATATATATATATATGTGTGTATATAAATAAATAAATAAATATATATATATATATATATATATATTATATATATATATATATATATATATATATATATATATATATATATATATATATATATATATATATATATATATATATATATATATATATATATATATATATATCTTCTTCTTCTTCTTTGATCCTTAGCCGCCGGCCGTCAAAGCAGTCAGTGGCCATTACGCCTGGTGGCGTCTTGTAGGGCAACAACAAATTGATTCCACTTTGCTCGGTCGGCGGCCATCCTTCGTACAGTGCCCCAACTCTGGTTCATTCTTTGCATCTCAGCCTCCACAGTCCTCCGCCAAGTTGTTTTTGATCGGCCTCTATTTCGTTTTCCTTCAGGGGTCCATAGCATAGCTGTTCTTGTGATGGCATCGGGGTCTCTTCTGAGGACATGGCCAACCCAGCTCCAGCGTCTGCCAGCTATGATGGTGTGCATGTCCTCTTGCTTGCTCCGAGTAAGCAGATCTTGGTTGGTCATGGTATTCGGCCAAAAGATTCGGAGAATTTTTCTTAGGCATGTTGTGTGAAAAGAGGACAATTTCCACATTTCCTTCTCTGTAACTCTCCAGCTCTCCGCGCCATAGAGAAGCACAGAAAGCACACAGCTCTGATATAATCTTAATTTTCTGCTTGTGCTGTACTGAGAGGACTTCCAGATGTTGTTTAGACTAAAAAAGGCTGTTCTTGCTTTGTTCATTCTGTTGTTGATGTCTCTGCTTGCTCCGCCGTCTGGTGTTACTATGCATCCTAGGTATGTGAAGGCATCTGTCTGTTCCAGTTGCTGATTCCTTACTGATATGGGCTCAGGGTTGCTCACATTGAGCGTCATGACCTCTGTCTTCTTTAGGTTGATGTTCAAGCCCACCTGCTGGCTATACTTATTAAGTCTATCCGTTTTTTCCTGGATGTGTTGATGTGAATGTGTTAGCAGTGCAATGTCATCTGCATATTCCAGATCTTCCAATGTAGAAAATGTAGTCCATCTTATTCCTCTTGGATTGCCCTCTGTTGTCTGGCGCATCACCCAGTCTATGACTGTTAAAAATAGAGTGGTTGATAAGGGGCATCCCTTTCGTACTCCTGTCTTCACTTCAAAGGTTAGATTGCTCTGCCCAATGCTACACGTAAAGTTGGCATAAAGGCTTTTTATGATTGACACTATGCAGCTTGGAATTCCATAAGCCTTCAGTATTTTCCATAAACTGTCCCTATGTATACTGTCAAAAGCCTTTTCAAAATCAACGAAATTAATGTACAGCTGTCTTTGCCATTCTGAGCACTGCTCTATAATGTTCCTGAGGGTAAATATATGATCTACACATCTTCTGTTCTTTCTAAATCCTGCTTTTTTTTTTTTTTTTTTTTTTTTTTTTTTTCGTACGCCCGCTAATACTCGAGGCGAATTCTCAGGTTATTACTAATGTCTAACCTGACATTGATTTTACGTGAGTATCCCTTTTTTCTTGTACAGAGACAGGTGTCCCTCGCCATTCAGGCAAATACTCTCCGATTTCGGAGGTACCCATTGCAGCTGGGTCGGCTCAGGAGCCGCCAATCCCTGGTCGACGACACTCCTTCAAATGTCCTCGCCAGGTCTCGAGTTAATCCAGTCCAATTCCCGGTCGACGAAAAATCCTCAAATGCCGTCGCCCGGGTTTGATCCTGAATCACCCGGTCGCCAGAGCGGTGTTGTAACCACTACGCTAGCGCGGCTCCCAACTTGTTCTTTCCTCAGTTCGTGGTCTACTGCTTTTGAGATTCTCTGTATAATTATCCTGCCTAATATTTTGCTTGGAACTGAGAGAAGAATTATTCCTCTCCAATTATTGCAGTCTGCAAGATCTCCCTTCTTGGGCAATTTGACAATTATTCCTTTTCTCCACTCTGTTGGTGTTGTCCCTGTTTTCCAGACTTGTGCAAATAGTGGTTCTAATAGTTCTGCTGCTAGCTCAGAGTTTGTCTTAAATAGCTCTGCATTTAAGTTATCATGACCAGGAGCTTTTCCATTCTTTAACCCTTTGATTGCTGTGATGATTTCTTCTTTTCGTGGGATGTCTATATTAACATCTAGATTATTTTCAGCCTCAGGAACATTCAATTGTGTCTCTGGTGGTTCCTTATTCAGAGTTTCTCTGAAATGCTCTGCCCATCTTGTTTCCTGTCCCTCTACTGTCGTGATGAGATTTCCGTGCTTATCTCTTACTAATGTAATGTTGTTTGCACCTCGTTTTCCACTGATGATTTTAGTTATTTTGTATACTGTGCTTTGTTCATTACTCAGTGCTGCGTCTTCTGCCTGTCTTGCAAGGTCATCCAGAAATGTCCTTTTGTTAGCACGGGTTTGACGTTTAACTTCCTTGTCCAGCTGACTGTACTGTTCACTATATATTGCCCTTAACCTGGGAGACTTAGCTTCTGTTTTCTTTCTTTTCATTTCTTTTCTCTTCGCTATGGTGTTTAGCGTATCTGGTGTTATCCAGTCTTGGCTCTTTCTTTCCTGGAATCCCAAGCATGACTTGCTCCTTTCCTTGTATATTGTTGAGATGGTGTTGAATCTCTGGTCAACATCGTCTGTCTCTGTTCTTTCCTGGCTTTTGATAATCTCATATCTTCTCTTTACGTCGACCACGAAAGCTTTTCTGGTGAGGGGATCCTTCAGTTTCGTGATGTTGTATCTTTTCTGTTTGACTGCAACTGGTCCAGCAGCTCTGAGTTTCACTTTCAGTCTTGCTACTACTAGGTGATGATCACTTCCCACATCTGCGCCTCTTCTTACTTTCACGTCTTGTAGTGCATGTCTCCATCTGCCATTGATCATTATGTGATCTATCTGGTTTCTGTCTCGTCCGTTTGGTGATTCCCATGTTAACTTGTGCACTTCCTTGTGTGGAAAAAGTGTTCCTCCAATGACCATGTTGTTAATACTGCAGAAGCTTATTAATTTGTCCTCATTCTCATTTGCTGTTCCACTGCCGCATTTCCCCATTACTCTTTCGTTATAATTATTGTGTGCTCCCACTTTCGCATTTAGGTCTCACATTACTATAATGAGATCGTACCTGGGTGTAGTTTCCATTTCTTTTTGTACCTGTTGATAGAACTGGTCCTTGATCTCTTCATCGCTGTCATTTGTTGGTGCATAGCATTGTATAATTGTGGTGTTGGTGAACCTCCCTCTCAGTCTTGCTCTTATCAGTCTGTTGTTGATGGGTTTCCATTCCTGTAAAGACCTTTCCATTCCTTTCTTCAGGATAATGGCTACACCTTCGTTGTGCTGACCATCCTCTCTGCCAGAATAAAGTACTGTTTCCCCTGTAGCTGTTTTTATTCTCCTCTTACCTGTTGTGGCGCTGGCTATTGCACGCCACACGCCAGAAAATAAATAGGATTTTGGTGCTGATGAGCGCTGCGCGATAGTGATTTGTCGATATGTGTATTGCGTACATGACGTGAGCAGTGTGGAGGAAAAATGGACAGAGCGTGGTTTGACCCTGAATGGGCGACTTGTGTGTGTGTTCTACCCAATGGTAGAAATATGGGAAATGTTAAAATAGAAATGTCTTGAAACATATTAATGTTTATTAAATACAACTAAAGGTAGGAATAGGAATGAGGTAATGTTTATATGGACCTACGGATTATAGGAGTCGCTGAATCTACCTAATTATGCATGCTGTGTAATGATGTATTGTCTACGTGAATAATAAATGGAATGTTACTAAAATATCCAGCTGTTATATTGATCGTTGTGTGGAATCTTCGAGTCATAGAAAGTATCGTTAATGAACTATTGTGGCTGTCCTGAATCTTGTGGACCTATGATATATAAACCTAGACACAGTGTGAAAACGAGCACAAACAATCAACTGAAGAATATAAACTTTTAACGCCACAGATATGGGAGGCTCGTTCCGTTGGAGAGGAATTAATTGTTTGGAATATGTACAATGCTGTACTGTGGAAAGTACGCAAGATATTAAGCACACGTATTTGTGGAATCAATAGAAATTGCAATTTTTCGTACGAGGTCATGCCAAGACCTTGGACTGTTGGGAAGACATTATTACCAAACAACATATATTCTATTAAAGTCGCTGAACAGACATTTGACTGCCTACGAACAGATATGAAATTTCGACACAATATACTGCGGTCACAGGTTACTATGAAGAATATTGTCACCTCGAGGCCATTTCACGGTGAATCGGTGTAGTGAACCATTACATCAAGGTCACCCGAACGGACTTGTAAATCCTAAAATAAACTTACCAGTGGACATTTATTATACCAATAATATGAATCGTGAGAAGCATGACGGTATCCAGAACCAATCTTTTGGGTCTTTCAAGTCTGACAAGTCTTTCAACCCTGATGTCCGAGAAATCATTTCGTTTGTCTGCAATGTTCAGGAAGGATGATTTAATCTTTTACGTACGTCACCAAACAGATTTGCTGACCACTTGGATTTCCTAAGTAGGAACAGGGAACGTCTTGTACAGGACACTTATACGCGTTGTGCAACCCAGACTTTACATTCTTTTCTTGACCCGTGTTTATTGCATAGATTCAAGGCCACTTTGCGAGGTTGATGCTTTTTGTTTACAACGAGGATTGGCGGTCGTGGATTTTAATCATATAAGTGAATATATGTTGGTAGGGTCATGGTCTCCGGTCCTAAAAATGTCAGGCACATCTTGTTTTTGTGTATCTTTTATGTTTAATGTTTTCTTGTGGACGACACTCAGTTATATCCTCGGATGAATTTAGTTGTCGTCGTTCTATAGATTTTGATTGTATTGATCTCTTTCAGGGATTCAGCATTTAGTGCTGTCGTATTTCCGCTCTGACTGAGATTAATATTTTCTTATTTGTTTAGCTGTGCTGTCGAGTAACATATTGTCGTGGAATTCTTATTTAGTTCAGTATGATTATGTTCGTACCTGTAGTTCTTCTCTGACTTTCTTTTTAATATGTACAGCAGTTCTATGTGATTGTATCTCGTCCTGTACTGTTCATTGACGGTGGAAACAACTGTTTTATTATATTGTAGGATTTTATGACTTTTTACATTGTTGTCTTTTTCCTGATTTGTTTCCAGCGTTGTCAGTTAATCTTTTGTCTAATGTGATAGTATGGCATGCTTTTAAATAGGTAGTAAAGGCGATATTTAGTACTGGATTATAGTATATTGTTAATTGCTGATATGTTAATATATACGATGATTACGGATACACTGTGAGATTAGTTGATAAGTATCATATACTTCAGAGACAAGTATATCACACATAACGAAGAAGTACTGTATATACAGTTGGTTTTGAAAAGGTTTGAATTACCTTACGACTAAGTACAGTCATTTAACTACAATTGGGATAGATATTCATTTTGCATCTATATCCCATTACTCTTTAAGTATATTATGGCTGACTTTGTAAAAGTTAAGGCGGGATTTATACAGAATGGGAAGGACTTGAATTTCTCGGGTGATGATCTTATAGCCTATGTAAATAAAGAAATAGCGGAATACAAAGAAGAGAAAGAAAGAGAAGAAAAAAGACAAGAGAAAGAAAGAGAAGAAAAAAGAGAAGAGAAAGAAAAAGAAGAAAAAAGACAAGAGAAAGAAAGAGAGAGAGAAGAAAAAAGAGAAGAAAGAGAGAGACAAGAAAAAAGAGAAAGAGAAGAAAGAGAGAAAGAAGAGAGGGAACATGAGAGAAGGGAAAGAATTCGTTTAGCAGAAATTGCTGCAGAACAAGCGAAATTTGAAAGCGAAAAAACTTTTGAGTTAGAAAAATTGCGTTTACAATCTTCTTCTTCTAGAGAATCGTCTGGTACAGGATCGTCTAAGATAATTAATTTAAAATTACCAAATTTTTCTTCATTACATGACGATATAGGATTCTTTCTTTTGGGATTTGAATCAAGAGTTACGGCTTTAAATTTACCTAAGGCCTCATGGCCTGAACATTTTGTCGGGTTACTTACTGGTGAAAGTTTACAAACTTTTTTTAAAATTGCCGATGATAAAAGGAACGACTATGAATCCATAAAATCAGTATTTCTTCGCAAATATTGTTTAGATGAGGAAGGATATCGTTTAAAATTTAAATCGATGGGTCCTGTGGAAGGTAAGGATGTCGAAGACTTTGTGTCTTCAGTGAAGATGTGTCTAAACGGATGGATTGAACTATCTAATATTACTAAATCTTTCGAAGGTCTTTATGATCTCTTCTTAAGAGACAAAATTTTATCTTCGGTAAATACTGAAATTTTCTCATTCCTTCAAGAAAGGAAGCCCACAAATATAGGAGAAATGGAAAAATTAGCTCAACAATTTTCGGTCGCACACCCAAACTTGCCTTTAGGTAAGACGAAGGTCCTAGAAACTTTGCCAGCTTGTGCGGTCACTCATGATAGATCACGCACTCGCAGCATGGACCGACGGTATAGGGAAGACTATCAAAATTCCTATAGAGGTAGATATAATTTCCCTCATAATCATTCGCCCTCACGGGGTATAGAGAGACGCAACTTTAACCATAACAATAAAAAGTCATGGCAAAGAAATAATCAATACTCCAATAATAATTACACTCACAAACATCATTTTTCGGCACCCTCACGTTATGATTACAATAACAGTAATTACAATAACAAACATCATGTCTCACCACCATCTCGTGATGATTCTTCTCGCACGGACAAAAAAGAGTTACTATCGGTCTGACTGTCCAGTGGATCGGAAAGGAACACATTTTTCTAGGAGTCAAAGTAGAGGAAGATCACAAGCTCACGCTTGTCAGATTGACGTTGGTAATGATAATATTTCCAATACAGAGAATAATACTCATGCCAATGCATGTAGTTTTGATCTGGAAAATGGTGGTAATTGCACAGAATGTATGACTCTGTTTCAACCTGGATCTACTCCACGTCTGAGATGTGGACATCCTCTGCCAGTTTTGTCTTTAAATGATGGGGTTGGCTCACTTGTGATCCATAGGGGTTTTGTTTTTGACACACCCGTGTCTATTTTACGTGACAGTGGATGCACCACCATTGGCCTAAGGAAGGCACTAATTCCTTCTTCTTGCTTTACGGGAACCTCTATAAAGTGCGTAAATTTCGGTGGAACTGTTGAATCTTATCCGCTGGCAGATGTGGTAATAGATACTCCGTTCTTTTCGGGAAAAGTAAGAGTGTGTGCTCTCGATCGACCTTGTTGTAATTTACTTATCGGTAACATAAAGGGGGTTAAAGAGTGTTCTGAACAGGATATTATTGATTGGGAGAGAAATCATCCCTCCTTTGCAAACGCGATCACAACCAGAGCACAACAAGCTGCAGAGACAATTGAATTAAATTCTTCTATACACACTCAACACATTACAACTTGTCATTACATTGACAAAAATATATTTATAGCAAAACAACAAATGGATCCTTCTTTGGGACATTTATTCCCATTAGCTATTGCTCGAACTATTAAACATTCTAAAAATTCAAGACATTGGTTTCAAATGCAGGATAATATTATGATACGATGTTTTGATAATTACTCTTTCATTCTCAAACAAGTTATAGTACCTACGTCATTTCGCGCACTAGTCTTGTCAAATGCGCATGACGTACCATTTGCTGGACAAATGATAATTTCCCGTACGGCTTATAGATTACTAAAACACTTTTATTGGCCTGGGGTAAATAAAGACATTTCAACTTATTGTAAATCTTGCGCTGAATGTCGAAGTGTTGCATGTAAGGGTGCACATCAATCAGCACCTTTACAGGTCACGGATATTGCTGTACGCCCTTTTTCAAATTGGCTATTGATATCACAGGACCACTGTCTGTAAGGTCTACCAGAGGTTTTCAATACATATTAACATGTATTGACCTGTGTACGAGATGGCCAGAAGCCATTCCTTTAAAAAATATTACCACAGTGTCGGTAACAGATGCGCTGCTGTCTATATTTTCACGCATCGGGTTTCCGGAAGAAATCCTTTCTGATCATGAATCTCAGTTCGTGTCGGGTATGATGTCAGATGTTTTCAACACACTTCGTATCCGTCACTCTCTTAGTGCTATATTTCACCCTAGCTCTAATGGGGTTGTGGAACGTTGGAATGGGACATTAAAACAATTGTTGGGGAAGGTGACTACATCATTTCCTCAAGAATGGGATCGTTTTATTCCTGCTGTACTGTTTGCATACAGAGAGGTTCCTAATCATACTGGTTTTTCGCCTTTTCAGTTAGTATTTGGTGCGAACCCAAGAGGTCCAATGTCTCTCTTACATGATTTGTTAATGGAATCTGATGTGAATAATAATAATAAGAAGAAATCCACTTATCAATACGTTACAGATTTACGCCAACATCTTGTGGATGCATGTCAGGTGGCGACTGAAGCATCTGAGATGGCAAAATATAAGACCAGATCTCGCATTAACAGAGTTAGACGACTAACGTCTTTCTCAATCAATGACGATGTTTTTGTTCTCCTGCCACTCAAAGTAGATCACTTGTTAGTAACATGGCAAGGTCCGTTTAAAGTGGTTGCAAAGAGAACGGACGTGGACTACGTCATCAATATGCAGGGTAAAGAAAAAACATTCCATGTTAACATGCTCCTACCATACATCACTCGTCCTCCTCAGTTACAATTCATTTGTGATGCTATCATGAACCAACCTACCCATCATGCATCTATCGCGTTGGTGGATGAGGTGCAAACCAATTTCGCTGATGTACCTTCCACGTTTCCGTTAGCACCTATTAAGTCTTCGGAAACATGGAATGATGTTATAATTTGTACTGATTTACCTGCAGATCATGGGGATCAAATTCGTTCTATGTTGGTATCCTTTCAGGATGTTTTGTCTGATCTTCCGGGACGTACTAACATTATCACACACGAAATCAAATTGTCAGATTACACCCCGATTTCATTACGACCATACGCCGTTCCTCTACATGTTAGAGATCAGGTGGAAAGTGAAGTAGATGGTATGTTAAAACTGGGTATTATTTCACCGTCTGATTCACCTTTCTGTTTTCCTATGGTGGCAGTACGAAAGAAAGACAAGTCAATTCGTATTTGTATTGACTTTCGTCGCATTAACAAGGTGACCAAATCCGATTCTGAACCAATGCCTTTGCTGGAGGATTTGTTGCCACGCCTATCATCCGCCACTTTCTTCAGCAAGTTTGACCTATCTAAAGGTTACTGGCAGATTCCTCTGGCTGATGTATCAAAACCTTTGACTGCTTTTGCCACTTCTCGTGGATTGTTTCATTACAATGTCATGTGTTTTGGTTTACGGAATGCTCCAGCGACATTTGTACGCATGATGCGTCGCGTTTTAGGTAATCGCACCGATCTCATTTCGTATATGGACGATATTTGCATTTTTCATGATACTTGGGAACAGCATATCGCTGGGATACAGTCGTTGCTCCAAACTCTCAGAGTACATAACCTCACAGCTCGACCTTCCAAAGTCGAAATTGGGTTTACTGAGATTTCATTTCTGGGTCATAAGATTGGCCGACATACAATACAACCTGATGAGTCTACACTAAAAAGGGTACTGGATCTTGCCATACCAACTACTAAGAAACAAGTTCGTAGTTTGCTGGGACTCATAAACTTTTACCACAGGTTTATACCACGATTTTTTCCATTTTAACTTCTGTTCTATCTGCTCTGACAAAAAAGGGTATGCCTGAAAAAATAATATGGAACAAAGAGTGTGACCATGCCTTACAGAACATCAAAACACAATTTTCAAAAAGTCCAATACTAAGACTACCAGACTTACGACGACCTTTTCTCGTGGTTACAGACGCATCTCTGAAAGGAATCGGGGGATGTTTAATGCAGACCTTTAATGGCGAGTGCCACCCGATATTCTACCTCAGCAGAAAACTTTCAGAGACAGAATCCAGATATCCAATTGTGGAAAGGGAACTTTTGTCATTGGTATGGACATTACATAAACTACAGAAGTTCTTGGTGGGTACACATTTTAAATTATACACTGATCAAAAAGCCCTCACATATTTACAGACTTTTAAATCGACTAATGCACGTCTCACCCGATGGGCGCTACAAATGCAAGGGTATGATTTTGACGTTTTACCAATAGCAGGAAAGGACAATGTCCTAGCTGACACCCTCTCTAGAGTTATGTAATAACTCGAATACGGAAGTGGACAATAATTACTTATTTATTCATATTGTTATTACTGACATTATTTTTTTTTCCTTTAAAATCTAGATAGATATCATTTAATAAATGATAGGTAATCATAAGGCATTAGGGATAAGATGAATGAATTAATCTCGCTTCACATTATAATTGCCTGACTGAAAACTAAGTTTTCAGTTGTTCGAGGGGGGGGGGGGGTAATGTGGCGCTGGCTATTGCACGCCACACGCCAGAAAATAAATAGGATTTTGGTGCTGATGAGCGCTGCGCGATAGTGATTTGTCGATATGTGTATTGCGTACATGACGTGAGCAGTGTGGAGTAAAAATGGACAGAGCGTGTTTTGACCCTGAATGGGCGACTTGTGTGTGTGTTCTACCCAATGGTAGAAATATGGGAAATGTTAAAATAGAAGTGTCTTGAAACATATTAATGTTTATTAAATACAACTAAAGGTAGGAATAGGAATGAGGTAATGTTTATATGGACCTACGGATTATAGGAGTCGCTGAATCTACCTAATTATGCATGCTGTGTAATGATGTATTGTCTACGTGAATAATAAATGGAATGTTACTAAAATATCCAGCTGTTATATTGATCGTTGTGTGGAATCTTCGAGTCATAGAAAGTATCGTTAATGAACTATTGTGGCTGTCCTGAATCTTGTGGACCTATGATATATAAACCTAGACACAGTGTGAAAACGAGCACAAACAATCAACTGAAGAATATAAACTTTTAACGCCACACCTGTCCATCTGCTTTCGCTTATTCCCAGGATATGTATCTTGTAGTTCCTCATCTCTGCTGTGATTTGTCTCAGCTTTCCTGCCTCATTCATAGTTCTGACGTTCCAAAAACCAATTCTGGTTTCGTGTTTTGCGGTCGGGGCATCCGTTTTCATGCCAGTGGCTTCCTTTCGGCTTTCACCACTGTCAGTCATACGAGCCTGAGACTCCGGATATCCGTCCCGCAGCAAAGTTTTTCCATTTATTGTTGTTTCCGTAACGTGCGATTTTTTTTACATAGACAGGGTGTCAGCCCTGTGCTAAAACCCCCAACCTGGAGGACCAGAGTACCAGCTTTTGTCTGACCCCTACCCACGCAGACCAGTCCAGCTTGGTTGAACCTACCAGGAGTAAATCTCCCACTGGCGTAGCTCTGGGGATTGTCAGGGTACACAAGCCGCCATACCGCTACAAGGTATAGGTACCATTGATGGCAGATATATATATATATATATATATATATATATATATATATATATATATATATATATATATATATATATATATATATATATATATATATATATATATATATTGTTAAGGATAGATCTGGGGATAAAAAAATGTAGCATATTACTACACGCTAGCACATGCCCATTTTTATGTGAGGAATTGTGTTCGCCTGTAGTCAAACTACTTTTTGCACGAAGCGTTCACCCGTCGTGAGCGACAGTCAACTAGTGACGTAGTTTGTCACATGTCGTGGGGTCAGTGTGTTGTTTTTATTTGCGCCGTTCGTATTCGTTCACTGGTTTGAAGTGGGCGTGATTTCTTCTAAGCTCCAGGATTTTTTGGAGAGTGTGTTTTTTCCTAACTGGGATATAAATGTTTTTAGTCAAAGGCCGCCACCTTGTTAAGAATGTTCTAGATGGGGAAGAGACTTATTGAGAAGTCTTGCACAAGCCCCTTTTGATATTTTCGTAAAGGAGAAAATCTCAAGGATATTGAGGTAACTGAGTTTAGGTCGCCATCTCAGTTTGTTCCGCCACATTACTTGGGTACCGGGAATATTGCCCTACCTATTAGTACACGGCCAGGATTGATAACAGATTTAAGGATATCTCTCACTATAAGTACTTTTTACTATTAACAATGGAGATGAAGAAAAAGCCTATTGATTGAGGCTCGTTATTGACTGACGTAACTGCTTATCGCATTAACATGTTTTTCCTGCCATATACTGTGCCATGTATATATCTTGATGGATGTCTCCTTGTGATGAACGTACAATAAATGTCAACCATGTTTTCCCGTGGACCTGTTCACCTGCCGGCTTGTGTTGTATATGCTGACCATAATGTCCTGTAGGAAAGCCTGCAATCATTCGCGTATCCTGCATGATCCTCTATATTTATCCCAGCGTAACATATATATATATATATATATATATATATATATATATATATATATATATATATATATATATATATATATATATATATATATATATATATATATATATGTATATGTATATGTATATGTATATGTATATGTATATATATATATATATATATATATATATATATATATATATATATATATATATATTCTTTTTCCTCTTCCATCCTTAGCCATCAACCGGCAAAGCAGTATGTGGCCAGTACGCCTAGTGGCGTCTTAGGGCAACAACAAATTGATCAATCTATCGCTGTTTCCACCACGCCTAGTGGCGTCTTTGTGGAACAAAAACAGACCAAACAATCTATCATTGTTTCCGTAATCAGATTGGTTGGCAAGCAGGTGATCAGCCCGCTGTGCGAAGTTTTTACGGGATGGGGTAAACAGCCCCATGCCCATACCCTCCTTAGTCGCTTTTTACGACATGCGTGGTAGGGTGCAGTGTTACTATTCTTTGCTCCCCTTTCGGGCCCCGGTAACACACGGGTGATATATATATATATATATATATATATATATATATATATATATATATATATATATATATATATATATATATATATATATATATATATATATAGATACTCTGTGCATAAGAGGGGTTCTCAAAACTGTCATGAAGCATCTTAAAGTACACAACCATTTGGCTTCAAAGTAAAACCCCGTAATAGGCATACCACACAACTTTCTTTACAAGAACTAGCTATAGCTTCTTGGTATAGTAGAGCGATGGCCGAACGTTAATAATGTCTAGAACTCGCTATAATGAACTTATCGGACTACGGCTAGTACCCAATATAAAACTAATTAACTACCAAATACTTAAGGAGGCTTACCGAGATCAGTGCAGAATGTCCCCACTCAAATAAGCTGGCAAGCTTACATTAGTTCTCTGCCTTCTCACGACATGAATTTTAGGACTGAGCATTTAGAAGCAGAGAATCAATTATATAGTAAGAATAGGCCACAGGTGTTCGAACACGTGCATAAACATCTGCGGACAGAGTGCAGAAAACAACTCGTAACTGTTACCCAGAGAATTCTCCTAGCGACAAGCTACCAAAGAATTAGCGTAACAGAGTAAAGAGTGTTACGCATAGAGTCCCAGAATTTCCCTGGCATCAAAGCACAAAGAAGTCTAGGTGACCGTCATTTCAACAGCGCAGGTGTTTCAAACGCAACTCCAAAGTCGCTCTTACACTCTGAGTGTCGGGTTTCTGACTCGTGGGCAAAAAACTTCTAAGCAGAAAAGAAGTAAATGCCGCGGTGGGTGTCTAAATTATCCCCTACCAACATTGAGATAAACAGGGGAGAGAACCTATCGGATTCAAGAATGACAAGTCATTTACCCCGCTTATATCTACAGAAAGACGAAAAGCAGTAAAATGGGCGGGCCAAAAATCAGAAAGAAATAGGAGGGATGGTAGCTCCATCTAAGTGCCCACTATTTATAACCCATTTCGTCACACCTTCCACTTCTTGTTCTTCTTTCATCTTATAGATTGATCCTTCATGCATTCAGTGATAACCTTAAAGAAACCCTGATTTGATTTGCTTCCTTCCACTCATCATCTTAATTCTTAAACTGAATCCAATCCATTGAATCATTACATAGGTCGCGGCAACACAGCACCTATATGAATTATTATGAGACAAATATGGCATTATATACTAAATTAATTAACACTACTCACCCTCTAGCCACAGAAATACACTGGACAATACTTGGTTGAGGTAGACTGCTCACAGCTGCAGACTGAAACTGAGTCATGTCTAGCTCTACTCTCTGTCTTTAGTACATAGAATCTGTTGCTGTGTGTGTGTGTGTGTGTGTGTGTGTGTGTGTGTGTGTGTCATTTTAAATTTGCCTCTCCTTTTATTGGCCAATAGCGGGCCTCCTTCTGAGCATGACGTCACTAGGTTTTTGTGGACACATTTTCTTGACTAGCCTGATACATTTTTGGGGCAGTTGTGTTAGTGGTTTATACATTTCTTCGTCGTTCTCGTTTATATACATGTTATCGTCTTCTTCTTCTTCTTTGATCCTTAGCCGCCGACCGTCAAAGCAGTCAGTGGCCATCACGCCTAGTGGCGTCTTGTAGGGCAACAACAAATTGATTCCACTTTGCTCGGTCGGTGGCCATCCTTCGTACAGTGCCCCAACTCTGGTTCATTCTTTGCATCTCAGCCTCCACAGTCCTCCGCCAGGTTGTTTTTGGTCGGCCTCTATTTCGTTTTCCTTCAGGGGTCCAAAGCATAGCTGTTCTTGTGATGGCATCGGGGTCTCTTCTGAGGACATGACCAGCCCAGCTCCAGCGTCTGCCAGCTATGATGGTGTGCATGTCCTCTTGCTTGCTACGAGCAAGCAGCTCTTGGCTAGTGATGGTACCTGGCCAAAAGATTCGGTGAATTTTTCTTAGGCATGCCGTGTGAAAAGAGGACAATTTCGACATTTCCTACATGTTGTCGTGTTCATCCATATCTCGTTTTACTCAGACGACTTGGAGCTTTCTTTCCATATATGTACTTCCACATTCAGTTCATCCTACGATTTTCTAGGCTTAGCAGAAGTGACAAACAGTCGTATCAACTCACGTGTTAACACACTAGCATTCAATTATCTTAGCAAATACTGCATACCTTGCACTGTTATCTACACCTAAACAAACCTTGTTTCCTCCTGGAAGCAAGGTGAAAGAATTATCACTTTGTATCCATCCTGTTCGATATAATTCGATTCGAACGAGATGTCGTAAAATACAATCTGTATGTACAACACGCTCACGAGACAAACGCTAATTTCCATAGAATTGTACTCTCAAATGCTAGTAAATAAAACAGCCCGTGTGTTAATGACTAACAGCTTCTACTATGCCAGTCGGGAATCCAATGTATGCTGTAGAAATGCTAGTTAATTATCTCGCTAGCAAAGCCACTAGATTTTAGTACCGCTTGCGTGAAACTAACGTCACAGTTCAAGCCTAGCCTTCCAATCAAGAGAGAGAGAAGAAAACGTGTAAAAACGAATACACGAAGGCATAAAATTGAGAGATAAATGTCGTAGCATGGCAGAAACGCTACGTCACAAGTTGCAGACCCCCCTTTTTATCGACACGCGTTCTTAGCACATATTCACGCTGTTAGAATCGTCAGCCGATATAAACACCCACACAAGTCGCATTTCTAGCTAGAAGTAGTGCTAAAGTAGTGATTCTACAAACGTGTTGTTAAAAATTTGGTAACGTACTACAAGGATCTGCTGCGTTCTGCATGAGAGCGATAGTTAAAAATAAAAGAAAAAATTAAGGTTAACGTGAGATTTTTTGAATATGCAGTACTGAATGGGGGGATGAGACGGAGTATCGGACTAGGAGTGTCACTAGTCGTGTTTACATATTTGAATAGGAGAGATAGGAAATAGTTTTTGAAGCATTGTAGAAATAAAACGATACTAGGCATTAGAAATAAATACAAGAATAAAATAATGTAATGACTGTGCGATAGATAACAACAGGATCAATAAGTATGTATCAGAATTTAAAACTATTAAGAAATAAAGAAGTTGGACAGAAGACAGATAAACGAATGGACTTGAAAATCTTTCTCAGTTTGCCCGTAGTGGGGGTAGAGGGGAAGGAGTCCTAATTTTGAATATTTGAGGTCAGTTTTGAAAAAACAACGCTAGAAGCCAAACGGTCCCTGATTGGCTGTGGTGTAATATACTAACGATTGAATAAAAGCAATTAGTAGTTGGTATTCGGGGCCACTTGTTAAAAAGAATCCATTCACTAAAGTTGTTTTAAGACAAGAAAGTAGTATATTCTTGTTTGCTATTCTGCACTAGCAGCGATCTGGATTATTACCATAAATCGCAATATTCAACTGTTTAGTGTGTAAATTTCTTTGATGCGGGTTTCTTCTACGTTTGAAAGTGAGCCCAGGTGATCAAATACCTGACCATAAGTTCTGCAGTGAGGCCATATCTACTGAGTGCCTGCACATAAATATATTACAATTATTCCTGTGTCTAAAAGAATAACAAAGATACAGGAAAATAAATTGTAAAAAATATGTTAAATTGAAAACTTAACCAGTGACTTGTTTAATCATTGTTTATTAGTAATAGGTGTAGTTGTTGTCCTGTTTATACACTCCATCACATTGCATATACCCTAGACACTTGCTAGACAACATACACACACCATCACACTTCAGTAGGGGAAGATATATAATCGGGTGAGGTCATTGGTGGAAGCAGACAGGTACCCTGTTGTGGTAAAGTGGGATATTATAAATATTTATAGGGGACTTAGTGTACTGACTGAGATCAGCTGTGAAGGTATCTGTATCTAATAAGTGTGGTGTATTACAGATGACCTTACTTGCTACCACATATTTATACCTCAGTCAGAATTATTCTGGAATATTGTGATGACTACGTTAAATGTCTAGGGTATGTATATGATGAAGTGTAAGTCACAACAACAACAGACAGATAAACAATTTAATTTATTCCACCACACGTGACAACACTGTGACACTCACACACATTTAACACTCTATAAGACTATCTTAAATGAGTCACTGGTAAATTTTCAAATATCAATATGTATTAATTACTCTCATTAATATATGTGTCCTGATTCAAATACAAAGTGAACCAGGAATCACAATCAATTTTAATTACAAGTTATATGTACAGAATTTATCAATATGAATCTTGTAGTGACATATTTTATTAATATTATCCTATGTGTGTCAGTTGTGTAGTGGTAATATGAGGTAATACTGGTTTTGTTTTTTCAAGCTATGTTGTTATTTGTCATCATGACTTCAATTGTTTGTTTCTGTTGGAACTAGTATTGGAGATGTTCTCAGTTCCGTTCATTAAAACAATTAATTTCCCCTCTTAATTTTTATACAATGTCAGTTTAAGATGGGGGTACATAATGTTGAGCTCCGCTGGCCACATAGGCTTATCTTTCGTGATGGCGGCAGGAAAAGACTCCTCTGCTCGATTGCTCCCCTGTGTTCTGGAGACACCTCACTGTTTGCTATATGGACCAAGGAGTATGCTGTCCGCCTCTGGATTCAGCAAAGCTCTGACCAGGTGCTGCTCAATAACTTTAGGACCACAGTCCCTGAAACAAGAAGGTTGTACCTCCTACTTCAGAACTAATTTATACTCTATTTCTACACTGAGCACAATACATAACAAACACTGAGTTCAGAGCGGTAGGCCAACTGTCAGCTTCATCTGAAATAATTTACACCAGTATATTCCTCCCTAATGATTACTACGCCTCTGCAATTCCAGCATTATTTCTTTCTAGTCAATAAGCTAGGTGTCAGTGTACTGTTTGGCAATTCCATGTAGTTTTACTTTCTTCCGACACCTTCTGTTCAGGCTGGAGCACTATAGAGGCTTTACCTCATGTTCGCTACTGAACCACACATATATACAGACATAAATTATCAATTTACATTCAATTTTCATTAAAAGATATCAAATATTTCAAGCTTACCACAATTCATGGAAATAATACAGAATTACGTTGACTGGCACTGAATATAACACAATTTCGATCTGCCGATGTCCCAGGCTTTTATTTAGAAAAATATGCACTGGTGCTCAACGCACTGGGTCTGTAGTAAGTTTATTTGCAAATGTGGTGGTGACCTGACGCCTCTAATTGACTATATTGGCAGGTCTAACCAATCGTGCCATGTCTACCCGATCGTTTGAAAAAAAAAAGTACTCCTACTCCCGTTTCCCCTGACAACGAAAGATAGTATTTATAGCCCGACTAATCGTGTTTAGCCTTACATTTATTGCGCTCCAATCAAATCGGATTTAACATGGAGACCCATTTCCCGTACAATGGTGGGGTGAAAATCTGCCACTGAGCGATTCTGATTTGGGTGTTGTCTGACATCCCTCACTATTTCTTTTGGCTATAATTTGGTAATTCCTAGACTATTTGCGTAACGTTTAACATATTCTTTGTCAGCAAGTCCTAAGGAACCCAAATATACAAATGTAAAGGAGCTAAGTGGCTGCGTTCAAAATATGCACTTTCTTCTACCTCCTGTTTACTTCGAATACGATGTGGTGTCTGGGTACTGTAATGTTTTCAAACGTAAACCAGTATAATGTCATATTTCCTAATAAGCGTTTTTCAGGATTTTAAAACCTAACTCTGGTATGGGTAGTGTTGTTTATCACTGTCGATTTGAAGAAAAAAAAGCTAGTGCTTGTGGCCTTACACGCGTGATGGTAGTAATTGTGTATCGCGCGACTGTGGTAGTATTGCCTGCGTCCCTGCTTTCAGCCCTCCCTTCTTTCTATCTTTAGTCCATCTGTCTTTCGTTTTAGGTAACGTAGTGTATAAAAAGACATGAATGGAATTTTAAATCTAGGTCAGCTGTGTATCTCAAGGTTTTTCTTAGAAATGCAGCACATGTTTTATCGTAGAAAGCGGGTATTGAAGCAGTAGGCTTTTACTATCAACGTGAAACGTTACAATTTGCAGACGAATTAAAAAAACAAGGGGGATTTCGAGTACAGTCATTGTGACAGCACTGTTCTTTACCATTCTTCTTTCCTTTTATTAAAGTTATTTGTTAGGCTTTACATTTACGTTTTAATTTATATATGTGGATTAGAATATTTCACGACATCTCCCCTCTTAAAACAGACATCTTATGTCAGTCCTATATTCTATATACACATAGATAAATGTAAGTCAACTTGACTTTACTCTGCTGTTGTGCTATCATGGTTTTATGTAGTTGGGTCCATTCAGAGTAAGCACTACTCATGAAATCTGCCTCAGACCTCTACACCAATAATATCTTTCGGTTATGTTACTGAACAGCCGCAAGTGTGACTGCTTGTCTTAATGCTGCTTCACAACCCGTATTCACCATTTCTCTTCTCTGAGTCTGCGCAATGACATGTCCAGAGAACGTTAGATTTTCCTCAAAATGTACGTTATGAGGAGATAACATATACCTGGTGATAGCAGAGTTTTCGTAGTGGATCCCATAATCTTCTTATTAGCCTGTATGAAACATTCGGAATATCCTCAATCAAAGAGGCAACTCGGGGATTCATTACGTTCCTCCGAAATGTTTACATCCAACAATTTTGTCTGATCTCAGGTTTTACTGGAATCTGATAGTATCCTTTACTCAGATCCACCCTTGAGAAATATTTAGCTTTATTTAGCCTGGCAAACAACTGATCTGTATCCGGCAATGGATCCACCTGTCCTTCTGTAATAGCATTCAGTCTCCTGTGATCTATACAGAGTCTATGTTCTCCAGAGGGCTTCCTTAAGAGTACAACACCGGAACTATACGAAGATTCACTGTGTGAAATAATTCCTTCCTTCAACAAATAGTCTATCTCTTCCTTCAAAGCTTTCTCCTTAGCAAAAGGAATCGAATAGGGTTTCATACATACAGGTGTGAGGTCTATCAATTTCATATCATATTCCAATAAGTTTGTATGCCCAGGTCGGTCTGTTAACACCTCTGTATGAGTATCTAGAACCTGTTGCACTCTCTCTTTCTGAGTTTTCGTTAAATGTGTACTGATTTTCACCTGTGCCGCTGTCTCACAGGGGTGTAATGGATATTCAAATGATGAAAGTGGTTCCTTTTTCATCTCCATGGCAATGGACAAGGTCAACAAGTGTGTCTCTTCCTGATGTTCTCTTTCCAAATATTTCTTCAGGAGATTCACATGATAGATTTTTTCTTTCCCTTTCTTATCTATCTTATAATTTGTTCTAGACACCTTCTCTAGAACTGTATATGGACCTTGCCATCCAATTTGTAACTTATTCTGATTGTATGCGGAGACTTCAACAGCCACTCACAGAGCTGGGGCTATGATCACATGGACAGGAGAGGTGAGGAGCTTGAAAACTGGCAGGATGACAATGGGCTTATCCTGATTAATCAGCCAATCGACCCACCAACCTTCTACTCGAGATCATGGCACACCACCTCTACACCAGACCTGGCATTCCACTCACCCAGCTTGGAGTGGAACACCACACGCATTGTAGGGAAACAACTTGGAGGCAGCGACCACCGGCCAGTCTTCCTAATTGTGGAAAATGAACTTGTCAAGGAGAGCAGCACTCTCTCTAGGTGGAACTACAAGAAGGCAGACTGGACAATGTACCAGCACCGTACTAGTATACTGGCTAGAGATCTGACTGTAGACAAAGACATCAATAAGCTAGTCGATGAATTCAGCAGATGCATATTACAGGCTGCTCGTGAAACAATACCTAGAGGGGCTCGTAAGCACTACAAACCATATTGGAATAGTGAACTAGAGCAGCTGCACAACGACGTGGAAACATCTCGAAAGCAGGCAGAAACCAGTCCATGCCAAGAACACCACAATAACTACCAGCAAGCTAAGGCCAAATTTCAAAGGGCCAAGTTGCAGGCCAGGCGAAGAAGCTGGAAGGAGAAAACAGAGTCCTTGAACTTTGAAAGAGATACGAGGAAACTGTGGAAGCTGGTAAAGCAACTTAACGATGAAGGTACAGGGAGAAACTCAAGGATTGCTCTGTACAAAGATGGAAACATCCTCATGGGAAAACAGGCAGCTGATCACTTTGCAGACTCCTTTGCTAAAGACAACAACATCGAAGTTAGCCCAGAGAAGCAACAGGAGACTCGTGAGAAACAACACGCAGGACGAGATGGAACCATACCTGAAGTTATGGAGGCACCAATCACATTCAGAGAACTGGAGCTTGCAATATCCAAATTGAAAATGAGAAAGTCGCCAGGAGTTGATGGAGTGTCCAATGAAATGATTAAGAACTTGGGAACCGCAGCAAAAACAAAGCTGCTGCAGATCTTCAATATCTGTTGGAACTCAGGCAGAGTTCCACAGACCTGGAGGGAAGCAATCATGATACCACTCCTAAAACCAGGAAAAGACAGTTCCACTGCCTCCAGCTACAGACCAATCAGCCTTACAAGCTGCCTCTGCAAAACAATGGAACGTATCATCAACCTCAGGCTACAGTGGTACCTTGAAAGTGAAAACCTTCTTGTACCACAGCAGGCGGGCTTTAGGCAGTGTTATTCCACCGAAGATCAGGCAACTTACCTTTCCCAAGAGATTGAGGATGCGTTCCAAGATAAGAAACTGGTACTAGCAGCATGGATAGATCTAAGGAAAGCATTTGACAAGGTTTGGAAAGAAGGGCTTCTGATGAAACTGAGAAATTGTAGAGTGAATGGTAAGATGTACAAATGGGTGAAAGCATACTTGCATAACAGAAGAGCCCGAGTACAACTAGATGGCCTCAAGAGTAAGAAAATTCTACTGCGTCATGGCGTCCCTCAGGGAGGAGTTCTGTCCCCCACACTTTTCCTAGTCTACATCAACGACCTGGTTGCTGAACTACCACATGGAATGAAAGTGGCAATGTACGCTGATGACCTGGTAATATGGTGCACAGATGAGCATGCAACAGTGGCCACCAAACTGCTACAAAGAGCTATAGATGCCTTAACCTCATGGGCAAATAGATGGTGTGTCAGCATCAACACAGACAAGTGCAGCACTACGCTCTTCACCCTCTCTCCCAAACAAAAAGCTGGTGTCATCAAGATAAACGAAGAGCTCCTGAGAGAAGATAAACAACCCACCTATCTCGGAGTTACATTCGATGATAGGCTGACATGGAAGCAGCACATCAACAAGGCAGCAACAAAGGCCAGGAGGAAGCTAGCCATCCTGAGAAAACTAAGTGGAACCACATGGGGAGCCAGCGGGAAAATACTTAGTAAAGTTTACCAGCAGGGCATACGACCACACCTGGAATATGGGTCAGCTGCGTGGTGTCCAGCATCAAACACCACATTACAAGAGCTAGATAAGGTGCAAAACCAGGCGCTTAGGGTCATCACGGGGGCAATGAAATCAACGCCTATAGTGGAGATGGAAAAAATGGGGAGGATACAAGCACTGAGAGAACGCAGAGACACGAAAGTGCTAACACAGGCAGAAAAGTTCCTCTGTATGCCGAGCCATCCAATGAAGGACAGATTCCAAAACCTAGCAATGGGGCGACTGAAAAGAAGCAGCTTTATCCACCAGGCCAAACGATTTCGTAGACAAACCTCAGACCTGCCTGAAGTTAACAGCCCCATAAAGTCTGTGCCAGAACAAACCCCTTGGAGAGAGGAGCATGGACTACCAGTACACATCCACACAAAAGTGAAAGGAATATTCGACAGGGATGAACAGAACAGCGTGCAACGTAGGACAGTCACTCTCAGTTTCCTGGATGATGAATACCCACAGGACCTCTGGGTCCGAGTATACACGGATGGGTCAGCACAGAATGCAGTAAAGAATGGAGGAGCAGGAGTGTACATAGAATACCCAAACAACACTAGGGATATGGTCAGAGTACCAACGGGGAAATTCTGTAACAACTATGATGCAGAAGTCCAGGCAATCAAGGTGGCAACTGAGAAACTACTGAACACCAATCTCGGTCCACAGCCTGTAGTATTCCTGACAGATGCAAGATCAGCACTCCAAGCACTTCAGTCCAGAAAATTGCCAGTTATACAGGCCCTACTTTCTGAACTGTGCAACCAGCGCAGGGTCACCATGCAGTGGATACCGTCTCATTGTGGAATACCAGGAAACGAGAGAGCAGACGGACTGGCTAAAGAAGGTGCTGCAGACGAACAACCGGATGTACCAGTTACGTACCATCAGAAGAAAAAGATGATCAAATCTATCAGAAAGCCACCAACATCAACGCAGGATGACTACCAAGCTATGAACAGATCAGAACAAATAGTCATTCTGCGCCTCAGAATAGGACACAACCGCCTCCGCAGCCACATGTATACAAAATTCAAGATTGGCAATTCAGCCATGTGTACATGTGGACAGGCACCCCAGACAGCGGAGCACGTACTGCAAGATTGCCCCGAATATGATATATTGAGGCAAACCCACTGGCCCAGAGAAACAACACTGGAAGCAAAACTATATGGATCTCTGTATGAACTACAAAAGACAGTGAAGTTTATACAAGAAACAACATTGCAGATATAGACAATATATTTCAAGCGAACGAAAGAAGAAGAAGAAGAAGTAACTTATTCTGACTACCGGGGAGAAGAAGCAGTACCTTCTCTCCCACAGCCAAATCTCTGTCTTTCGCTTTCCTGTTATAATAGGCAGCATGTTTCTTCCTGGCTTGTTTCAAATTTTCATTGGCAAGTTTCCAGCCAGTTTTTAAACGAGTGGTCAGCTCATTCACATATTGGTATGAGGATGTAATATTTTCCTCTGCCTTTTCATCAGTCCACGTTCTTAACAGCGTTACATATGGACCTTTAATTGTGTGGACCTATTTGTCCATGCACCGGTATGGTCTCTTCCACTCGAAGCGCTATAGTGATGATTTTTCTTCCCAGAATTATCAGTCACAAAACGACCGCTACCAATTCTTCTCTTGGGGCTGTCTCCCCACTTAAAATTCTTGATGAGAGATTTCCTCTCTACATCCTCTTCCTCCAGTTTGTTTAAGTCCGATTGAGGGATTTTCGGCTTATCCTGGGGTAAGACATCTTTTTGCACTCTCTGCATAGTGGCCAGTGTAAAACAGTTAAGTGAAGCTTGTCCGTGAAAAGGGGCTTCCCATTCCCTTTGGTCCACTTTATCAAATTTATTTTTCTTCGTATTGTCAGGCCTAATTTTGCCCCGTGGCGTGTCCAGGTCCTGATCAATGTTCCCACTTGTGGGTGTTCCCTCATGTGCTATGCTACACCTTTCTACAAAATTCTCAATGTCCCATCTTGCCTTGGGCCAATAATAATTGTGAGCCACCTTTTGGATGATGGTACCTATCTTCTCATGGTCCCCATCTGGTTTCACATGTAGGCTCCTTATTAATTCTGCCCTATATCTTTTAGGAAGTACCAGCTGTCCCTGACCTTTGGATCTAGCTCCAGTCTTCCTATAAATCAACTTGTGTTTCATGTAAAAATCTCCCTTGCCTGGAGTTGTATGACAAGTTGACAATTTCCTGAAACAAGGCTTGAGGGTCTTATCCCCAGCCTGTGCCTTCCTCATCTCTTCTGGAGTGGTATTCAACATAATATCCTCCTCCTGTCTTGAGGTCGACCTGACCTGAAGGGTGGCCATATACACAGGTTTCCTTCTACAATGGTCAGTGTCATGATTGTTCATCTGACAATTCTTACACCACCTTTTTCCTTGGTTGAAAGATTTTCTTTCATCATATTTCCTTTCATCGAATTGTGGGGTTTTATTTTTATTGTCATACCGTGGCCTATCAAATTGGTGCTTACCTTTGTTTTGATCTCTAGGATCAAATTTATTAAAGTTCTGTGGTGCCCTAAAATTTTCCAACTGTTTCTTTTTGTTACCTGATACCTCTGCCTGAGCTGCTTGATACCTTTCTGCAACATTTAGCAACTCACCCAGCCTCTCTGCACCTTGTTCCATGAGAAACTTTCTCAGGTCTGGAGCCATGGACTCTCTTAATTGTTCTATAAGGACCATTTCCTTAAGATCTTGGGTTTTCCCCAGAGAAGTCCATTTCTCCAAGTATGTCTCTATCCGCGCAGAGAACTGGTGATAGGTTTCACCTGACAGTAGTTTATCATTCCTAAATTTTTTCCTATAAAATTCTGCGTTCTTTTCATATCTTAACAAAAGAGCCTGCTTTAACATGTCATAATTTTCCTGATCACTTCTGCTCATTTTAGCAAAAACTTCATAAGCTGCCCCACGAAGACCTTGAGATAACTTTAAGCTCCACCTTTCTCTCTCTAACCCATATGTGGTAGCTAATAGTTCATATCTATTTAGATAGCTCTCAATATCATCGTCTTTCTCAACAAAATGATCTAAATGAAAATTCATAGCTGAGGTTGAGGCTCCCTGACTAGCAGTGGCATCAGAGGTAAAGGGACTGGCACCATTTTCAGGAGCATGGCCTTGAAACTCAAACTCCCTTAGTCGTAACTCATGTTCCCTTTGTAATCTTTTATCTTCTGCTTCCCTTTCTGCAGCTAATCGCTTGTCTTCCCTTTCTGCAGCCTGTCTTCTTTCCTCGGCTTCCAATGCTTTAGCCTCTTTGTCAGCCTCAATCTGCAACCTCCTAGTCTCAGCCTCAGCCTCAAATTGCAGCCTCTTAGTCTCAGCCTCTAACTTTCTTTCGGCCTCTTTTTCTAATCTTCTTTCTTCCCGTTCAATATATTTGTCACATTCAGCCGTGACATAAGCAATCATAATTTGCCCGTCCATTCCTAACTCTTTCGCAGTCTGTACAGCAGCAGATCGAAATTTTGCCAAGTCGGCCATTGTCTAACATGCAATTCAATCTTTCAATAATTATCTAAGGACACTACAGGCACTGAGAGCTCAACCTTATTTATTTCCACCCAAGGATACCTTTTAATTCTTTTTATTCCCAATATCTATAACAGGAGAAAGTTCAATATCCCTGGAGCGAGACCCCAATATATGTGGTAAAGTGGGATATTATAAATATTTATAGGGGACTTAGTGTACTGACTGAGATCAGCTGTGAAGGTATCTGTATCTAATAAGTGTGGTGTATTACAGATGACCTTACTTGCTACCACATATTTATACCTCAGTCAGAATTATTCTGGAATATTGTGATGACTACGTTAAATGTCTAGGGTATGTATATGATGAAGTGTAAGTCACAACAACAACAGACAGATAAACAATTTAATTTATTCCACCACACGTGACAACACTGTGACACTCACACACATTTAACACTCTATAAGACTATCTTAAATGAGTCACTGGTAAATTTTCAAATATCAATATGTATTAATTACTCTCATTAATATATGTGTCCTGATTCAAATACAAAGTGAACCAGGAATCACAATCAATTTTAATTACAAGTTATATGTACAGAATTTATCAATATGAATCTTGTAGTGACATATTTTATTAATATTATCCTATGTGTGTCAGTTGTGTAGTGGTAATATGAGGTAATACTGGTTTTGTTTTTTCAAGCTATGTTGTTATTTGTCATCATGACTTCAATTGTTTGTTTCTGTTGGAACTAGTATTGGAGATGTTCTCAGTTCCGTTCATTAAAACAATTAATTTCCCCTCTTAATTTTTATACAATGTCAGTTTAAGATGGGGGTACATAATGTTGAGCTCCGCTGGCCACATAGGCTTATCTTTCGTGATGGCGGCAGGAAAAGACTCCTCTGCTCGATTGCTCCCCTGTGTTCTGGAGACACCTCACTGTTTGCTATATGGACCAAGGAGTATGCTGTCCACCTCTGGATTCAGCAAAGCTCTGACCAGGTGCTGCTCAATAACTTTAGGACCACAGTCCCTGAAACAAGAAGGTTGTACCTCCTACTTCAGAACTAATTTATACTCTATTTCTACACTGAGCACAATACATAACAAACACTGAGTTCAGAGCGGTAGGCCAACTGTCAGCTTCATCTGAAATAATTTACACCAGTATATTCCTCCCTAATGATTACTACGCCTCTGCAATTCCAGCATTATTTCTTTCTAGTCAATAAGCTAGGTGTCAGTGTACTGTTTGGCAATTCCATGTAGTTTTACTTTCTTCCGACACCTTCTGTTCAGGCTGGAGCACTATAGAGGCTTTACCTCATGTTCGCTACTGAACCACACATATATACAGACATAAATTATCAATTTACATTCAATTTTCATTAAAAGATATCAAATATTTCAAGCTTACCACAATTCATGGAAATAATACAGAATTACGTTGACTGGCACTGAATATAACACAATTTCGATCTGCCGATGTCCCAGGCTTTTATTTAGAAAAATATGCACTGGTGCTCAACGCACTGGGTCTGTAGTAAGTTTATTTGCAAATGTGGTGGTGACCTGACGCCTCTAATTGACTATATTGGCAGGTCTAACCAATCGTGCCATGTCTACCCAATCGTTTGAAAAAAAAGTACTCCTACTCCCGTTTCCCCTGACAACGAAAGATAGTATTTATAGCCCGACTAATCGTGTTTAGCCTTACATTTATTGCGCTCCAATCAAATCGGATTTAACATGGAGACCCATTTCCCGTACAATGGTGGGGTGAAAATCTGCCACTGAGCGATTCTGATTTGGGTGTTGTCTGACATCCCTCACTATTTCTTTTGGCTATAATTTGGTAATTCCTAGACTATTTGCGTAACGTTTAACATATTCTTTGTCAGCAAGTCCTAAGGAACCCAAATATACAAATGTAAAGGAGCTAAGTGGCTGCGTTCAAAATATGCACTTTCTTCTACCTCCTGTTTACTTCGAATACGATGTGGTGTCTGGGTACTGTAATGTTTTCAAACGTAAACCAGTATAATGTCATATTTCCTAATAAGCGTTTTTCAGGATTTTAAAACCTAACTCTGGTATGGGTAGTGTTGTTTATCACTGTCGATTTGAAGAAAAAAAAGCTAGTGCTTGTGGCCTTACACGCGTGATGGTAGTAATTGTGTATCGCGCGACTGTGGTAGTATTGCCTGGGTCCCTGCTTTCAGCCCTCCCTTCTTTCTATCTTTAGTCCATCTGTCTTTCGTTTTAGGTAACGTAGTGTATAAAAAGACATGAATGGAATTTTAAATCTAGGTCAGCTGTGTATCTCAAGGTTTTTCTTAGAAATGCAGCACATGTTTTATCGTAGAAAGCGGGTATTGAAGCAGTAGGCTTTTACTATCAACGTGAAACGTTACAATTTGCAGACGAATTAAAAAAACAAGGGGGATTTCGAGTACAGTCATTGTGACAGCACTGTTCTTTACCATTCTTCTTTCCTTTTATTAAAGTTATTTGTTAGGCTTTACATTTACGTTTTAATTTATATATGTGGATTAGAATATTTCACGACACCTGTAAACTTATATGAATTTAATAAACCTCAGGGGCTTGCATAGCTGACCTCACACCAGATAGAATTAAAATTAATAATATTTATAGAATAACACCAAATCCACCACACGAGACCACCTTTAATTAACACAAAATAAATGTTTCACTACGCGTCCATATTTCCTTTGATAATCCGTCTCGGCTCGTGCCTTGCGCTCGCAGCATTTTTTTTGTCAACACAATTTCACTGCGAGTATCGATCCCTAAAGCTAATGGTACAAAGTTTGCTATAGTGTTGTGGGTTAAGACTTCTAACTAGAAGAGTCAGCCTTCAGAATATCTTCCCAGCTCTGTCAAATCTTGAAGTGATTTCGGGAAGTAAGGAACTGTGTCTGAGACGGGCTTATATGCCTATTCTCAGGTCTAACCCATGCTTTCTTATAGGTTCGAGGACTGAGTTCATTTTTCCTCTTGTAAACTTCCATGGGATTTCAATGCTGTCGTGCGAATTTATGACAAAAGCATAATTTCCTCGTCAAATACGAAAGATAAAGATTTCCCACTGCCATGATTACATGTATTTGTAGTTGACGTTTAAAATCCCAAAATAAATATCCTGATCGGGTCATTAACCACAACGTTATAGCAGAATTCATGTTGTGCAATTCATAATTCATCATAAAGACACTAGTTTGCGTGGCAATTCCAGAGTGTCTTGCCCGTGTTAAGACACATACCGAAACCCTCACAGTCAGTTCTAACGGGGAAATAGCGTTAATTCCGCGCATAAATGTATAGCAAAGCACCACCAGCCTTCCTTTCATCTATCAGTTTCCTGTGATATTTACTTTTGCCAGGACAAAGCCCATGAATAACAATTTTACCATGTAAGAGTATACCTACCAGAACCAGACGTTGTACATGTTCAGCTTTATGTAGCGTTTACAGTCTTAAAGTATATGTTCAGGATAGACTACCAAGGTAAACATTTTAAAGAAAACTGTACATTTACGCGGGCACACCGAAATGTTGGGATAAAAGAGTTCTTAAGACAGGAAACTCTATACAGAGCGATACAACAGCAGGCAATCTGATCATCAGAAGTGGTCCCCCGTCGATCAAGTGTTTCAGCCCCTTAATCTCCTTTACACTGTAAGGAGGGGGGGGTGGTCCCACTTAGGTCATGACTCCCAAAGTGTCAGCCTCCTGTTGTTTAGTGCAGAGAATTTAACCCACTCCACCTTGATTGCAGCTTTCAAATTCACTCCTATTTTCTGCCAGCTGGAGGCAATTGTGAAAGTAACCCTTATGTTGAAAACAATTTACTATCTCGAGTTCCATAGCCCGTTGCGGTTGTTCCACAGCTAGCATGATGCCTTTTCCGCAGTTTCGCTGAGCCTCTTAAGTGCCCTTGTTCTTGACTGTCCCCTCAACCCCAACAGTTTCAGTAGATCATACACTGAGGCAGCCAGGAAACCTCTTGCACCCACCTCAACAACCATGACCTTTGCAGTGAATCCATCGCGTCTCAAGTCCGCGGCCAGATAATTATACATGGCAACTTTGAACGAGTGTTGCTCGTCCAATCTGGATTCAAATGGCACCGTCAGCTCAATCATTATAATCTGTGCGATGATGAGGAATGCAGCACTATGTCTGGCCGTCTTCAAGATCTTCTGATACTCTCTGGATATGCCCCTAGCCCAGGTAGGGCTATCTCACAGTCATTTGCACAGTCAAGAATAGATGGTAAAATGCTACTTGATTTACTTGGTTTAGGATGTGCTGACTTTCCTGCTCTCAGAAAGTATGTATTTTCAGTGCTCGGGCTGACTTTGCTGTTCACCTTCATCCTTGCCAGGTCTATTGTAGCAGCCAGCTCATTTAGTACTTTGTTGTGGTGCCATGTGTATCGCCTTTTCCCTAAAGCAAGCTTGCAAGCTGAGAGCACGTGTTCAAGTGTCTCTCTGATGGCACAGGGGTTACTGAGCATCTTCAGACTTTCCCCATTTCACAAGGTTTGCGGACGACGGCAGGAGGTCATTCATTGATGTGATATTGAAGCTGAGTCTAAGAAGTGCCATATGCCATATATCATTTCATGTCAGGGACCTTTTTCAAGTAAGTAATCAAATAACAGTCTATTTACCTTTTTTCACTTCTATCGTAATTTTTGTTTAAATAAGCTGTCTTGTAGCTTCATAGCCAATGCACCCAGAAAAGTTTGACCTGCAGAGATTCACTGAAAGTGAAGGCGATGGAAACTGAGAAATTAAACAGAGTAGAAATGGTGTCCTTCTCAGGATATGAAACTGAAAGAGCACACCATAGTTCTTTCTCGTCATGTTGTTTTTCTTTTTGACGGGTCACTTTGTCGCCGTGGTGCAGTGTAGTGAACTGGGTAAGGCACCAATTAATCTAATATGTGGCCGTGGGGTTATTGTATAGTGTATTTCTCCAAGTTAGATATTTTACTGGCTTGAAGTCCGCCAGAGATGTTGTTTTCCTTGGTCTATGCTGTGGGGTGCCAGTCCGTTCGTTCTTCTATCATTGTTAAGTTTTTGGAGAGTGATGGTGTACCTTTTGCAAATACTAAGTTCCTACATTATCCAACATGTAAGGAATTATTCAACAGCCGGATCAGATCAACTTGCATTTTATTTAGAACAGAAAATTGCATGTAATGTATCAACAGAAATGGTTACAAAATCTGATCAGTCATTTGATTCAAGCTATCCCACAATGTTCATTGTGGACTTTATATTTTCCAACACCTTTTAAATCCAAGAGATGATTAATATTCCATCTTATCGTCAATATCCTTGGTTTAATCATTTATAATTTTGCCAGGGTTGCATATCTCTTTTTTGTAGGTTACCACCTGTAGTTTTCCTTTTTAATATCTTTGCAGTTTTGGGATTTCTTTCAGGAATCCTTCAATTCTTCGTTAATTGCATCATTGCGACCTTTTATAAAAATATCAGACGAGCTGGGCTGAAAATTAAAAAGGGATACAAGACTTTGGTCTACTTACATGAAGAAACCAGCAAGATAACATTTGCTTGAACCAATGTTCAAGACTCACTCACAAAAACACGTCTATATGCCATGCCTGACTTTGCCAACCCTTTGAAGTATATCGAAATCCTAATCAATAATCATCGATATCTCGATGTGCCCGCTAAACGCGTCTGTAGGCAATACTGTACATCTTCCAACTCCCGCCCGAATCTTGCCGGCAGCTGACCTCTGTAATGCGTGCTTAGCTAGCTACTTATATTGGTTGGCGATTATTCTATTCAATTTATTATTGGCTATTCCTTCACGTGGTCTTACTAAGTTTGGGGCTGTTCCTATTTACGTCATACTCTCCATGACGACTGCCGCCTAAATTAGCGTGCATTGTAAAAAAAAACTGACCTAGCCGATTTACTACCACTCTCTACCCTGCCCTTAGTGTCTCGGGTTATT
Source organism: Oreohelix idahoensis (assembly GCA_024509875.1). Lineage (NCBI taxonomy): Eukaryota > Metazoa > Mollusca > Gastropoda > Stylommatophora > Oreohelicidae > Oreohelix > Oreohelix idahoensis. The sequence continues at coordinate 868,256 of JAMPIV010022942.1, read as the reverse complement.
TTTATATTAGTTAAGAATCTTGCTTGTTTATTATAGCGAATGGTAGTTTTATATTTTATTATTATGACTAGCCTCTAGCACGAATAAATGCTAAGTTGGTCGGTCATACGGCCACAACTTGCTTGTTAGTCAATACTTCCTTGTAAGTAACAACTCACTTCTTTTTTGTTTGTCTGAAAGCAGATTTGGTACTTGTCAAGGACACACAACTTAATACCAAACTACAACACTTTTCTCTCGCGGCACAGTTACCGGTTGCTTAACGCTTCAGTTTACCCAGCTGTAAATGGATACTTGACTCTATTGTTGGGTTAGGGAAGGTAAAGTCAGCAAGGAAGGAAACTGTCCATTCCACCTCTTAAAAAAAGCTATGCCTAGTATGTTGAAGTCTCTAACACTTAACTTTCTTACGGCAGTTTATGTTATCTTTACCTATTTATCAGAGGCTACACGTTGAAATAATTAATAAGTTTCACAGTTTGCTTGTTATTTATATCCTTAAACGTTAATTTTTAAAATGTTACCCCGTTAGATCAGCAGCTCCAGATAGATAAACGGATTTCATCAAATTGTATTCCCATTCATACTTGTAAACAAGAAATCAGTTACGTAGGTTGTAATATTAGTATCTTCATGTTAAGTGTTATTCTTTCCTTGATCTCAATTGCGTATACACCCACACTTATACACATATTTATACATGCGTACAAAAATATAAAGCACGCTCACTTACAGATAATCTTAAAAAATAAACCTACTTCTTCGACACATTTACGTACACATATCGTATGTTCTTACTCATGCAGACTTTACCTTTTCACTTCTTGTAAACTTTAGGCCTTGAAGAAGCTCACACCCACATCCTTTCTAAATATGTGTCGTCCGTTCAAGGTTTTTAAAGTCTTCTTTATTCTTCTTCTTCTTCTTCGTTCGTCCTGAAAAGGACGGTGGTTGCGTTGTGTCTGTTTACGCCTAAGCTGTGATATCTGCACCTTTCGGTCGACACATCCGACTTCTGCACGGCATTTTTTAGGACCGGGTTTGCCTTCCCATTTCGATCCACACTCGCTCAGCCAGACTGCACAGCTGCAGACTGTTTCCAGGACCACCACGTGGAGGTGGAGCACGGTCTTGACCAGCTCTGGTTCGCTGGTCCTGACGCAGGCAGTCAAGCTATGAGTCGCTGACTGCGGTCTCTATTGCTGCGTCTTGAGGTCCCTCTTCTTTATTCATTTTAATTCTATCTCCAGTACCCTTCTCAGTGCATTTTCTATCGCCTTCTATTTATTTTACCGTAGGTTTCCAAAACTCGGACTGCCTTGTAATGTTATCAAATGATTATCTCATGTTGTGCCCTACAAAACTTATTTTCTATTGGTACTCGTCTGGTTGTTTCCATCAGCTCCAGATTAGTGATCTTGTCGTAACACTTTAGTCTTTCTGTTAGGCGTAAGCACCCAAATATGATTGTCTGTTACTTGTTGGTTCTCTTTTTCATTGTTCTCCATGTTTCAGAGCCATACAATAGAACTGTTTTGACATTTAAGTTAACACTTCCTATGTTTGTGCTAGACTTGGTTTCTGCAGATTTCCATATACTACCCAGTGCAAGGAAAACTTCTCGTGACTTTGTTCTTATATTAACATTGCTGGTCCTTCAACTTCGTCTACACTTTCATATTTTAACATAACTATTCCTCTAACCTCATATGTATTTTCTTATTTTAACACCACTGTTCCCCCAACCTTGTCTGTATTTTCTTCTGTTCTTCTAATATTGTCTGTATTTTCTTATTTTAACACCACTGTTCTTCTAACATTGTGTAACCGGGGCATGTGTTCCTTAGGACTGGAACGGTATCATATTACCTTCATGTGGCAGTGCCGGTATATGCAGTATTTTCAATTTACTTTACAGAGAGCAGATGTTTAACTGGCCTAATCACCAGAGATTTAGATTTCTCTCTTAAATTTGTGTTACCAGGTTCGATTTTCTTCTCTTAGGTGTTGATGTAGCGAATTTAATTGAAATAGACAGATTTCTTATCTAGATCTCAAAACTGTAGTAATTCACCTTCTCAACAGCGTTCGATTTCATGCAAAACTTTTAATATCTTTCAGCATGAAACTTAAAATTTCAACAAAGTCTGGAATTTAGAACATTTTTACAATAATAAGCATAATAAAGTTTTATCATCTCATCAGATGCTTTCATCGATGCAAAAATCCCTTTTTGCATCTTTGTCTCGTAGGCCTACTCAATTGTCAAATATGGCGAACCTTCTCATTCCTCCGTGTTCCTTCCTTTAAGTTACAGTCTTATTTTAGGTTCGACTACATTTACCCATCTCCTCAGATTTGTCCTTGATTTCTTTATTGTCATAAGCATTCCTGGAGTTAAATGCTTTCCAACACAAGAATAGTCTACTCTACTTGATTTGAGGTGTAAGACGTTGTTTTTTCAAATTGACTCAAATCCTCGAGCCTAGTTCTGCTGCGACTAGGGTTGGGAGCTCTATTCAGAATACATGTTTAACTATCGTCACTACTTACGCCAGTGAGAAAATATATAACACTCAATGTCCTGAATTACACATTTTATAATAAATGTTGTAGTTTGATTTCCTCAAAACTAAGAAATATGTAGAGCTAGATCAGATACGACCTCTTGAGTTGCGCTCTTTCATTCTACTGCCAAAATGGCGTCCTGTTCTACTTTCCCCGGGGTAAATCTGAGCTATCCGATTGGTCAGGGGAAATCACCCAATTATTAGAAATGGCGTGTGGAAGCGACTCTTTGTCCTAAATATGTGACACTATTTATTATTTTCTGTTTCTCATAAAATATAAAATTATGGGGTGGTCTGTGCTTCCTCTGTCTCGTAAGAATATAGTCTGTTTCCAAAGGAACAACTATGTACACGGCCACATATAGATCCCGGGGGCTCCGCAAATGTATTCCTGGCGTCCTTATTTATTCTATTTCCCAAGTACTCTGCAATATTCCAAGAAATGTCCAAAATCTCTAATTCCTATGGTAATGGCAATCCACTTTCATAGAATAGCCAATGTTTTCATGGGTACTCATCATCATCTTCTTCTTTTTTTTCCAGTGAATGAGCCACTTGCTCATTATTACATGTAGAAAACATCTCTAAACATAATATGCATATTTATCAGACGATAATACAACCAGCATCATTTTTATAAGTAATCATTTTTCACAATAAAAGCATTAAAACCTCATGGCTTATCCTTATTTATCTATTTGAATGTTTCCTTGTTATAGACATTTTCTAAATGGTAAGTGTATAAATTCGTTCTAAGTCCGTCACTGTAGAAAATGTTCTATATTACATTTTTTTTTCTTCAAAATATGTGATGTTTGTCTCCAATATCCGTGCGTCTGGTGGTGATCCTGTCCATTAGTCAGTTATTTCTAATCATTCCTTCTTTTCTGTCAATACAGTATTTTTTTGTGAACTCTTTCCTAGAAATATTATTTTATATATATATATATTTATTCTTCAAAGATCTTCTTTGACTTCCCATACATCAATTTTCAAACATCAAATTATTCAGCAACCAACAAACGAATGTGTTACTATCATATTATGAAATATAAGGGAAAAGAAAAATATAGTTTCCAAATCATCATGAATTTTCTACATTGGGTTCCGTATTACTTTATTTTCTCTTTTAAGACAACTGCTTATACTCTTGACAATATGTATCCATGTTGTCACTCTCGAGGCATCCTTGTATACAATTTATATTTGTCTCCTTTTTTTTTTTTCATAACACCAATGTATCATTTATGGTGTTCCAATATCATTGTATCTATTCTAGTCCTCCTGTTATCTTGAGAATTCATCCTTAGTAACTCCCTATGTACCTTATCTAGCAATACCTTTATGCAAAACACATCAAACAATTATTTATGGAACTATCAACTGAGATGTAAGAACTTTTGACAATATGAGATGAAAAAAAAATTTTGGGGTCATCACTCAAAAAAAAAATGTGACATAGAAAGGAAGAAAATAATCAATTGATCGTGAGGAATCTACAATATTCTCGTAAGACAAAGTTCCTGGCACTCTGACTACTATTTATCCATATTATTTCTGGTTATCCTTGCATACAGTGTACCATTTCCATTTTCTTTATAAGTCCAATTCCTCGCTCATGGTGCTCCAATATTTAAAATGTGGATCCTTCCTATTCCTCTTATTCTGTACTGGAAATATATCCTTATTAATTGTCCATGTACTATATTTGCGAATATTTATCATCAATATATCAACTAACCATTTATAGAACTATTAACATAAATGTCTAGACTTTACCAAAACATGACTTTTTACATATGTGCAAAATTTCGACACCAACTCTGCCTTCGCTGGTCGAGGGTTAGTCAGAGTTATGTGGTGCCTGTAACATCCGCTGACTACAGCCAGATGGGTGACTTATGGTACTTATAATTCAAAAATCTCATCCGTCAGTTATCTTAAGTGTGGGGCGGGGGTCTATTTCATGGTGTCCTTGACCAAGTTTGCTGCATTTCCAATCTCCATGATATATCTGTGACATGTCTGTCCTTGGGATAACATTATTTTTTTTTTTTTTTTTTTTATCCAATATCCTCGGGGTGAGCAAATCTCAGTGTGTCCACTTTCATCAATCATTTATTTATTTTCTCTCCTGTAATTCTGGGTATATTATGAGTATAGTAAATTGTCAATTTATTCCAACTATCTTACAACATTCTGTGATTCGTGATAAGGAATAGTCATTTGTTATACAACAATGTTCATATTACAAAGGCAATAAGCAAAAATCAAAAAAAGATATCTTCTCCAAAAATGCGGATGCATCTCTATTTCCTTTACCTCTGGGCGTAGCAATTGTTCAGTCATTATTTTTTTTTCTCCATTATATAATCTCCATTTTGTGTCCTTAGTACCTGTGGTTCCATGGGATTATCATAATTCATTTGTGTCTCTTGTCTACTGATAATCCTTCAATAATGACTTCAAATATGGTCCTCATATGCGCAACAATCATCTGCTCTGATTTGTTCCATGGTATTCATCAAATATTTTATTATATCCTTGTCTTATCTCGTATCCACGAAAGACTAAGATTATTCCTCCTCCAATGTTAATGTGGGGGATTTTGTGCATAAACATTACAACAAAATCTCAGCTGTGACAACATAAAGTTTCACCTTAATATAAAATGGCATTTTCATCATACATAACCAGTTGCTTCTTCATCTCATGTGTCATTAGTGGTTATCATGCGGTAATGGGGTGTTCAATGTGGGTTCAGCATATACAAATGCTGTAAAGGGGTATTTCATTTGCTAGGTCAGCATGTGCAAATGCTATTTCTTTAACATGGGCAAAGGCATCATCAACAAATAGGTGTAATGTGTTCAATCTGGGGTTAGCATATACTAATGCTCTCAAGGGATTCTTCATTTGCAGAAATTCAGCATGCGCAAATGTCATTGGGGTATTTGTGATAGGCAGTATCAACAAAAATTGTTGGAGTATCAGAGATCATGCTGGTGAATGGAGCGTGGAATATGATCAGTTACAAAAGTGGAGATGAATGTTACAACAGAATAGTGTGACACATGTGTTATAGGTAAAGTTGTGTAGCATTCTAAATATTAAAAGAATGTATGTAACTAAATAAGGGTGTCTGTAAACTCGTAACACCGTGTGTTATCAATCGTTTTAACATTTTTATTTTCACAATTATGCTATCTAAAGAAAATCCTCCGTGTGCTGGTCTTGATTTCTTTCTGTTCATCCGTATTCTAAGGCTGGAAAAAATAACTTTCTCAGTGAGGCTTTGACATCTTAGTCTGTAAGCAAGTCATTTGAACTGTCTAAAACTGAAAATAGAGTACATGGGGAGAGTTAGTACATTGTTAAAAAGGTTTATTCACATATGCGATGACCGTGTTCGGATTTGCGAACACATAAAACACTTGGGCGTGTTTTTCAGAACAGCTTCGCTAGTTCCTTCACCATCTCTAACCTTGCAATGTCCCGACTGCTTAGGCGAGCATCATACTGAGTAGCAGTGGTGACGGGTGTGATAGGCGACGACACTGCATTTGCTGATTGTTGGGACACTGAGGACATTGACGAATGCGGTGATGGCTTAACATCATTTGATTGCGGTGATGGTTTTACTGTGGTTAGGGTGTGTATGGCTGGAACATCTGTTGGTTTTGAGGCAGGTATATGTTTCGCCTTGATTTTTCTTCTGACCTGGTTGTGCTGAACGTTAGCACTGGTTACAATGGGCACAGTAATTTGCACACTGTTGTTTTTGACTAGTTGAGATGAGGCTAACACTTCTCGGCTTGGTTTTGGAACATGATTGCGTTTCTTCAGAATCTTTCGTCTGATATAGTTGTGCTGTATACGCGGAATTTTGTTGCTAGGGATTGAGTCATCAGATTCTGTTTTATAGGCGCGTTTGACGCTGGAGCTGACTGGTGCAAATAATGTACTATCCGCATCACTGGTTTCAATGGAACTAGCTGTATCAATGTCTGTTTCTTATTGGTATAATTCTACCATTTTTCTGTCATTATGTTCGTTGGGGTCTGACAAAGCTATGCTGTCTTGTTCTGTTTCGTCTCCATAAAGATCGCTGGTATATGGTTCAACAATCTGCTTGGGTATAGTTTCTTCAGGATCTGATTGTTTTGAACGAGCAATCTTGTTCTTGTGGTATAGCAGTGTTTGGTTTTCACTAGTGTTAAAACTAGAACTGCCTGAACTGGGGGTGTGATAGGTATCAGCTGACGATTTATCACTGTGGGAGTAAGTTTGAGTGTGGATATAAGGTGTTTTCGTGTTGTCATCGTGTGACGTCTGTGGCATGATTTCTTCATTTCTAATGCGCAGGTCTCTGTCTTGTAGTCTATTACGTAATTCAAGTGGTGGGATATCTTCTTCGCTTTCGGACGAGTCTCGTTGTTGTCTTGCTCGATGTATTTCATCTGTGGGTGGTCTGAGTATGTGGTCGTCTTGGTAAAATTCAGAGTCTGTCGTCTCTGACTCTGATATGTCAGACGAATCTGTGCTGGATGGATTATAATTTAGGGTGGCTTTTCTGACTGGTCTTGTATTTGTCGTCAGAGGCGGAATGGGCCGGTGATTATCGATTTTTATTTGTTTTACGTGAGCTTTTGTTTGGTGTTGTTTCTCTTCATTCCAAATAATGAAGTTTACAGGCGTAGTTTGTTTCATGATTTTGTAGCCATCTAACCATCGGTCATCGAATTTTGAACTGCGTACATGTTTCTTGTAGTATACTCTGTCTCCTATTTTGTACGTTGGTAGCTTGGCTGATTTATCATGTTGTTTCTGTTTCTTGTGAAATGCCTTCTGCGTATTTCGTTGTGCAATCTGGTGAGCTTTATACTTTTCTTGAAGGATTATTTCGATGGGGTCTTCTCCCATGTATTTTCTTTGTGGGCGAAGTAGGTTGTCTAACGGAAAGTTTGGTTCTCTTCCGTATAGCATGAGAAAGGGTGACATTCCTGTGGTATCGTTCACGTTTACTCGGATGGCTTCAAGAGCTTGGTTAATGTATAGGTCCCAGTATTGGTGGTTCCCCTTGATATATTTGCTAATAATATCATGTAGGGTGGCGTGCATGCGTTCATTTCTGCCATTTACATTTGGGCAATAATAAGTGGTTGTAGTATGCTCAATATTCAGCTGGTGTAAGGTGGCTTTAAATGGGTTACCTATAAACTGTTTACCGTTGTCTGAAATGATTCGTTTTGGACAGCCATGCCTGGGAATGAATTCTTGTAAAAAAATTTGCGTGATGGACTGTGATGTGGCATCACTGAGTGGGTAACTTTCTGGCCAAACAGAGTATTGGTCAACTATGTGCAGGAGGTATTTGTTGCCTGATTGGGTGAGTGGGTAAGGACCTGATAAGTCAATGCTCACTGTTTGCATGGGATAATGGGAAGGTTGCATTTCTTGAAGGGGAATTAAATGTGGCTTCATGTTTCTCAATTTACATGTTCTACAGGTGGCTACATATTCTGTAATGTCCTTGTAGAAAGTTTGCCAATAATACCTTTTCTTTATGACATCAATTGTTTTGTCTCTTCCCATGTGCCCGTTGTTATCATGAAACTGTAGCAATACTTCTGGGACTAGATGTGCTGGAATGACTTTTCTTAGTGTCCCTTCTTGTTTCTGATCAATATAGTATAGAGTTCCATCCGTTGGGTGTACTGTAAAATCTTTACTTTTTGTTGGGTTTTCTTTCACGTATGTGAGCAGCTTGACAATTTCTGCATCTTTCGCTTGTTCTACTCTCATGTCAAACATCTCTTGGCTTTCTTCTTCTACTTGAGTGGCAGAATCTGAGGTACTTCTTCGACTTGATGAAGTAATTTCATTAATTTCTTTAGCATTATCGTCAATCTCTGAGGATGTGCCATCATTTTTGACTCTATTTGTTTTCACTTCAGTTTCATCATCATATTTAATCCTGGATAAGAGGTCTGCACAGGTGTTCATTTCGCCTGGGATATGTTCGATAGGGGTGTCGTAGGACTGTAAATTCATTGCCCATGTCTGTAACTTTTTTGGCTGTTCTTGTGTTTTGGTGAGCCAGTTAACCAAAGGTTGATGATCAGTTCTTATAATGAGTTTAGTTCCTCTGACGTAAAAGTCAAACTTTTGTACTGCATAGTGAATAGCATATGCTTCTTTCTCAGTGGTGGTCCACCGTTTTTGTGACTTTGACAATGCGTGGGATAGGAATGCAATGGGTTTCTCATTTGGAATGTTTGGTAGGATGGGTGTTTCATCTTCTAGTACAGGTTGGACCAAACAAGCACCAATTGCGTTATCTGAGGCATCAGCGTATAGTATCATGGGCTGAGAAATATCTGGATGTCCAAGCAGTGAGATGGTGGTTAGGGCATTTTTTAGATACTCAAAGGATCTCTGGCAGTCTTCTGTCCATTTGAAGCGTGCATACTTGCGGGTAAGGGCTATCAAAGGCTCTGCTGCTCTGGAGAAATTGATGATGTGGCGCCTATAGTACCCTATTGTACCAATAAACGAGCGTGTTTGTCTCACCGTCTTGGGGCTAGGCATTTCTCTTATGGCTTTGACTTTATCTTCATCAGGTCGGGGGGGGGGGGGGGGGGGGGGGGGGGGGGGGGGGGGGGGGGGGGGGGGGGTGACGCCATGTCTATTGATGACAAAGCCTAAATATTTTGTTTCTGTCTTTAGAAACTCACACTTCGACAGTTTTAACTTTATTTGGTGATGCCTGAGTCTATCAAACACTGTTTCAACCTTGCGGAGGTGGTCTTCCATCGTGCCTGCGGTATGTATCAGGATATCGTCTATGTATGCCAGGGCAAATGGATGTAGACCCTTTAACACTTCATCCATGAGTGACATATATGTTGCTGGAGATCCTTTTAGACCAAATGGCATAACATTCCAAAAAAAAGCTTCCCATATGTGAACAGAATGTGGATTTCTGTTTTGCCTCAGGTGTCATGGGGATGCACCAAAAGCCTGACCTTGCATCAAGTGTGGTAAAGTATGTAGACTTTCCTAACGTCGCAAGTAGATCGTCTATCCTGGGGAGGGGGTAGGAAATGACTTTTGTGATTTTGTTAAGGGCACGGTAGTCGCAGCAAAAGCGACTGGAGCCGTCTTTCTTTGTTACGATCACTATGGGTGAGGACCATTGGGAACGGGATCTTTCGATGATTCCTGCCTGTAGCATTTCATTTATAGACCTTTCCACGAGTTCTCTGTTTTTCAAGGGCGTATGATAGGGTTTCATATGTATTGGCTCCTCTGTGGTTGTTTGAATGTCCATTTTGACAGTGTTAGTTCTGCCTAATTCCATGTCATTGAGTGCGAATACATCTTGGTGCTTTTCTACAAACGTTTTCAAACGTTGCTTATTATCTTCTGTGGCATTCAGGGTTGCAAGTAACTGAGCTATTCTCTCTCTGTATTTATGATCTGCTATGATATCTCTGGTCTGTCTTGATGCCTCCGTTTCATTCCCATAATTTTGGGACATTTTTCTTGCATCTTGTGAAAATCTCTGCTCCTGGTATGTGGCTTTCTTTTGTGTAGTTCTTTGCCGTTCATTGGGCTGTGCTTGGTACTGTCTCCTCTGCCATGTACTGTGTGCATTTCCATTTGTCACTGCATTTACTGTATATTCATTTCTTATTATATTTCTGGGGTAGTCGTTGTTGTGCCATTTTTTCTGATTATTTCTGCCGTAACTGCGCTTATCTGCGTACGTTACTGTATTTCTTCTGTTTGTGCTATAGGGCTGTCTTCTTTCCCTGGGCGAAAATTTTTCATTCTTTCTGTTTCCAACTTTGCTGCTATAGTATCCTCCTGTGGTATAGTCATATAAGAATTCTTCCTTTTCTTCGGAAATTTCAATTGGTTTTGGGACTTTATCATATCCACCTGTTTTTGAGTTATATTGATACTCCATGGGGCATGTATCACTGTCTTGTCGCTTTGGATATCCTCCTGGCAAGACAATTTCTGTTTCTCTGTTACTCTGTGATATACAGCACTTCATCTTTTCTCTCTTGGTGTGCTGGGGCGCAAGAATGAGTAATTATAGTCATTTTCATACTGTGGCCTTTCTCTTCTTATGTATGGACTGGTTCGTTTCTGCCATCTGGGTAGGGTATGCTGTGGTGTAACATAGCTGTGACTGATGTTGCTGCCTTTTTCTGCATAAGCCTTATAACTGTTTACTTTCCATGTACTATGGTTATTTGTACTGCGATTTCGTGCATTATGTCCAGTGGGAGTGGTTGAGACAATTTGTGGATGGTCTCTATTGGTTTTGGTTTGTCTTATTGTTGACGTATCCACTTGCGCTACAACTGTGCCTCTTTTTATAGTGGTAGTTTTTCCTGACATATTCAATATCATGATGGGGAAATCTCTGGACTTCGAGACTTCAGCGATTCCCTCTGTAATTTGCAACAATGGGTCATCAATAATGCTTTCTTCTGCTAGGGGCTGTACTTGAATTGATTGCCCTGGTGTTATGTACTCAGAATTTTTTACTCTGCCTTTTGCTATGACCAGGGAGTTTGGAGCCACCGTTATGGGAGCTGTCAGCCTTACCAAAGACGCTATGTGGATATCGTCCTGGAGATCTATGTATGTATTGTTGACTTTGATTTTCTGGAGGTCATAGTATATTCGAACTTTGTGTTTGTTAAAGAAATCTCTCCCTAGGATAAAATTTCTAGACATGTCCTTTGTAATGACAAATGGGTGTTCAAAGTTTGTTTCGCCTAAGGAAAATTTTAGCCATGCTGTCCCAACTGAATTTAGTCTTTGTCCCGTGACTGAAGCTAGGTGTGTTTTGGACGGTTGAAATCGTACTAAGTGTTGGATCCTCTTGAACAGCTGGAACCTAATAAGGCTGATGGATGCTCCTGTATCTACCAGTGCCCTATATTGTTGGCCCTGTATAGACATGATGCAGGAACTGGGGTCCGGATGTATTTTAGTTCCATCATGCAACATTTCTTCATATTGTATTTTACTGGATGGGCCCACTTGACAATTTCTGTTCTGTGTTGTTTCTTTTGTTTTGGACCAATTTCTGTGATTGTTGCCCTCACTAACGGTCCTGTTTAGTGAGTGGCGCGGCCGTTGCCCTGACGCATGAGGGGTTGAGGTGCGCCTCTGGTATGCTGATTTCTGGTGTAATCACGTGGGGGTGGTGCGGGTTGTTGTGGTTGGTAACCTCCTCTTCTGAATGGTGCATGATTGTAATTTGCTCTACAGGACTTGTAACCATGTCCGAGCCTACCGCATGTAAAGCATCCGTTTGTATTGACATTATTGACGTCGTTTTGCCTCTGTGTGGGGGGTCTATAATTGCGGGGTCTATCATCACGTTGTCGTGGGCGAGTCCATTGCCTCCTGGTATGGTCAACTTCCATAGGCTCATGCTCATCATAGTCCCTATATTCTGGTCGGGGTTCCCTACCTGCTCTTTGTTGGAACCTTCGGTGAAGATTTTCCTCCTGTATTGCTGCTTGGATTGTTTCAGCAATAGTCTTGGTGTCTTTTCTAATAAGATGCCTTCTGATATTTTCCGCTCTAAGGCCATCGGCAAATATCCCCACTAACTGTATTTCTACATCAGGTGTGGTAGGGATTTCTCCGCAAAATGCCTCTTCTGCCATATTGAGGAATCGATCTCCAAAAAGTTGTACCGATTCATCTTTTTCCTGTTTCATGCTTCTAAGGACTGACCAAGCATGCATTTTGTCTATGATTTCCCCATATCTCTGGGTGAGCTCTTTTTTTAGGGACTCGTAGGTTTCTGTGGGGTACTGCTGGGCCCTCCTTCTTAAAAAATCAGTCACGTACGAATCAGAACCTAACAGAGCGATTTTCTTTTTCTCTTCATCCGTTGTTGCCTCTGCTAGTGCCGCAAATTTTTCCATGTCGGACAACCATCTTCTGAATTTTTTCTTGTTGCCATCGAACGGCTGAACAATGGATCTAACCTGTGTGAATTTCGCGTAGTTGTCATTTTTCTGTAGGGTTTCAGTAATTTGCCGTAGCGCTATTATTGTTGGTCCTTCCATATTTTGTCTGTCCTGGGGCTGCAGTGGTTGTGTATTTACGGGTTGGTTCTGTGGTTGTTGTTGTTCCACACCCAGCTGTTGAAAATTTTGTAGTAAATCGTCCATGGTCTATGATCGCTAGTTATTCGCTTTATCAAAGAGAAGTGGTCACGGGCACCATATTACCAACATGTAACCGGGGCATGTGTTCCTTAGGACTGGAACGGTATCATATTACCTTCATGTGGCAGTGCCGGTATATGCAGTATTTTCAATTTACTTTACAGAGAGCAGATGTTTAACTGGCCTAATCACCAGAGATTTAGATTTCTCTCTTAAATTTGTGTTACCAGGTTCGATTTTCTTCTCTTAGGTGTTGATGTAGCGAATTTAATTGAAATAGACAGATTTCTTATCTAGATCTCAAAACTGTAGTAATTCACCTTCTCAACAGCGTTCGATTTCATGCAAAACTTTTAATACCTTTCAGCATGAAACTTAAAATTTCAACAAAGTCTGGAATTTAGAACATTTTTACAATAATAAGCATAATAAAGTTTTATCATCTCATCAGATGCTTTCATCGATGCAAAAATCCCTTTTTGCATCTTTGTCTCGTAGGCCTACTCAATTGTCAAATATGGCGAACCTTCTCATTCCTCCGTGTTCCTTCCTTTAAGTTACAGTCTTATTTTAGGTTCGACTACATTTACCCATCTCCTCAGATTTGTCCTTGATTTCTTTATTGTCATAAGCATTCCTGGAGTTAAATGCTTTCCAACACAAGAATAGTCTACTCTACTTGATTTGAGGTGTAAGACGTTGTTTTTTCAAATTGACTCAAATCCTCGAGCCTAGTTCTGCTGCGACTAGGGTTGGGAGCTCTATTCAGAATACATGTTTAACTATCGTCACTACTTACGCCAGTGAGAAAATATATAACACTCAATGTCCTGAATTACACATTTTATAATAAATGTTGTAGTTTGATTTCCTCAAAACTAAGAAATATGTAGAGCTAGATCAGATACGACCTCTTGAGTTGCGCTCTTTCATTCTACTGCCAAAATGGCGTCCTGTTCTACTTTCCCCGGGGTAAATCTGAGCTATCCGATTGGTCAGGGGAAATCACCCAATTATTAGAAATGGCGTGTGGAAGCGACTCTTTGTCCTAAATATGTGACACTATTTATTATTTTCTGTTTCTCATAAAATATAAAATTATGGGGTGGTCTGTGCTTCCTCTGTCTCGTAAGAATATAGTCTGTTTCCAAAGGAACAACTATGTACACGGCCACAATTGTCTGTATTTTCTTATTTTAACACCACTGTTCTTCTAACATTGTCTGTATTTTCTTATTTTAACACCACTGTTCCTCCAACATTGTCTGTATTTCTGCCAAGAAATATGCACGAGCAGACATACTGTTACCAGATAAGATAAGAACTACACAGAGCATTATAACAGGAGTAAATCCGATCATCAGAAGTTTTTCTTCCGTCTGACAAGCGTTTCAGGCCCATAAGGAAGGGAAACCCGAGGCCTGTAACAGTAAATTAATATGAGACAAACATAAAGATATGTTATCAGGCACTCGTAGGAAATAAAGAAGTAGAACACTACACAACAGAAAAACAACAGAACATAAAAGTATGAAAACGTATAATAAAAATATATTATACGGAAAGAAACTGTAGCCCTAACAGCCACCTAAGCTATGGGGAACTTTAAAATGTTGATTATACGTACTCTCTGTTCACGCAGAAAATACGTCTAGTCCGATTTTGTTTTCTGAGTTCCGTTTACTTGCGTAGACTCCATCTTTCGTGTATTGGATTGGGCAATCGCTGAGTGAATGATACACAAATATTATATTTCTTTTTTTTTTTTTTTTTTTAGTTCAGAACATGTAACTCCAGAGGCGTAGTTAGAAATTTTTATCAGCGTGGGTAATTCATATAGGTGGGAACACCTATTTAGGGCGCTCGATCTCGAAAACTGGTTACCCATATATGACACGTAACTACAATACGTTACAAATTATATTTAGCATATTGTTATTGTTCGCTACCCGAAAGAGTAGCAAACAATAGTGGGGTCGGAGTGGCTTCGAGGTATGAATTTCGCCTCGAATTATAGAGGTACTGGGTTCGATTCCTAGTAGAGGGAATATAATTTATGAAAATTTATTTTTCAGAACCAGTGGTCCTAATGATGTCATACTCCCCCCGGTCTCCTGGGTAGTGACATCGGATGCATAACCTTCTCAGATAAGGATGAACAAATAGGAGGTGGCGTGTGCAAGTTGCTCATATTAACAATTTCACAGCAGTTGGAAATCGTAAAGAGTAGGCCATAAGGCCGCTGCCCTGGCAAAATTAGAAACCTACCTACCATAAATATATTTATAGAATGTGTGATTCCTATATACATACATTGGGATTTTCGCCGGTGCAACGGAGTTCGTGCACTGTGCTGAGATCCTCCTTGTGTGAACTAAGGGAGGATATCGGAGCACTGATGGAGTTGTCCGTGTGCAAAGAAGATAGTCCTTAAAGCCAAAACCAAACCAGTAGTAAAGAATAGTCAAACTGTAACCTACCACGAATTCGTAAGAGGTGGCACGTGACATGAAGACTTGGTGTAAGTTTGTTGAAGGCCTATGTTCTTTGAGGAGCTAAAGGATGATGATAATGATGATGATGATGATGATGATGATGATGATGATGATAATGATGATGATGATAATGATGATGATGATGATAATGATGATGATGATGATGATGATGATGATGATGATGATGATGATGATGATGATGATGATGATGATGATGGTGTATAAAAAGTAAATAAAGTCTATCAAAACAAGTGTGTAATAATACGTGTATAAGTCAAACACAAGTTACAAGAAAATAAGCAGATACTTGGAAGTTTTGTTGAAGAGGAGCAGAAGCTCCGAACAACCCTTCAACACCCCCCCCCCTTTCCCCAACCGATACGCCACTGTGAAACCCTAATCTCGGAACATAGTGACATGAAATATTTATTCACTGTCGTCTGGAACTAGGAAATTGATTTGTGGACGCCGCCTATCTTTTTTTTACAACCAGAGCAGCGCAGACAACATTTAATGGGGACACAAACGGGTTATGTAAACTGGCTGGAAACATTGTATTACAGTCGGCGTGACTGGGGCCCGTCACATCAAATCAGGGCTTTCCATTATTGAGGACATGACACTACATTTAGACGAACTGTAGATAAGTGACGTCACCATATAAGCTAAGTAGAAGGTACATCCGACATTGGAAACTTTCGGCAAATTTTCCTGCGCAGGACGTGCCTCTTTACTGCTTCGTCTTCGACTTCTGTTTCCTCTTCTTTATGTGCTCGATTTGTTCATTTCATCCATCATCCATCAGCTCCTCGAGGAGCATAGGCCTTCAACAAACTTATGACAAGTCTTGTTGGCACGTGCCATCAGCTCATCGAGGAGCATAGGCCTTCAACAAACTTATGACAAGTCTTGCTGTCACGTGCCATCAGCTCCTCGAGGAGCATAGGCCTTCAACAAACTTATGACAAGTCTTGTTGTCTCGTGCCATCCGCTCAATGACTTCCCATGTCTTCTTTATTACCTTCATGTCTGTCTCCAGTTGTCTGTGTTCCCCTGTCTTCAGTTGTCTGTGTTCCCCTGTCTTCAGTTGTCTGTGTTCCCCGGTCTCCAGTTGTCTGTGTTCCCCTGTCTCCAGTTGTCTGTGTTCCCCTGTCTCCATACATCTCTCTTACCGTGAGGAATCCAGAAAAAGGACTGCATAGTTATGCTATCAACAGGTGTCCTCAATGTGCGTCATATTTGTTAGTCATTCCAAGTTTGCAGGCGCGTCGCCGCAAGGATGAAGTCCATTGTCTTTCCCGCGTCCATGCGACATAGCTCGATAGTTTCTGCCTGAGCTCAGAACCGTCTGACCAGGTAAGGCGTCGGAGGACATCGTGGGCTGGGCAGTTTTGGTGAATGGCTTTATTGCTTTTAGTAACATCAGTGTTCTTGGCTTGTGCACAGGAATTGTGGGTCGCTGAATATAGAAGGCTATGCTTCGAATCTTATCATTTCATATGGCCACTGGCGCATCTAGGAATTGTTGTGGGGGGGGGGGGGGGGGGGGGGGGGGGGGGGGTGGGGGGGGGGGAGAATGATAAAGATCCCTGCTCCTTATTTACACATATTTTTAGACAATTAAAAAACAAAGTTCTCTGTTTCTGCAATTCAAGTGAAGACCACTTTCGTCGCATGCCTGACGCCGTCTTTTGTCTCGTTGTTGTATGGCGGCTCCCTTTATTGTCTTTCATTGTCGCGCCACGCAGAATTTCTTGCAAACTACGTTCGTAACCATTAAGGTACTTACCATTGTCGAGTACCTGACATGTTTTAATTCGTCTATCGTCCGACGTAATGATTACTTACAGTTAAGTTCCAAGTGGGGATAGGGGTGAAATACTGGAGCGGTTGATTTGAAATAAAGATTATCAAAATCCTAAAGGAAGGGGGAGGGGGGTCGCCTCGTCTCTTCCGTCTCCCTGGATCCGCCAATGCATGTGGCACATAAATCTGAGATGCAAAAACAAAAAGTACACGCATACTCACACACACACTCCGTTCACATCATGTCTTAGGAAACAGCTTTTTTTTTTCTCTACGCCCAATGGAAAATACAAACTCCTGTGAAACATTGAGGGTTGTCTTAGAAGCTGATCGCTGCGCAGAATGGCAACTGTAACCTTGAAGTCACCGGCTAACTTTGGCTCTAGTCGCGCATGGAAAGGGATGGTCTTCTCCACGGTTGAAAATGCTTAAGACACACCCCAAAGTAAACATAAAACGTAAGTCTGACAACATAACAGAATGGACAGATCTACCTTTCGAAGACTGAACATGACAACACATTATTTACAGACGTGGTGACTACAAGTCCAGCACTCCTTGTCTATGGTGCCTCAATGACCAAGTATGAGACAAGTCCAGCACTCCTCGTCTGTGGTGCTTTAATGACCAAGTATGGGAAGTCCAGCACTCCTCGTCTGTGGTGCTTTAATGACCAAGTATGGGACAAGTCAAGCACTCCTCGTCTGTGGTGCTTTAAAGACCAAGTATGGGACAAGTCAAGGACTCCATGTCTGTGGTACTTCAATGACTAAGTATGGGACAAGTCAAGCACTCCTTGTCTGTGGTGCTTCAATGACCAAGTTTGGGACAAGTCAAGCACTCCTCGTCTGTGGTGCTTCAATGACCAAGTATGGGACAAGTCAAGCACTCCTTGTCTGTGGTGCTTCAATGACCAAGTATGAGACAAGTCAAACACTCCATGTCTGTGGTGCTTCAATGACCTAGTATGGGACAAGTCCAGCACTCCTTGTCTGTGGTGCTTCAATGACCAAGTATGAGACAAGTCAAACACTCCATGTCTGTGGTGCTTCAATGACCAAGTATGGGACAAGTCAAGCACTCCTTGTCTGTGGTGCTTCAATGACCAAGTTTGGGACAAGTCAAGCACTCCTCGTCTGTGGTGCTTCAATGACCAAGTATGGGACAAGTCAAGCACTCCTTGTCTGTGGTGCTTCAATGACCAAGTATGGGACAAGTCAAGCACTCCTTGTCTGTGGTGCTTCAATGACCAAGTTTGGGACAAGTCAAGCCAAGTTTTACAAGTACATTTCCAAAGAGCAACAAAAACAATAACGACAACTGCATGCCGAAATAATAAACGCTAAGGCATTTGGCTGGATTCTATCTGTTGGCTGGATTCTATCTGTTGGCTGGATTCTATCTGTTGGCTGGGTTCTATCTGTTGGCTGGATTCTATCTGTTGGCTGGATTCTATCTGTTGGCTGGATTCTATCTGTTGGCTGGATTCTAACTGTTGGCTGGATTCTATCTGTTGGCTGGATTCTATCTGTTGGCTGGATTCTAACTGTTGGCTGGATTCTATCTGTTGGCTGGATTCTATCTGGTTGCTGGATTCTATCTGTTGGCTGGATTCTATCTGTTGGCTGGATTCTAACTGTTGGCTGGATTCTATCTGTTGGCTGGATTCTATCTGTTGGCTGGATTCTATCTGTGTCTCCCTTAACAGTTGTCAGCTGCTCTTTGGTTTAAAAAAAAAAGGCAACATCTACAGATCAAGGAACCGTTATTTTTTATTTTACTGGGTTTTTTTTTTTAAGCTTTTGTTATATCTTTCATTTGTCCGATTACATTGCCTTTTTTAAATGTTGCTCAAGTTGTCAACAGCGTTACCGAAACAATATGTTGATCTCAGCCACCTATGTGGTGGATTTGATGTTAAGAAATGTTGTTGTTATGTACTCTTAGTGTAATGAATGAGGTCAGCTGTGAAGGTCCCTGAATATAACAAATATTATGGTAAGTTTACAGGGTACCTTTCTGCTACCACCTTTATGATCTCATTCAGACTTATTCTTTGACTAGAATGTATGATGTCTACGTTTTATGTCTAGGGTTATGAATATGTAGTGTAATGTTGCATTAATGTCACAGAGGTTTTATGATCATTGAATTGCCTATATCCTCTTCTTTTTCTTTCACCCGTATCCCCTATTTCTTTATCACTCTTTACCTTTTTCCTGTATTTTTCGAATCCATTCGTTTGCGAGAAATAATTTTTTTCCCATTCTCACTTTCGCCAGTTTCGTTTCTCATTTAGAAACGCATGTCATTGCCGATTAAACGTGTAACTTTTTACGTAACGTGTCAGTCCCTCGCACCAGACGATTTGGCGTGAGAATGCATTCGGTCAATCGCTGCAGATTGACGAAATAACTGTGAATATTTTGGCTATCTCAGACATAGGGCCGACATATCGTCTGCATTCTCACTTGTCAAAACGTAGCTTCTCGTGAGCGCTGAGGTGAGGCGTGAATCCCGACATCTCCCCGGCCCAGTATCAGACATTTGTCTGGTATTTTGCATCTGACACGTAGTTTCCTCGGTAGATTCTCAGTGTCAGGGTGGAGAAGGTGCCATCACGCATTCGTTCAGAATGGTCATTTTGGCGTGAGGTGCGAAGACAGGAGGTGTTAAGAGAAGGGGAGGCTATTGCGTAGTTTATGGAAATAGTGTACATCTTTGTCTGGTGTTTCATATATACTGGAGGGAGTTAGATTTCATTTTCACTCAGTATCTTAGCAGTCAAGACTAGAACAAGCCTTCGTTCGATTTCTAGAATCTCTGTTAATAGAGATGTCATTTAGTATGATCGTAGTGGTTTAAGTTCTTAGTAGTTCTGTGTTGAGGTAAATCTTATATTATTTATCTAGTATTTTGTGAGTGTTAAAGTGTTAAATCGCTTATTTCATTTTGCTAGTTAGATTTGTGCAGAGAGATAAATTCCTAAGTCTGTTATATTCTCTAGTCGACGAGTTACAGTGGAAAGCGGAATAAATTATAATTTCTAGCTTAAAACCATGTAGTCATAATGGATTTAATTTAACTGCTAATACGCAGTCGAGAATATTTTAAAACTAACTTATTAAATGACTGCTACATCTTGAGTATTGACGGAACGCGTAGGTATTCCTAATTCAGGATGTTTGATTTTTAAATATAACTTATTCCACGGGAAGTGTTAAACTATAAGACAAGCTACGCTTGCAGTTTAAATTATCAGTTATAGTATGTATAATTATTTGATATGTGTTCTTTCCATTTATCTATAGTAAAAGTGTGGTACCCAAACTTTGCCAGCGTTTGAGTAAAGAGATAAATCTGTGAAGAAAACAACAAACATTCTTACATTAAAGATTTGATGTATAACTTTTGCAAGAACTTTAAGATTTTAAAGAAGTAACGGGTCATCGAGCCTGATTTGATTCTTCCTGAGAACACTCTAGTCATTTTTCAGCCTTTGTGGCAAGTAACCTATTACAATCAGTAACTTTCCCGACACTGTTGACAAGTGGTGGTGTGACCAACTAAATTCCTATACTGAGAGAAGGTGCCGACCTGACATTCCTCATTCGTTTGAAATCTGAGATGTTGACACTAGGCTCGCTATAAACGCTCGTGCCTGGACAATTTTATGTGACTTAAACAGACATCCAAAACAATAGTATTCCCAAGAGAACGGTCCCGGAAGTAGTGAATTCAACCCGTCTTTTTGGACCTGGGGTTTTCTTGGCCAAGATTACCATAGAAGATTCTGTATGGGCAAGTCCTAAAAATATTGTTTTTTTTGTTCCCGAAGTGGCTACCAAAGCTGTGAGTATAAAAAAAATGCACGTGATCACAGTTGAATGAATAGAGTGAATGCAGGACTGAGCGATCCCTTTATGGTGGAAATTTGACACCCATTCATTTTTGCTGTCATAACATTTCTTTATGCAAGGTATTGCTAACTATATATATATATATATATATATATACTGCTCAAAAAAAGTTAAAGGCCACTTTCAATTTTTAGGTCATTTCAACTAAGCTGTTTTTTTTTAAACCTGAACACTCAGTCAAAAAAGTTTTGCTGCATTTTGTTGCATGCTTAAACAATGTTTGTTAATCTGACAATAAATCAAATCTGTGTTACGTGTGTGTACCTCCAAGGTCAATCAAATGTACGTGGTGGAAAGGGAAATAATGCATGTTTGAAAATGCTTCCTATGGCAAAGCCTGTTGATAATATTGCTTAAATTTGCTTTTCACGTGCAAGTCGTGACTATAGTGAACACATTTCACCCCTACTTTCGGAAGTTAGGAACGGGCAATGGGTATGTGTTTGTAACATTTACCATTTTAGCCATGGGTCAGCGTGTTTGCCGTCTTGTGGGTAGACCTTAGACGTCCTGACCTGCGTTGTTCTGTGACACTGCCGGTTGCATATATAACGATCACGCAGAGTTTGTATGACAAGTGGGCAAATCTCCTAATCTCCTAGCAACTTCTCGCAGCCCTATTACATCACCATCCTGCAGCCATACCATCGCTCTCCATCTGTCAACATTGGTCAAGCGTCTTAGCTGAGACATGGCTAAAATGGTAAAATGTTACAAACATACCCACTGCCCGTTCCTTCCGAAAAATGGGTGAAATGTGTTCACTAATAGTCACGAACTTGCACGTGAAAAGCAAATTTCAGCAATGTTATCAACAGGCTTTGCCATAGGAAGCATTTTCAAACATGCTAATTATTTTTTCCCTTTCCACCACGTACATTTGATTGACCACTTGGAGGTACACACACGTAACACAGATTTGATTTATTGTCAGATATTAATCAAACATTTGTTCAATCATGCAACAAAATTGCAGCAAAACTGTTTTTTGACTGAGTGTTGTGTCAGATTTTTTAAAAAACAGCATAGTTGAAATGACCTAAAAATTAAAAGTGGCCTTTAACTTTTGTTTGAGCAGTATATATAATATATATATATTATATATATAATATATATATATATATTATATATATATATATATATTATATATATATAATATATATATATATATATATATATATATATATATATATATATATATATATATATATATATATTCCCTTAAACTAGATCAGAGTATCCAGTCTGTTCCTACCTTAAAGGGGAAGAATTTTAGACAAAATCATATGTATCTGTGACTCTTTGGGCTATCACTTTCTTCTAACGGGATTGTGAGCTATACCTCGAGGGAAGGATCATACCAACGGGTCTATCATTCTTGTAGCATTTCTTGATTTTGTGTTTATGATTTTTGTCGTATATGCTTGATGTGATTTGATATGTTTGTGGGAGAAGTTTAGTCTTGATAAATAAACTACTCACAAAATTTATTCCAGCGTGTCGGTCAGTTCGTTTTCACAAACTCTTCATATAATCATTGTCATAGTTTTTTCCCACGTCTGTACGTCTAACTGTCGTCTTATGCGTGTATGTATGTGAGTGGATATATATATATATATATATATATATATATATATATATATATATATATATATATATATATATATATATATATATTTCATATATATGTGTGTAGACTGTCTGACCCAATCTAAATCTGTCGTAGAAGATAGGTGAAAGAGAGAAGATTTCATGATTTCAGAGACAGCCTCTATCACATTTCTACCATCTCACTCGTGGAAATCTATTGCTATTACTACTTCTCACTGTGACTATCACTTATTCTAATCTATTCAGAAGGGACCAATCCAAGTCTTAATTCCCCTATCGAAAATCTACGACAATTAACCAACTAAACATATAAACAACTATTTTATTATCCAACACAACACAACAGTACTACGACAATCACATACAAACTACACTTTAAAAGACTATCTTAAGTAAGTCAGTAGTTAAATTTTGGGTAAACGTTAATTTTTTACAATTTATTGTCTTGGTTCTAGTTTGTTTTGAATCAGGACTGACAATCAAAAGTGAAATCAAAAGAATTATTTACATCAATTAAATAACACCATGGATTTTCTGTCCGTAATACAAATGTTATTATAATATAAGTGTGTAGATGTAGTTTTCTAACTTAGGGTAATACTGGTATATAATGGTAGGTTGTTGGTTAACATCACACCCTATTGTTTATTCTCTTTTCGTTTGACATTAGTGGAATGTTTATTCAATATTCACAGTCTTTATTTTAAAACTAGAGGTTGAGCTTCCTGGTGCCGAACAGGCACTTATCTTCGAAGGATAACACCGGTAGATCTTTTCATATGCTCGCTGGACAATCTGTTACACTTCTTGAAAGACAATGGCAGCCAGCATGTGCCCGAAATATGCAAACAGTGTCAGGAATCGATCAGTTCCCAAGAGCTTGGTACTACGTTAATGTCAGTACCAAAAACCCTGAAATACGAAGGTTATGCATCCTTCTTTATAACAAGTATACAATAATATCCCACAATTAATTACAGGCACAGTACAAACAAACGAATAGGGTCAGCTCTTCATGACAACCTATTTCACCATTATATTTTGATGTGACAATGTATACCAGCATTCCTCTCCCCTAATGGTTACAACGCCTCTGCAATTCCAGCAGTAATCTTTTTCCATACAATAGGATAGGTGGTATGCTCCTTGATGACAATCATATATAATCTTGTAGTTCTACACCTCTCTGATAGTCTATCATATGATGGATCAATCTCTAGGCTCTGCCTAAGTCTGCCATAGACCCACTTACTTACAGTCGTATGTTAATATCTCACATTGAAATTTTATTTTAAATAAAATGTTAATAAAATCAATCTTACCACAAATTTCAATGAAATATACACAAGCGAACGATGACTGGCAAACAAATATGACTGGCAAATCACACTTTAGATGGCACAACTTTGTCCAGATCTGCCTTCTGTCCAGACTGCTTTCTATAGATTTGAAAAGCACAAGCCTGATCTCATCGCTCCTTGTTCAACAGAAATTTTTCTCAAAATGGCAACGAGCAGTCTACGTTTCCGATAATATGTAATGCATTGGCCAATGGGACCATGAACTCATTTATTTTGAATCAAACTTTAAAAAAAACAAAATTCCAAACTACTATGTTTACTCCTGCAAATATATTTTTAGTTTTAGGTCAACCAATCCTATCTCGCCTTTCTTTAAACTACAGCCAATCAAATTACAGGTACCTTTTAGTCCTTATTTCCTTTTGTTTCAATTATTGATTAAAAGGAAGTGTGTTTTAGGATGATTTTTGCCCCAAAGCTTTTTTTTCAAAACATGCTATGAAAAAAATAAGCAGGCATGATTTTTTTTTTCGTCAGTCCGTCTTACAATACATAGTATTATTGCCAATATCTTGGTTATTTATTGTACTAGTGTGTAACTGACACCATATCATTGCTCAGGAAATCATAAGGCATCCGAATATATAATTTTTATGGCCCTATGTATTATGGTTCATAATTCCATATTTTTTCTATATTAGTCGTTCAAATCTAGAAACTGCCACCTGTTCACTTCTTCTTACAAGTATTTTCAAACTAAAAACGAGAATCGTCCGTAGTCCGTTAGAATTACGTCATTTTTTTATAAGAGCTAAGGCTGTCTGCGTGACCAAATTGACGAACATTTTTTTAGTTTTAGTATCGTAATTTGAAAATCGCCCAAGGCTATGTCGCGCGAGTTGGTTTTTTGAAATCAACGCGAGACGGCGTACCCTAGGCTCTGTCTTTCCATCCCTCCCCTCATTTTCTTTTATTCTATCACTCTGTCGTTTTGGCAATACGACTTGAACTTGCAAAAGTGTTACATTTAATTTCAAGGACGAATTAGGAAAAGACAGTATCCTCCATTCGGCTATTAGGCTTATCAAAAGCCGCATACTGGCTGGCGTGGGGGAAGAAGACGCTGGACTCAATTTTTATTTTCTATCTTATTGTTGACTTATGCACTATAATATTACTTAATTTAGCTATTGTATTTAGAATATCGTCACAACCTAGAAAAACGGTGCACAAACACAAATTGTCTCTCATTGCTTCCTTTTTTTTAAATCATAGTACGTGGGTTTACATGGTTCTTCTTTATCATGAAAGAGGATAAGAACCGGATGCAACAGGGATTCCCCTTGTCACAATCTCTCTTCTTACTTACTACATACTGGATTATGAAAATAACAAAAATGGAGTTCAGTTGACTCTGACACAGCAGCTTGCCGATCTAGCCTTTGCCGATGACATGGCTTTTCTGTCACATAACGTCAGCTACATACATGACACAATGAGAATACATGTTGAGAGCCCAAATCAACTGGGTCTAACAATGGGCAGAGTAAAGATAAATATTATGCAAATAAATGCAGCAAATGATGGCCACATTGCACTTGCAGAATAATCCCTACAAGATGTGAATTCACGCATGCATCTTAACGTCAATATGGGCAAATTTGGAGAAATGAGCGGTGATAACAAAATAAGAATACTCAAGACAATACAAGCTTTCATGACACTGGTAAATATACGGAAGGCACAAGAAATCAAGTTAAAAGAATGTTTAAATCAGATCTTCAAAGTTGCCAATTTCAAGGGCTCTGAAACAATAAAAACGACAATCACAAAGTTACAGACTCTTGTCAATAGGCTCTTGCAAACGGTATAACAAGATCACTGATTTGTAACTTTTTTAAAACAAAGTATCACGTTCAACCCTTCATGGGTTATAATTAGGATATATATAGTGTAGTAAATTCAAGATAATAAAACCTGATTTCCGATATCTAAATATAATATCTTCGTCCTTCACCCCCCCCCCCCCCCTTCCACTCAGTCCAAATAGAGCAAACCCCTTCCAAGACACAAGCAAACAATAAAAATAAAAAACAAACAAATACAACAAAAAAAAACAACAACGAAATAAAAAACAAACAAAGTTTCCTATTAATACAACAAGGTTCGACCGTTGACAATCGGGAGAGACAGGCGGGTATCTGGGAAGACAGGTGACACTATGACAGACCAGAAGGTAACTGAAAAGACTTGAAACCGGCTAACCATGTTGACACCTCATAAACCGTTAAAATGGCTGCTTTGCAACCCATTAGGAAAAATGTCGCTAGGATTCAGTGAAAAAGGAAATGATGTGGCAGGGGCAAGAATAAGGAATCCACAAGTGATCTATCAGAATTCATCAGGTCTGTTAAACAGACCTCTGTTAGGAAACAATGGTTGGACAATTCCCATGCCTGTGGTAGGAACTTTACTACACAAACGTGCATGAATATTCACAAGGTGGAAAAGTGGTGTGGGAGTTATTTATCAGTCAGTCAACAGCGCACTGTTCCCACAGATAAGACTACGTCAGAAGGTCTCACGCGGGATTTAGTCAACTGCGCAGGAGAATAAGTTGAATTAACTGGTGATAATCTCCTTCACGTTTTAAGTTTCCACCTGTCAGGGCGAAAGCATTATGGGAAAGTCTAAATCTAGCAATGTCTAAAGAATTAGACTAGCATCTTAAACAAACAACTATGGAAAGGTACAAGCCAAGTAGATTCAAGCTTCAGTGTAGACTGCAGCAAAAAAAAAAAAAAAAACAACGACAACAACAAGAGGTTGATACCTTGGAGATTTGACCCAATCTCTCCTAGAGCGTCAAGAAGACAAAAAGGTCGAAACGCTTATCTGACTGAGGGAACCATCTGACGATCAGACTACCTCTTTTTGTAATGTTCTTATTAGTTATTATGGTCCACAAAGATGTCAAACTACCCAATATCTTTTCTCTATCTAGTTCTCTATATCCTTTTTCATTCAATCGGATTTGTTTTCACAATATATATATATATATATATATATATATATATATATATATATATATATATATATATATATATATATATATATATATATATATATATATATATATTTATATATTTATATATTAGTTTTTTCTTTGTAGAAGAATTTCCAACTAGAGTGGACTGCATCCTTCTAATGTGAGTAAAGAAGCTTCCATTGCGTAATGGCGTCTTTCAGGATATGCTCGTCACTCATGTTAGCTGTCTACAGTATTCTTAACGTTCTTCTGTAAAACTACATTTCTCCGTCCTACAGGATTGTTCCTGCTTGTCTACTAATTGTCCATGACTCACTTCCATAGTCAGGATTGGCTCTGAGTTACACTGAAGAAATATCTTTCTCATTTCCTTTAATACAGATTTGCTGCATTGAATACTTTTAATTGTATTGAATACTGCTGCTGCCTGGGTATTCTACTGCCTCGTAATGCACTCACTTGGTTTTCTCAATGTGTGTCCTAATTAACACCGGCGTCTTTTCTTCCCCTCTTCTTCCCTGCTATTTATCTGGTTCGTTATGTCAGTTCCACATTGCTGATCTCGTCATACAAATGTAACTCATATATTTTGAAAAAGCGCCCATTTATGATAATCTGTTACTTCTTGGCTACCTTGTTCTCTATGTGCTATATTGTAGGGCTGCCTTAAAATTTGAATTTTAGATTCCAATTTGTGTTTCGAATTTAATTTCTTCGGATTTAGCTATATTTCCCAAATGCAATGAACATTTCTTTTGGACTTAAAGTTCAATAGAGTGGGATAGGGACAGTACATTAGACTCGTATAACGTCTAGGGAAGCGTTAATGCAAAGATAATATCACGAAGTCAATAAAGTCCAATGAACATCAATAACGACGCATAGCAGTCAGTCTTCATTATTCGATCCATGGTTGTAATTACGACATGTTACAAATTAGTGTGATATTGGCAGACAATTTCAAACATCCATCAAAATAAACATTCCATTCCAACGAGATAAACTGCAGACGTTCTATATTTTGAGAATCAAATCTCAAATCGTTCATCAATAATTTCAAAAAGCTTCTCGGTAGAACTTGACACAGCCATACTCAAAAATGCAGGACTGTGAAATATGTCTAATACAACTTCATATCAGGAATTAATTAGTCACAAACTTCTTACATTCTTTGTTTCACGTTTGACAAACCACGTCTGTATGCTAACACGGTCAAAATCAGACTCTCAAGTAACCAGTGTCAACATACTCACGTCATCTATCAGCCAGTGTACATACAATTTTTTCTTGCTGCGTTTTGGTGCGCAAAATGAAATTGTTAAAAATAACAAAAATTCCGTTTTGCACATTCATTTCAAGAGATTTAACTACCATGTTACTTTTAGTATCCAGGTGGCGGTTATTGTAGTAGATCCTACTCTAATGAGTGAAGAAACAGATGCATTCTTGAAAGTTACTTTATTTCATACATAAACCATTATACACTGAACTGTTTCAACATTCACAATTGCTGTTTCTATTTTTCGGTTTTACTAACGCCTTCTCTTTCACTTTTATTTCAACCGCCAAATTTGTTCTGCCAATTCCTACATTAACATCTGGTGGCGTAGTTCTTCTTCTGCTTCCTCTTCTTCTCCTGTCCGCCCCCCGCCCCCCTTGCTCAAGAAAATGTATGCCATTTTTATTTTCTCTTTGTGACTTGCGCCACCCATGTATCAATCATGCTTATTAATCTTATTGTTTGCGAGTATTTACCTGCTATTATCTCATCTTTAATAGCTGGTCACGCGATACCTCAAACAGAATGACTCAACTACACCACCCACGCACATTAGACAGTTTCTCCTCTCACGAAAGACGCCTACAGGAAGTTATCACAATTCCGGAATTTGAGCATAATATACAGGCCAGTAGTCTGGACACATGTCCATCGAGTATTAAAAACAGTCTGTTGTGCCATTACATTCAGCACGGCTACGGAATTAATTTTGCTTCCTATTTGAGATCTTGGACAAAATTATTCACAGACACGAGAACTCCACAAGGGTCAGTAAAAGATTTTTTTGTATTTTTGTACTTGATCTTTATATTTTCACAAAGCACTTTTATTTCTTGGCACGACATTCGTGGTGAGTCATCGGATAGCTCTCTTTTGTGATGTCTAACTGTTTTATAAATGTTTCATTATATAAGCCTACACACGCGCATAAATAAATACAGCCAGATTTAGTGTTGCCTCCGCAGCAAAATTGTGGCCTTTATGAATTCTTAAGCAGTTCTGTCTCTTTCCTTGGTGGTACTTTTTTAAGAGAATATCTCTAGTCCACTATAAAGAGGACAAAAGGAACATGAATGATATTTTGTCAGATGTAGTAGCTGTGTACACATTTATTTTTGATAAAAACTTAATTAACTTGTGGCATATGTATGATAACACTGACTAACAAAAAAAAACTTTTTTTTTCTTTCTCTAACATTTCTATGTTTTTCTGGTCAATTTTAATGCGCTGTTTTTAAATCTGCAAACCGTTTTTCTCTATCAGGTCGGGATCTCTAGAAATACGCAATTGAAGTTTTTTTTTTAACAACGCATACAGTATTACAACATCATTCGTACAAGAAGTATAACAGTTATGTAGGCTTGAATTTCTTTGCAGTCGACTTTCGTCGGGGAATGGCATGGCGTACATCGCGATGAAGCATCCAACAATAATCGGCAAGCATGGTCACACTCCACCGTCCTTGATAACGTGACTCCATTACGGCGATATCTTGATGGAATCGTTCTCCATGTTCATCGCTGACTTCGCCAAGGTTGTCAGGGAAAAAGTCAAGATGTGAATCGAGCAAATGGATTTTGAGGGACATGTTACAGCCCATAATTCTGTATGCATCTATGCACTGCTTAACAATATGCAACACAGTCAACAGATTTGTGATTTCCCAGAAAGTTATCGACGATCGATTTGAATGCCATCCATGCGCGAAGTTCACTACCATGTAACAAGTTCTCGAATTGTTTGTCTGCAATAACTTTCCTAATCTGAGGTCCTACAAAGATACCTTCCTTTATCTTTGCATCGCTAAATTGCGGAAACTTTTCTCGAAGATAAGTGAAAGCTTTGCTCGTTTTATCTAACGCTTTTACAAAATTCTTCATGAGCCCCAACTTTATATGTAACAGTGGTAAAATGAAGCTGTCTTTGTTAACTAATGGCTCGTGTATTACATTTTTATGCCCGAGCTGCATACGATCCCGGATAGGCCACACCTTTCTTGCATAATGTTCCTGTCTGTTGCGGCTGTCCCATTCACATCGGAAGCAACAAAATTTAGTATACCCAGTCTGCATGCCCGTGAGAATGCAATGACCTTAGGTCTCCACAAATCCGCCATTGGTAGTCATTGTACTTTATTTTTTCCAAACGTATAGCCATATTGTCATAAGTTTCTTTCATATGAACAGAGTAGGTGACTGGAATTGATGAAAATAAGTTTCTGTTATGCAATAACACAGCTTTTAGACTAGTCTTGGAAGAATCGATGAAAAGTCGCCATTCGTTGACTATGTGCTTATGACCGAGGTGCACCATTAGACCGTTTACATCTTTGCAATAGCAAATGTCATCATCCATCTCAAAGTATTGAACAAGTTCTCTGTGTCTATGACGAAATTTAGATATCGGAGTATTGGGCGCTAAAAGATTCCATTCTTTGAGTCGCGAACCGAGTAATTCCGCTTGTCCTTTGGTAAGAGCGAGATCACGTATTAGATCTGAAAGTCCTGAATGGTTAATTAAGTAAACACTATCATTCACCGGTATGTAATCTGAGTCAGAATTAGTTTCTAATGCAGGTAAACTATCACTTTCTGATGGTTCATTCACGTCCAACGGATTATGTTCTGGTGGTACTTGGATCGGACACGTGATTGGATCATGAGGCACTGGTTTCGAAACCAATTCAATATTTGAATAAACCACAGACTTTCTAGTTTTAAAAGTGAAACCATGGATATTTGTCAAGCAGAAGTACAATCAGTAGTGTGATTTGTATGTTCACACGCCATATTACTGGCACTCCAAAAAAGGCATCGACTTATGCTTCAGCGATTTTCGTAACCAACCTGCCAATGTATCGAACAAACTGCATTTGGCTACCAAGATTTATTTGCATCATCAACTTTCGAATCGAAATAAAGTTCATATGCTTTCTTTAGTAATGGTGTAAAGTTTTTCTGGTCAACACGATCGGTAAAATATCTGCACACGTAACAGAACAGATCAGCCGAATTTCTACAACTTCTAGAAGCCATATTTTGCTCAGAATTATTTCAAAATACAGTAACTATTTGAAAAATCGCGTAACATATGTCATGCATCTTTTAGCAGTATAAAAAGTAGAATTATGTTGCTTTTTATTAATTTTTAATAAGTTATATAGTAAAAATGAAACGGAGCAAATAACGGTTTCCCAAAAATATATTTATTCACAAATATCTTAAGAACCCGACGTGATAGAGATAAACGGATTTCAGATTTGAAATCAGCGCAAGAAACTGACCTAAGAACACTTATTCTTATATAAGAAAGAAAAATGTTGTTTGTCAGTGTAATTAGACAAATAGTTTTTGATCTGAATAAACTGCATTTATCTTCACATTTTGTTTTCTTTTTCTCAATAATTTCTAACAATCTGATTCCTAAACTTTTTTTCTATTAGCTTTGCATTTTCAGACCAAGTCTCTCTCTCCCCCCCCCCCCCCCCCCCCCTCCCGCCCCCCAAGTATTATCTTTTTGTCTTGGATCAAGGTCCTGTTATGGAACAGAGTAGCCAGGTCATCCGGAAAGTCTATTCTAGATCGTTTAACCTGAATCCAGTGAATTCTATTTCTTGTGGTGGATGTTGTATTCATAATCCAGTCAAATTCTTTGTCAATAGAAGTAAGAGAGTTTTTCATTGTTAACCAATCCTGACATATGGGAGTGAGTCATGGACAATTAGTGAACAAGTAGGGAGAAGCACTGGTTGCCACAGAGATGTAGTTTTACAGAAGAATGTTAAAAATACCATGGACAGCTAACAAGAGTATTGAGGATATCATGAGAGGCCAAGTCGTAAAGGAAGCATATTCTCAAGTTAGAAAGAAGCAATCCACTTTCTTTGGGCATTTTATGAGAAGAGGAAAACTGGAATATTTGGTGACAACCGGAAAGATTGAAGGAAAAAGAGATAGGGAAAGACAACGAGAGCAGATATCGGACAGTAAATTAATATGAGACAAAACTAAAGGTATGTTATCAGGCACTCGTAGGAAATGAAGAAGTAGAACATTAGACAACAGAAAAACAACAGACATGAGTGGCTTACCCAGGATTCGAACCCTGGACCTTCCGTGTGACAACCCCGCCTAGCTATGCAAGCGAATCACACTATCCTCCCTGCCATCTACGCATCACCAAAAAATGATGCTTCGATGACAGGTCATTAGTGCGAACCGCAAGACATAACACCGGAAGTTTACCATGGGCAGTTCAGCCGATTAATGACGCAATCACTTCTGTTGTTCCCCTGTTATGCAGTATAGGACAGTCCACACAAGACAAAGACCTTAATACTGTGTCCAGTAAATGATAGTAGACTTAGAACAGTAAGAACAGGACAGAGGGTAGGTTTTGGTATTGTATAAACATTTATAACACATAAGGAAGGGAAACCCGAGGCCTGTAAACAGTAAATTAATATGAGACAAACATAAAGGTGACAGTTTGACATCGTGGCATGGACAGTTTGACATCGTGGCATGGACAGTTTGACATTGTGGCATGGACAGTTTGACATTGTGGCATGGACAGTTTGACATCGTGGCATGGACAGTTTGACATCGTGGCATGGACAGTTTGACATTGTGGCATTGCAAGAAATCAAAAACAAGAATTGATAAATAATTCTGGAGACAGGAAGTTGTGAAGAGACATGATCAGCTGCGCTATCAGGCATAGTACTTGAAGAAAAAGAATCCAGCCAATAGCCAGTAAGAAGAATAATGGTAACGCCATGCATCCCTTCCACACTCCAGTTCTGATCTAAAATGGCTCTGTAAGCTGTCCTTCATGGAGAATTCTAGTTGTGTGTCTTCATGTTTCCTTCGTTAGGTTAACTTTACAACGCCCCATCAGTTTCCAGCGCGGTTTTCTAGCCACACTATAATGATTACATTTGGTATACATTTATCCTTTGTTTTGTGAATGATTATCTACATAAACTTGGGCTGGCAACCTCGTGACGTTAAACAAACTGCTTAAAAAACCACCCTTGCAAGAGTTTCTGATTTGGCGTAGGCTTCCTCAATGACGTCATCTGCGGAGGTGTTTTCATGCTTCATAAAGAGTGTAGAATTAGATGATGATGTACGCAAACAAATACTGATCGTATACTCCAGGCAATAATTTGTTGTTTTTTCCCTGCCCATTAATGTCCATATCTTGGTTAAAAAACGGCGCGTGTAGGCGTGGATGACGTGAACACTGCGATATTCAGGATATGAATAAACGTCATATCTGACTCATTCTCGTTAACTGTATTCGGTCGTTAATATATAAACACGTGACCTGTATTTTGTGGTGATCTAGGAATTTTTGACTTGTCACAGTCAGAGTCAATACATATGGCCACTGAAGGGGTTTTTTTTTGGGGGGGGGGAGGGGGGGGAGGGGGGGGGGGTGGAATCAATAATGTTTTGTTTCCATAATGTCCGTAGAGAATGACAAAGAGAGATGAGAAAAAGTCAGACAGTTCCGCTGCATCTTTGGAAAATGCGAATACACTGAAAAGTGCGAAGGCAATATTGGAAGAAATGAAAGTCATACAACTCAAGATTGCCAGAACCTCATTGCCACATAAAAGATGAAATACTACTAAAACAATAACAATTGAAAGACGAATGTCAAACGTAGACAGAGAAGCGAAAGAAAAGGATAATGACAAACAGCAAGAACAAGCTCAGTGTGGGGTTAAAAGTTTATATTCTTCAGTTGATTGTTTGTGCTCGTTTTCACACTGTGTCTAGGTTTATATATCATAGGTCCACAAGATTCAGGACAGCCACGATAGTTCATTAACGATACTTTCTATGACTCGAAGATTCCACACAACGATCAATATAACAGCTGGATATTTTAGTAACATTCCATTTATTATTCACGTAGACAATACATCATTACACAGCATGCATAATTAGGTAGATTCAGCAACTTCTCTAATCCGTAGGTCCATATAAACATTACCTCATTCCTCTTCCTACCTTTCGTTGTATTTAATAAACATTAATATGTTTCAAGACACTTCTCTTTTAACATTTCCCATATTTCTACCATTGGGCAGAACACACACACAAGCAACCCATTCAGGGTCAACACACGGTCTGTCCATTTTTCCTCCACACTGCTCACGTCATGTGCGCAATACACATATCGACAAATTACTATCGTGCAGCGCTCATCAGCACCAAAATCCTATATATTTTCTAGCGTGTGGCGTGCAATAGCCGGCGCCACATTACCCCCCCCCCCCCCCCCCCCCCCCCCCCCCCCCCCCCCGAACAACTGAAAACTTAGTTTTCAGTCAAGCAATTATAATGTGAAGCGAGATTAAATGATATCTGTCTAGATTTTAAAGGAAAAAAAATAATGTCAGTAATAACAATATGAATAAATAAGTAATTATTGTCCACTTCCGTATTCGAGTTATTACATAACTCTAGAGAGGGTGTCAGCTAGGACATTGTCCTTTCCTGCTATTGGTAAAACGTCAAAATCATACCCTTGCATTTGTAGCGCCCATCGGGTGAGACGTGCATTAGTCGATTTAAAAGTCTGTAAATATGTGAGGGCTTTTTGATCAGTGTATAATTTAAAATGTGTACCCACCAAGAGCTTCTGTAGTTTATGTAATGTCCATACCAATGACAAAAGTTCCCTTTCCACAATTGGATATCTGGATTCTGTCTCTGAAAGTTTTCTGCTGAGGTAGAATATCTGGTGGCACTCGCCATCAAAGGTCTGCATTAAACATCCCCCGATTCCTTTCAGAGATGCGTCTGTAACCACGAGAAAAGGTCGTCGTAAGTCTGGTAGTCTTAGTATTGGACTTTTTGAAAATTGTGTTTTGATGTTCTGTAAGGCATGGTCACACTCTTTGTTCCATATTATTTTGTCAGGCATACCCTTTTTTGTCAGAGCAGATAAAACAGAAGTTAAAAGGGAAAATCGTGGTATAAACCTGTGGTAAAAGTTTATGAGTCCCAGCAAACTACGAACTTGTTTCTTAGTAGTTGGTATGGCAAGATCCAGTACCCTTTTTAGTGTAGACTCATCAGGTTGTATTGTATGTCGGCCAATCTTATGACCCAGAAATGAAATCTCAGTAAACCCAATTTCGACTTTGGAAGGTCGAGCTGTGAGGTTGTGTACTCTGAGAGTTTGGAGCAACGACTGTATCCCAGCGATATGCTGTTCCCAAGTATCATGAAAAATGCAAATATCGTCCATATACGAAATGAGATCGGTGCGATTACCTAAAACGCGACGCATCATGCGTACAAAGGTCGCTGGAGCATTCCGTAAACCAAAACACATGACATTGTAATGAAACAATCCACGACAAGTGGCAAAAGCAGTCAAAGGTTTTGATACATCAGCCAGAGGAATCTGCCAGTAACCTTTAGATAGGTCAAACTTGCTGAAGAAAGTGGCGGATGATAGGCGTGGCAACAAATCCTCCAGCAAAGGCATTGGTTCAGAATCGGATATGGTCACCTTGTTAAGGCGACGAAAGTCAATACAAATACGAATTGACTTGTCTTTCTTTCGTACTGCCTCATAGGAAAACAGAAAGGTGAATCAGACGGTGAAATAATACCCAGTTTTAACATACCATCTACTTCACTTTCCACCTGATCTCTAACATGTAGAGGAACGGCGTATGGTCGTAATGAAATCGGGGTGTAATCTGACAATTTGATTTCGTGTGTGATAATGTTAGTACGTCCCGGAAGATCAGACAAAACATCCTGAAAGGATACCAACATAGAACGAATTTGATCCCTATGATCTGCAGGTAAATCAGTACAAATTATAACATCATTCCATGTTTCCGAAGACTTAATAGGTGCTCCGGAAACATGGAAGGTACATCAGCGAAATTGGTTTGCACCTCATCCACTAACGCGATAGATGCATGATGGGTAGGTTGGTTCATGATAGCATCACAAATGAATTGTAACTGAGGAGGACGAGTGATGTATGGTAGGAGCATGTTAACATGGAATGTTTTTTGTTTACCCCGCATATTGATGACGTAGTCCACGTCCGTTCTCTTTGCAACCACTTTAAACGGACCTTGCCATGTTACTAACAAGTGATCTACTTTGAGTGGCAGGAGAACAAAAACATCGTCATTGATTGAGAAAGACGTTAGTCGTCTATCTCGGTTAATGCGAGATCTGGTCTTATATTTTGCCATCTCAGATGCTTCAGTCGCCACCTGACATGCATCCACAAGATATTGGCGTAAATCTGTAACGTATTGATAAGTGGATTTATTATTATTATTATTATTCACATCAGATTCCATTAACAAATCATGTAAGAGAGACATTGGTCCTCTTGGGTTCGCACCAAATACCAACTGAAAAGGCGAAAAACCAGTATGATTAGGAACCTCTCTGTACGCAAACAGTACAGCAGGAATAAAACGATCCCATTCTTGAGGAAATGATGTAGTCACCTTCCCCAACAATTGTTTTAATGTCCCATTCCAACGTTCCACGACCCCGTTAGAGCTAGGGTGAAATATAGCACTAAGAGAGTGACGGATACGAAGTGTGTTGAAAACATCTGACATCATACCTGACACGAACTGAGATCCATGATCAGAGAGGATTTCTTCCGGAAACCCGATGCGTGAAAATATAGACAGCAACGCATCTGTTACCGACACTGTGGTAATATTTTTTAAAGGAATGGCTTCTGGCCATCTCGTACACAGGTCAATACATGTTAATATGTATTGAAACCCTCTGGTAGACCTTACAGACAGTGGTCCTATGATATCAATAGCCAATTTGAAAAAAGGGCGTACAGCAATATCCGTGACCTGTAACGGTGCTGATTGATGTGCACCCTTGCGTGCAACACTTCGACATTCAGCGCAAGATTTACAATAAGTTGAAATGTCTTTATTTACCCCAGGCCAATAAAAGTGTTTTAGTAATCTATAAGCCGTACGGGAAATTCCCATATGTCCAGCAAATGGTACGTCATGCGCATTTGACAAGACTAGTGCGCGAAATGACGTAGGTACTATAACTTGTTTGAGAATGAGAGAGTAATTATCAAAACATCGTATCATAATATTATCCTGCATTTGAAACCAATGTCTTGAATTTTTAGAATCTTTAATAGTTCGAGCAATAGCTAATGGGAATAAATGTCCCAAAGAAGGATCCATTTGTTGTTTTGCTATAAATATATTTTTTTTAATGTAATGACAAGTTGTAATGTGTTGAGTGTGTATAGAAGAATTTAATTCAATTGTCTCTGCAGCTTGTTGTGCTCTGGTTGTGATCGCGTTAGCAAAGGAGGGATGATTTCTCTCCCAATCAATAATATCCTTTTCAGAACACTCTTTAACCCCCTTTATGTTACCGATAAGTAAATCACAACAAGGTCGATCGAGAGCACACACTCTTACTTTTCCAGAAAAGAAAGGAGTATCTATTACCACATCTGCCAGCGGATAAGATTCAACAGTTCCACCGAAAGTTACGCACTTTATAGAGGTTCCCGTAAAGCAAGAAAAAGGAATTAGTGCCTTCCTTAGGCCAATGGTGGTGCATCCGCTGTCACGTAAAATAGAAACGGGTGTGTCAAAAACACAACCTCTATGGATCACGAGTGAGCCAACCCCATCATTTAAAGACAAAACTGGCAGAGCATGTCCACATCTCAGACGTGGAGTAGATCCAGGTTGAAATAGAGTCATACATTCTGTGCAATTACCACTATTTTCTAAATCAAAACTACATGCATTGGCGTGAGTATTATTCTCATTATTGGAAATATTATCATTACCAACGTTAATCTGACAAGCGTGAGCTTGTGATCTTCCTCTACTTTGACTCCTAGAAAAATGTGTTCCTCTCCGATCCACTGGACAGTCAGACCGATAGTACCCCTTTTTGTCCGTGCGAGAAGAATCATCACGAGATGGTGGTGAGACATGATGTTTGTTATTGTAATTACTGTTATTGTAATCATTACGTGAGGGTGACGAAAAATGATGTTTGTGAGTGTAATTATTATTGGAGTATTGATTATTTCTTTGCCATGACTTTTTATTATTATTTTTAAAGTTGCGTCTCTCTATACCCCGTGAGGGCGAATGATTATGAGGGAAATTATATCTACCTCTATAGGAATTTTGATAGTCTTCCCTATACCGTCGGTCCATGCTGCGAGTGCGCGTGATCTATCATGAGTGTCCGCACAAGATGGCAAAGTTTCTAGTCCCTTCTTCTTAAATAAACGCCAGTTTGGGTGTGCGACCGAAATTTGTTGCGCTAATTTTCCCATTTCTCCTATATCGGTAGGCTTCCTTTCTTGAAGAAATGAGAAAATTTCCGTATTCACAGAAGATAAAATTTTGTCTCTTAAGATGAGATCATAAAGTCCTTCAAAAGATTTAGTAATATTAGACAGTTCAATCCATCTGTTTAGACACATCTTCACTGAAGACACAAAGTCTTCGACATCCTTACCTTCCATAGGACCCATCGATTTAAATTTTAAACGATATCCTTCCTCGTCTAAACAATATTTGCGAAGAAATACTAATTTTATGGATTCATAGTCGTTTCTTTTGTCATCGGCAATGTTAAAAAAAGTTTGTAAACTTTCACCAGTAAGTAACCCGACAAAATGTTCAGGCCATGAGGCCTTAGGTAAATTTAAAGCCGTAACTCTTGATTCAAATCTCAAAAGAAAGAATCCTATATCGTCATGCAATGAAGAAAAATTTGGTAATTTTAAATTAATGATCTTCGACGATCCAGTACCAGAAGATTCCCTAGAAAAAGAAGATTGTAAGCGCAATTTTTCTAACTCAAAAGTTTTTTCTCTTTCAAATTTCGCTTGTTCTGCAGCAATTTCTGCTAAACGAATTCTCTCCATTCTCTCATGTTCCCTCTCTTCTCTTTCTCTTTCTTTCTCTTGTCTTTTTTCTTTTTCTTTCTCTTCTCTTTTTTCTTCTCTTTCTTTCTCTTGTCTTTTTTCTTCTCTTTCTTTCTCTTGTCTTTTTTCTTCTCTTTCTTTCTCTTGTCTTTTTTCTTCTCTTTCTTTCTCTTCTTTGTATTCCGCTATTTCTTTATTTACATAGGCTATAAGATCATCACCCGAGAAATTCAAGTCCTTCCTATTCTGTACAAATCCCGCCTTAACCTTCACAAAGTCAGCCATACTGAAATTAAAGAGTAATGGGCTATAGATTCAAAATGTATATCTCTCCCACTTGTTGCCCAATGACTATACTTAGTCGTAAGGTAATTCAAACCTTTTTCAACACCAACTGTATATACAGTATTTATTCGTTTTGTGTGCTATACTTGTCTCTGAAGTATATGATACTTATCCACTACTCTCAAAGAGTA
Source organism: Oreohelix idahoensis (assembly GCA_024509875.1). NCBI lineage: Eukaryota > Metazoa > Mollusca > Gastropoda > Stylommatophora > Oreohelicidae > Oreohelix > Oreohelix idahoensis. The sequence goes on along the minus strand of JAMPIV010022942.1, from coordinate 828,587 downwards.
TCTGTAATCATCATATATTAATCAGCAAATAACAATATCATATTATTACAAGCGAGTAATAAATATTACCATTAATACCTATGTAAAAGCATGCCATAACATCACATTAGACAAAAGACTAAAAGACAACGCTGGAAACAAATCAGGAAAAAGACAACAATGTAAAAAGTCATAAAATCCTACAATATACTAATACTGTTGTTTCCCCCGTCAATGAACAGTACAGGACGAGATACAATCACATAGAACTGCTGTACATATTAAAAAGAAAGTCAGAGAAGAACTACAGGTACGAACATAATCATACTGAACTAAATAAGAATTCCACGACAATATGTTACGTGACAGCACAGCTAAACAACTAAGAAAATATTAATCTCAGTCAGAGCGGAAATACGACAGCACTAAATGCTGAATCCCTGAAAGAGATCAATACAATCAAAATCTATAGAACGACGACAACTAAATTCATCCAAAGATATAATTGAGTGTCGCCCACAAGAAAACAAAACATCAAAGATACACAAAAATAAGATGTGCCTGACATTTTTAGGATCGGAGACCATGACCCTACCAACATATATTCACTTATATGATTAAAATCCACGACCGCCAATCCTCGTTGTAGACAAGACGCATCAACCTCGCAAAGTAGCATTGAATCTATGCAATAAACACGGGTCAAGGAAAGAATGTAAAGTCTGAGTTGCTCAACGCGTATAAGTGTCCTGTTCAAGACGTTCCATGTTCCTGATTACGAAATCCAAGTAGTCAGCAAATCTGTTTGATGACGTACGTAAAAGATTAAATCATCCTTCTTGACCATTGCAGACAACCGAAATGATTTCTCGGACATCAGGGTTGAAAGACTTGTCAGACTTGAAAGACCCAAAAGACCGGTTCTGGATACCGTCATGATTCTCACGATTCATATTATTGGTATAATAAATGTCCACTGGTAACTTTACTTTAGGATTTACAAGTCCGTTCAGGTGATCTTGATGTAATGGTTCACTACAACGATTCAACGCGAAATGGCCTCGAGGTGACAATATTCGTCATAGTAACTTGTGACCGCAATATATTGTGTCAATATCATATCTGTTCGTAGGCAGTCAAATGTCTGTTCAGCGACTTTAATAGAATATATGTTGTTTGGTAATAATGTCTTCCCAACAGTCCAAGGTCTTGGCATGACCTCGTACGAAAAATTGCAATTTCTATTGATTCCACAAATACGTGTGCTTAATATCTTGCGTACTTTCCACAGTACAGCATTGTACATATTCCAAACAATTAATTCCTCTCCAACGGAACGAGCCTCCCATATCTGTGGGGTTAAAAGTTTATATTCTTCAGTTGATTGTTTGTGCTCGTTTTCACACTGTGTCTAGGTTTATATATCATAGGTCCACAAGATTCAGGACAGCCACAATAGTTCATTAACGATACTTTCTATGACTCGAAGATTCCACACAACGATCAATATAACAGCTGGATATTTTAGTAACATTCCATTTATTATTCACGTAGACAATACATCATTACACAGCATGCATAATTAGGTAGATTCAGCAACTTCTCTAATCCGTAGGTCCATATAAACATTACCTCATTCCTCTTCCTACCTTTCGTTGTATTTAATAAACATTAATATGTTTCAAGACACTTCTCTTTTAACATTTCCCATATTTCTACCATTGGGCAGAACACACACACAAGCCGCCCATTCAGGGTCAACACACGGTCTGTCCATTTTTCCTCCACACTGCTCCCGTCATGTGCGCAATACACATATCGACAAATTACTATCGTGCAGCGCTCATCAGCACCAAAATCCTATATATTTTCTAGCGTGTGGCGTGCAATAGCCGGCGCCACACTCAGCTAATCAGAAAAATCATAAATTACATAAAAGAATAACACAAAAGAGTAACGGCAAAGACATACGATACAGACAATACAAAGTAAGGGCAAATAAAATAGAATATAATACAAAACGAAACGGTTACTAGTTAATATTGGAAATAGACCAGACAGGATTGAGCAAAGTGCAACATAATTGTTGTCGTGAGAAATTCTAATCCACATATATAAATTATCAGGTAAATGTAAAGCCTAACACATAAATTCAATAAAAGGAAAGAAGAATGGTAAAGAACAGTGCTGTCACAATGACTGTACTCGAAATCCCCCTTGTTTTCTCCTTCGTCTGCAAATTGTAAAGTTTCACGTTGATAGTAAAAGCCTTCTGCAGCATACACGCGTTTCCCCAACACAATAAAATGTGTACTCCATTTCTAAGAAAAACCTTGAGATACGCAAGATGACCTAGATTTAAAATTCCATTCATGTCATTTTATACACTACGTTACCAAAAAACGAAAGACAGATGGACTAAAGATAGAAAGAAAGGGAGAGGCTGAAAGCCGGAACGCATGCAACACTAAACACGCGTCTCGCGATACACAATTACTACCATCACGCGTGTAAGGCCACAAGCACTAGCTTTTTTCAAATCGACAGTGAAAAAAAAAAACACTACACACACGAGAGTTAGTTTTTAAAAACTCACAAAACGCTTATTAGGAAACATGACATTATACTGGTTTACGTTTGAAAACATTACAGTACCCAGACACCACATCGTATTCGAAGTAAACAGGAGGTAGAAGAAAATGCATATTTTGAACGCAGCCACTTAGCTCCTTTAAATTTGTATATTTGGGTTCCTTAGGACTTGCTGACAAAGAATATGTTAAACGTTACGCAAATAGTCTAGGAATTACCAAATTATAGCCAAAAGAAATAGTGAGGGATGTCAGACAACACCCAAATCAGAATCGCTCAGTGGCAGATTTTCACCCCACCATTGTACGGGAAATGGGTCTCCATGTTAAATCCGATTTGATTGGAGCGCAAGAAATGTAAGGCTAAACACGATTAGTCGGGCTATAAATACTATCTTTTGTTGTCAGGGGAAACGGGAGTAGGAGTACTTTTTTTCAAACGATTGGGTAAACATGGCACGATTGGTTAGACCCGCGAATATAGTCAATCAGAGGCGTCAGGTCACCACCACATGTTCAAATAAACTTACTACAGAACCAGTGCGTTGAGCACCAGTGCATATTTTTCTAAATAAAAGCCTGGGACATCGGCAGATCGAAGTTGTGCTATATTCATTGCCATTCAACGTAACTGTGTATTATTCCATGAATTGTGGTAAGCTTGATATATTCAATATCTTTTTAATGAAAATTGAATGTAAATTGATAATTTATGTCTGTATATATGTGTGGTTCAGTAGCGAACATGAGGTAAAGCCTATATAGTGCTCCAACCTGAACAGAAGGTGTCGGAGGAAAGTAAAACTGCATGGAATTGCCAAACAGTACACTAACACCTATATTATTGACTAGAAAGAAATAATGCTGGAATTGCAGAGGCGTAGTAACCATTAGGGAGGAATATACTGGTGTAAACTATTTCAGATGAAGCTGACAGTTGGCCTACCGCTCTGAACTCAGTGTTTGTTATGTAATGTGTTCAGTCTGTAAATGGATTATAAACTAGTTATGAAGTAGGAGGTACAACCTTCTTGTTTCAGGGACCGTGGTCCTAAAGCTATTGAGCAGCACCTGGTCTGAGCTTTGCTGAACCTAGAGGCTGACAGCATACTCCTGGGTCCAGATAGTGACCAGTGAGGTGTCTCCAGAACACAGGGAGGCTATCGAGCAGAGGAGTCCTATCCTGCCGCCATCACGAAAGATAAGCCTATGTGGCCAGTGGAGCTCAACATTATGCCCCCCCCCCCCCCCCTCAAAATCTGACTTTATAATAAACCAGAGGGAAAATACAGTGTTTAAGGTAGTAGGCTACCTTGATAGGGTAAAAAACTCAAATTTTCCTTTCAGAATCAAACAACCATGGGTATAGTGTTAGTATAGACTTAAAATTTTTGTCCACATAATGACCTCATTAATTATGCAAATTAGCTATCCAATATGGCCGCAGTAGTGAATAAATTATACACCTTTTTTCAAAACATCATAACTATGTTATTTGTACAAGGATCTGACTGAAACTTGGCAAATTGAATAATTATATAAAGCGTGAGGTCATGAACTAAAATGACAGAGATTGACAGAAAGGTTAATTTTTAATGAATTTTCAAAATTTATATTTCTGGAATGTTTGATATTTGTGCCTCATTATATATGCATGATGGTCATAAAACTAAAACTTTGAATTCAATTGTATCCATTTTAGGTCAGAATCTGTAAGATTATATGGCAACCAACTGTGTTAATTTTCATGTCAATTGAATGTATAGATCCAGAGATATCTTGTTTCAAAGATCACCAATTATGCTAAAAAGACAATTCCGAGAAAACAAAGAAAAACAGAAAAAGAACTCACAAAATGAAGTTTAATGAGCTCCTATTGAATAATGGTCTCCTTCTACTGCAGCTGCAGTGTCTATGAATCCCGTTTTCAGTGCTCTCAGGGTCTTTCCATTGCAATGTCCTTACTTGCTGAATAGATCCTGTGCAGCGTTCTCCTGTAAGCTTTCTTTGCCATTGGTTGACTTGTGTTCATGTATATTGAAAAATTCTGCAATGCACTGTGGCCTTTACCAAAAGAACGCACAAATGCCACCATTCGCACATTTACTTCTTTGTGTTTGTGAGTAGCTGGAGATGAAACATCAGAAGTATTGAAATTGGCATTCCATTCGACACAGTTTGTGCACGTGATACTGATTTCATGACAAAAGCCATCCCGAGTCTCTTCGACGATCTCACAGGTCAGTGAGTACTGATAACATTTGTCACATCTAAAGTTAGCGCATAAAAACCCAAACAGCAGTTTTACATCCATAAGGATAAACACATTTCCTCTGTTGTCATTTTTAGCTTGTCCTTCACTTTCTTGGACCTTTATTTTCTTTGCTGAGGAGCACAGAGGCTTTATAGCGTCACTATCGACAATAGGTGTCTCATTTTCAGGCAACGGTTTGTTGGTGTACCGATTTCCAAGGAACTTACTTTGTCTTATTTCCCATTGGGAACAAAAGAAGCTCTGCTAACTACTGTTATACAGAATCAGTATAAAACTAGCAATAAATAGAGTTGATGTGGGTGAAAATGTACAATGCATGTAACAAATGCTGAAATTTACGATCAAAGCTTTCTAGACACACACTTTTGAAAAATTCATAAGAAATCATTGAGTGATTCCCCTTGGAAAAGTTATAAATTTCTTTTTCCTGTTGCCTCAGTATAATTATAATTTCACAGTTTTACAATTACGCACCTTCATGCTGGGTCATTATTCCATGGTAACCAACTATAAACATTGGTTGCTATGCAAATCACTCAAGGGGGTGTGTGTAGAAAAACACTGATTCCTATCATACCAGAGTATCTCTAAGCTTCTATGAATTATTTTTAGTACAAGAACATGTTGACGATGATTTAAAGCATGAAAATGAAAATTGTTGGATTTTTATTTTTTTAAATCTTTTGTGAGTAGCCTACTACCTTAAATTGATAGGAACTGTGAACTTTTCCCCATACCATTTACAAGATAAACAAACACTTGAAGTCATGATGACAAATAACAACATAGCTTGAAAAAACAAAACCAGTATTACCTCATATTACTACTACACAACTGACACACATAGGATAATATTAATAAAATATGTCACTACAAGGTTCTTATTGATAAATTCTGTACATATAAATTGTAATTACAACTGATTGTGATTCCTGATTCACTTTGTAGTTGAATCAGGACATATATATTAATGAAAGTGCTTAATACATATTGATATTTGAAAATTTACCAGTGACTCATTTAAGATAGTCTTATAGAATGGTACATGTGTGTGAGTGTCACAGTGTTGTCAAGTGTGGTGGAATAAATTAAATTGTTTATCTGTCTGTTGTTGTTGTGACTTACACTTCATCATATACATACCCTAGACATTTAACGTAGTCATCACAATATTCCAGAATAATTCTGACTGAGGCATAATGTGGTAGCAAGTAAGGTTATCTGTAAAACACTACACCTATTAGATACAGATACCTTCACAGCTGATCTCAGTCAGTACACTAAGTCCCCTATAAAAAATTTATAACATCCCACTTTACCACATATATTGGGGTCTCGCTCTCGGGATTTTGAATCTTTCCCTATTAAAAATATTGGGGTTAATTCACTTCAGGGAATAATAGAAATTAAAAGGTATCCTTGGGTGAAAATAAATAACGTTGAGCTCTCAGTGCCTGTGGTTGTCATTAGATAAATATTGATAGATTGAATTATTACATTTGCATGTTAGACAATGGCCGACTTGGCAAAATTTCGATATGCTGCTGTACAGACTGCGAAAGAGTTAGGAATGGACGGGCAAATTATGATTGCTTATGTCACGGCTGAATGTGACAAATATATTGAACGGGAAGAAAGAAGATTAGAAAAAGAGGCCGAAAGAAGGTTTGAGGCTGAGGCTGAGACTAAGAGGTTGCAGATTGAGGCTGGGGCTAAGAAATTGGAGGCAGAAAGAGAAGACAAAAGATTAGCTGCAGAAAGGGAAGCCGAGGAAAGAAGACAGGCTGCAGAAAGAGAAGACAAGCGATTAGCTGCAGAAAGGGAAGCAGAAGATAAAAGATTACAAAGGGAACATGAGTTACGACTAAGGGAGTTTGAGTTTCAAGGCCATGCTCCCGAAAATGGTGCCAGTCCCTTTGCCTCTGATGCCACTGCTAGCCAGGGAGCCTCAACCTCAGCTATGAACTTTCATTTAGATTATTTTGTTGAGAAAGACGATGATATTGAGAGCTATCTAAATAGATATGAACTATTGGCTACCACATATGGGTTAGAGAGAGAAAGGTGGAGCTTAAAGTTATCTCAAGGGCTTCGTGGGGCAGCTTATGAAGTTTTTGCCAAAATGAGCAGAGGTGATCAGGAAAATTATGACATGCTAAAGCAGGCTCTTTTGTTAAGATATGAAAAGAACGCAGAATTTTATAGGAAAAAAATTTAGGAATGCTAAACTACTGTCAGGTGAAACCTATCACCAGTTCTCTGCACGGTTAGAGACATACTTGGAGAAATGGACTTCTCTGGGGAAAACCCAAGATCTTAAGGAAATGGTCCTTATAGAACAATTAAGAGAGTCCATGGCTCCAGACCTGAGAAAGTTTCTCATGGAACAAGGTGCAGAGAGGCTGGGTGAGTTGCTAAATGTTGCTGAAAGGTATCAAGCAGCTCAGGCAGAGGTATCAGGTAATAAGAACAAACAGGTGGATAATTTTAGGGCACCACAGAACTTTAATAAATTTGATCCTAGAGATCAAAACAAAGGTAAGCACCAATTTGATAGGCCACGGTATGACAATAAAAATAAAACCCCACAATTCGATGAAAGGAAATATGAGGAAAGAAAATCTTTCAACCAAGGGAAAAGGTGGTGTAAAAATTGTATGATGAACAATCATGACACTGACCGTTGCAGAAGGAACCCTATAGTTATGGCCACCCTTCAGGTCAGGTCGACCTCAAGAAAGGAGGAGGATATTATGTTAAATACCACTCCAGAAGAGATGAGGAAGGCACAGGCTGGGGATAAGACCCTCAAGCCTTGTTTCAGGAAATTGTCAACTTGTCATACAACTCCAGGCAAGGGAGATTTTTACATGAAAAACAAGTTGATGTATAGGAAGACTGGAGCTAGATCCAAAGGTCAGGGACAGCTGGTACTTCCTAAAAGATATAGGGCAGAATTAATAAGGAGCCTACATGTGAAACAAGATGGGGACCATGAGAAAATAGGTACCATCATTCAAAAGGTGGCTCACAAGTATTATTGGCCCAAGGCAAGATGGGACATTGAGAATTTTGTAGAAAGGTGTAGCATAGCACACGAGGGAACACCCACAAGTGGGAACATTGATCAGGACCTGGACACGCCAAGGGGCAAAATTAGGCCTACCAATAAAAAGAAGTATAAATTTGATAAAGTGGACCAAAGGGAATGGGAAGCCCCTTTTCGCGGACAAGCTTCAATTAACTGTTTTACAATGGCCACTATGCGGAGAGTGCAAAAAGATGTCTTACCCCAGGATAAGCCGAAAATCCCTCAATCGGACTTAAACAAACTGGAGGAAGAGGATGTAGAGAGGAAATCTCTCATCAAGAATTCTAAGTGGGGAGACAGCCCCAAGAGGAAAATTGGTAGCGGTCGTTTTGTGCATGATAATTCTGGGAAGAAAAATCATCACTATAGCGCTTCAAGTGGAAGAGACCATACCGGTGCATGGACAAATAGGTCCACAAAATAAAAGGTCCACTCGAAGCGCTGTTAAGAACGTGGACTGATGAAAAAGCAGAGGAAAATATTACATCCTCATACCAATATGTGAATGAGCTGACCACTCGTTTAAAAACTGGCTGGAAACTTGCCAATGAAAATTTGAAACAAGCCAGGAAGAAACATGCTGCCTATTATAACAGGAAAGCTAAAGACAGAGATTTGGCTGTGGGAGAGAAGGTACTGCTTCTTCTCCCCGGTAGTCAGAATAAGTTACAAATTGGATGGCAAGGTCCATATACAGTTCTAGAGAATGTGTCTAGAACAAATTATAAGATAGATAAGAAGGGGAAAGAAAAAATCTATCATGTGAATCTCCTGAAGAAATATTTGGAAAGAGAAAATCAGGAAGAGACACACTTGTTGACCTTGTCCATTGCCATGGAGATGAAAAAGGAACCACTTTCATCATTTGAATATCCATTACACCCCTGTGAGACAGCGGCACAGGTGAAAATCAGTACACATTTAACGAAAACTCAGAAAGAGAGAGTGCAACAGGTTCTAGATACTCATACAGAGGTGTTAACAGACCGACCTGGGCATACAAACTTATTGGAATATGATATGAAACTGATAGACTCCACACCTGTCTGTATGAAACCATATCCGATTCCTTTTGCTAAGGAGAAAGCTTTGAAGGAAGAGATAGACTATTTGTTGAAGGAAGGAATTATTTCACACAGTGAATCTTCGTATAGTTCCGGTGTTGTACTCTTAAGGAAGCCCTCTGGAGAACATAGACTCTGTATAGATTACAGGAGACTGAATGCTATTACAGAAGGACAGGTGGATCCATTGCCGGATACAAATCAGTTGTTTGCCAGACTAAATAAAGCTAAATATTTCTCAAAAGTGGACCTGAGTAAAGGATACTATCAGATTCCAGTAAAGCCTGAGGTTAGACCATACCTAGCTTTTAGTACCTCAGAAGGACACTATGAGTTTAACAGATTGCCATTTGGATTGAAGAATGCGCCTAGTGTCTTCTCTAGAATGATGAGAAAATTATTGGACCCTCTGAATAATCCATGTATCACAAATTTCATGGATGATATCCTTATAGCAACAGAAACATTTGAGGAACACATTGACTCTCTGAACATGCTGTTTAATCGACTTAGGGAAGCGAATTTAACAGCCCGACCAACCAAATGTTGCGTTGGATGTAAAGAATTAGAATTCTTGGGACACACAGTTTATCAGGGAAACATGACCCCTGACCCAAAGAATTTAGAGAAACTAAAGAAAGCCCCGAGACCACAAACCAAGAAAGACGTGAGATTCTTTGTCTCATTATGTGGTTTCTACCAGAAGTATATCAAAAACTTTAATTCCATATGTTCACCGTTAACTGTTTTGACACGTAAAGGACATCCAGATCGAATTACATGGACACCACAATGTGAAATGGCTTACCAAGAATTGAAGGAAAAGCTCACAAGTAAACCTATTTTGAAATTACCTGACTTAAGTCAAGAATTCATAGTAAGGACGGATGCCAGTAATATTGGGTTAGGTGCGACTCTGCTACAGAAATCAGATGCATTGGATGGGGAATTAAGCCCAGTGGCATATGCTAGCAGAAAGTTGAATAAAGCTGAAACCAATTACTCAACTAGCGAAAAAGAATGTCTTGCAGTAATATGGGCGATAAAGAAATTCAATATTTATCTGTATGGGAAGGCATTTAAGTTGCAAACGGATCACAAACCTTTATCGTTTCTAGCACAAGCTAGACATGAGAATTCTAGATTACTCCGTTGGTCATTATTGATGCAGCCATTTGAGTTTAGCATAGAGTATATAAGTGGAAAAACAAATCTGGGAGCGGATTTTTTAAGCCGCCATCCGTGTGATGAGAATCACCCTAAACCCCAGGAATAATAATAAATTTCTCCATTGTATATAGAATTATAGACTGACATATAACGTCTGTTTTAAGTGGGGAGGATTTGTCGTGAGAAATTCTAATCCACATATATAAATTATCAGGTAAATGTAAAGCCTAACACATAAATTCAAAAAAAGGAAAGAAGAATGGTAAAGAACAGTGCTGTCACAATGACTGTACTCGAAATCCCCCTTGTTTTCTCCTTCGTCTGCAAATTGTAAAGTTTCACGTTGATAGTAAAAGCCTTCTGCAGCATACACGCGTTTATCCAACACAATAAAATGTGTACTCCATTTCTAAGAAAAACCTTGAGATACGCAAGATGACCTAGATTTAAAATTCCATTCATGTCATTTTATACACTACGTTACCAAAAAACGAAAGACAGATGGACTAAAGATAGAAAGAAAGGGAGAGGCTGAAAGCCGGAACGCATGCAACACTAAACACGCGTCTCGCGATACACAATTACTACCATCACGCGTGTAAGGCCACAAGCACTAGCTTTTTTCAAATCGACAGTGAAAAAAAAAAACACTACACACACGAGAGTTAGTTTTTAAAAACTCACAAAACGCTTATTAGGAAACATGACATTATACTGGTTTACGTTTGAAAACATTACAGTACCCAGACACCACATCGTATTCGAAGTAAACAGGAGGTAGAAGAAAATGCATATTTTGAACGCAGCCACTTAGCTCCTTTAAATTTGTATATTTGGGTTCCTTAGGACTTGCTGACAAAGAATATGTTAAACGTTACGCCAATAGTCTAGGAATTACCAAATTATAGCCAAAAGAAATAGTGAGGGATGTCAGACAACACCCAAATCAGAATCGCTCAGTGGCAGATTTTCACCCCACCATTGTACGGGAAATGGGTCTCCATGTTAAATCCGATTTGATTGGAGCGCAAGAAATGTAAGGCTAAACACGATTAGTCGGACTATAAATACTATCTTTTGTTGTCAGGGGAAACGGGAGTAGGAGTACTTTTTTTCAAACGATTGGGTAAACATGGCACGATTGGTTAGACCCGCGAATATAGACAATCAGAGGCGTCAGGTCACCACCACATGTTCAAATAAACTTACTACAGAACCAGTGCGTTGAGCACCAGTGCATATTTTTCTAAATAAAAGCCTGGGACATCGGCAGATCGAAGTTGTGCTGTATTCATTGCCATTCAACGTAACTGTGTATTATTCCATGAATTGTGGTAAGCTTGATATATTCAATATCTTTTTAATGAAAATTGAATGTAAATTGATAATTTATGTCTGTATATATGTGTGGTTCAGTAGCGAACATGAGGTAAAGCCTATATAGTGCTCCAACCTGAACAGAAGGTGTCGGAGGAAAGTAAAACTGCATGGAATTGCCAAACAGTACACTGACACCTATATTATTGACTAGAAAGAAATAATGCTGGAATTGCAGAGGCGTAGTAACCATTAGGGAGGAATATACTGGTGTAAACTATTTCAGATGAAGCTGACAGTTGGCCTACCGCTCTGAACTCAGTGTTTGTTATGTAATGTGTTCAGTCTGTAAATGGATTATAAACTAGTTATGAAGTAGGAGGTACAACCTTCTTGTTTCAGGGACCGTGGTCCTAAAGCTATTGAGCAGCACCTGGTCTGAGCTTTGCTGAACCTAGAGGCTGACAGCATACTCCTGGGTCCAGATAGTGACCAGTGAGGCGTCTCCAGAACACAGGGAGGCTATCGAGCAGAGGAGTCCTATCCTGCCGCCATCACGAAAGATAAGCCTATGTGGCCAGTGGAGCTCAACATTATCCCCCCCCCCCCCCCCCCTCAAAATCTGACTTTATAATAAACCAGAGGGAAAATACAGTGTTTAAATTGATAGGAACTGTGAACTTTTCCCCATACCATTTACAAGATAAACAAACACTTGAAGTCATGATGACAAATAACAACATAGCTTGAAAAAACAAAACCAGTATTACCTCATATTACTACTACACAACTGACACACATAGGATAATATTAATAAAATATGTCACTACAAGGTTCTTATTGATAAATTCTGTACATATAAATTGTAATTACAACTGATTGTGATTCCTGATTCACTTTGTAGTTGAATCAGGACATATATATTAATGAAAGTGCTTAATACATATTGATATTTGAAAATTTACCAGTGACTCATTTAAGATAGTCTTATAGAATGGTAATTGTGTGTGAGTGTCACAGTGTTGTCAAGTGTGGTGGAATAAATTAAATTGTTTATCTGTCTGTTGTTGTTGTGACTTACACTTCATCATATACATACCCTAGACATTTAACGTAGTCATCACAATATTCCAGAATAATTCTGACTGAGGCATAATGTGGTAGCAAGTAAGGTTATCTGTAAAACACTACACCTATTAGATACAGATACCTTCACAGCTGATCTCAGTCAGTACACTAAGTCCCCTATAAAAGTTTATAACATCCCACTTTACCACAATTGTAGGTATATCAAAAGCAATTTTACATTCCTGCTTGAACTGACCGGAGAAACTAACACATTATGTTTTACAAGAGACACATTTAAACCCCAAAAGTAGGTATAGTTACAAGGGTTTCAAAATACTCAGGAATTATAGGAAACAATGTAAAAGAGGGTATGGAGTATTCTTGGTACATGACAGTGAAAATTATAGATTGAGAAACATTTGAAACAACAAACATAGAATATATTCAGGTCACAAATCAACCTGATAATATGACAATCTTAACATACACTTTAAGAATGGCACAATTAAAGATGAAGACATATTAGCAATAGGCACCAGACTTAGCACCAGAACGCTCATAGTAGGCGATTTTAATTCCCATCATTATGCCTAAGTGTCATGATTTGATTGAAATGTCTTACACTTTTGTCTGAGTGGTCTGCCAGGGTTTCTTTCTATTTCTTGTCTACGCCCACTTTCTGTCTCATTTGCTGTTAACAGCTCTAATTCTGTTTGGTCCCGTCAATCTTGACATGGGCCAAGCTAAGTCCACTCATTTCTACGTGAAATAGCGGCATTTTGCCAAAGGTCGTTTATTTAACGATTTCTTGGGGAAGCGGCTAGTTGCAGTGTTCTTTGAGTTACAGAGTACCTTGAGCGCGGGGGAAAAGTCTCTGCCTTTTATTTATGCCATCTTCGATCTGTCATCCCGAACACAGGACGCAGGTAGCACGGAAAAGCGTGCTAATGTTACGTCTATTCCCCGTCTCTTCGAGACGACCGGGGACTCTCTCTCGTAAGTCTTACGTCTGGAATTGTTTCATCTCGTGCACGCGCGGAAGCCACGCTCCAACACCTGCAGACTCTACATTACTATTTAAGCCCGGCGTCCCTATTACTCTTGACCATTAGTCTCTAGAAAATATCTTGGCAGCAATATAGACAAATATGGAGGGACAGACAGTGATATCTGAATACAAAAAGCAAGGGGAGCTTTCATTGCTTTGGGAAATGTATGGAGATCAAGAGAAATCGGATCCAACACGAAAATAAGAATCTTCAACTCAAATGTGAAGTCAGTCCTATTGTATGGCTCTGAGACATGGAGAACAACAAAGACAACAATCAAAAAGCTACAGACTTTCATAAATGGGTGCTTGAGTAAAATAGAGGGTTTAAAATGGTATGACAAGGTTACCAACGTGGAACTGATGACAAGAACTAGACAAGTGCCAGTGGAACAAGAGATGAGAAGAAGACGATGGCGATGGATAGGACACACACTGAGGAAACCTGTTGATAGCATTACAAGGCAGTCCTTGTTCAGGAACCCCCAGGGCAAGAGAGGCAGAGGTAGACCAAGTAGCACATGGAGAAGAGAGCTGGAAACAGAGATGAAAAGGATAAGGAGAACGTGGAAGGAACTTGAGATGAGGGCACTTTACAAGAGGACTTGACATTTGTTTGTTGAAGGCCTATGCTCCTTTGGGAGTGGAGGGTTATGAATGAATGAATTAGTCTCTAGAGGAATTCTTGCTGCCTAGTACCGTTTTAGTAAGTTGGCAGCTTATACCAGTGTAGTGCGGAAATTTGATTCCTTGCTTGAGAGTGGTCTTACTTACTTACTTAGTCGTTTCCCTTCTACCGTGAGGTGTAGAGGTTTGGAAGAGAGAGCGCCAGACCATTCTATCAGCTGTCTTCTTCCTGGCCTGGTTCCATTCTAGTCCTCGGTCCTTCAAAGATTGTCTAATGTTGTCCTCCCAGCGGACTCTGGGTCGTCCTGGAGGTCTGGATCCCTGGCTCTTTGTTTCCCATGCTTGTCGTGGTAGCCGATCTTCTCCCATTCTGCAGACATGGCCAAACCATCTTAGTTGGGACTGTTCTATTTGGGTCTGCAGCGGATGGGATTTTAGGCCTTGACGGATCGTCTGGTTGCGGACCATGTCTCTTCATGTTACTTCAACCACTTTCCTCAGATACCTCATTTCTGAGGTTTGGATCTGGCTTTTGTGGGTTGTAGTCATTGCCCACGACTCGCATCCATATGTCAAGACTGGGACATAGGTGGAGCGGTATACAGCCATCTTCGTTTTCTTACCAACCTCTTTCTTGCTGAGGAATCCACGATTTATGGCCTGAAAAAGTCTCCCAGCCGCTGCTTTTCGAGTGGCCAACTCTTCTCTGATGCCTCCCTTTCGGTCTATAATAGCTCCGAGATATTTAAAGTGGTCGACCTGCTCCAGGACCTGTTCTCCCAACTTAATCTGATGTTTTCTTTCTTCTCGTGATATCACCATGGATTTTGTTTTAGAGCTGCTTATGACCATCCCTCTCTTCTCCAGCTCTTCCTTCCAGACTTGCAGGTTGGATTGGAGATGTGTCTCTGATTTAGCAATCAGGGCAACATCATCAGCAAATGCCAGCTCCGAAATATAGACCTGTCTCATCTTCCAGTACCCCACTGAATACTTTCTTGTTCTCTCCTTACATGCCTTGATGACATCGTCCATAAGGAGTATGAAGAGGTAAGGTGATAGGATATCACCTTGTCTTACACCAGTGGTGGTCCTGAACTCTTCTGACTTATGGTTTGCTGTCCTTACATAATTTCTGCAAGACTTGTAGAAGCTCTGTATAGCATGAATCAGAGGTGCTGGAATATTCTTCCTTGCCAAACAGTCCCAAAGTTTGCTCCAGGGGACCCTGTCAAACGCCTTTTCCAGATCTATGAAACAAAGATGGATCTCACTCTTATACTCAAGGGCCTTTTCACTCAGCTGTCTGAGTGTGAAGATTAGGTCTTGAGTACTTCGGTTTGCTCGGAATCCGCACTGGACCCCATCCAATTGTGGCTCAGCTAGGCGTCGGAGTCTCTGCTCTAGGATTCTAGAGTAGATTTTACCAGGGACACTGAGAAGGGATATGCCTCTATGGTTTCCACATTGTCGATTGTCACCCTTTTTGAAAATTGGTGTTATGATGGCAATCTCCCAATCCTTTGGTATGGTCTTGTTGCACCATGCTGCCTGTAGGACCTTTAAGAGTAATAGGTCGCCTGATGCTCCCATGTACTTAACCATTTCTGGTGTTATACCATCATGCCCTGCTGCTTTGCCCATCTTGATTTTCTCTAGTGCTGCCCTCAGTTCTTCCATCTTTATGTCATCTTCACCATCATTGGTTTCCTCTTCTGTGTCAGTGGTTATCATTTCTGATGCTTCATCATGCTCACCATCCAATAGTTCTGAGAAATATTCTTTCCATCTTTCCATTACTTCCTTCGGGGCAGTAAGCAATTTGCCTTGTTTGTCCTTTATAAATTTGAGAGGGCATTGTTTTTCTTTCCTCATGTTCTTTAGGGTCTTATAGAACAATTTCTGGTTTTCTTGTGCATCTTTTCTAGCTTTTCTCCAAATTCTTCCCAGGACTTCTGTTTTGCTGCTAGCACTTTGTTCTTTGCTTCTGTTCTGAGTGTCACATATTCTCTATATTTTTCCATTTGTCCTGTTGTGTTTTTAGCTCCTAAGTATTGTTTCCATGCCATTTTCTTCTCTCTTATTTTCTCTTTGACTTCCTCTGTCCACCAAGGTGTCCTCTTTCTCTGGTTCCCAAGTCGGACTTCACCGCATGCTTCTGCAGCAGCTGTCTTTATGATATCCTTGAATTTATTCCAGAGGGTTTCCAAGTCATCAGGTCGTTCTTCTGTGTTGCTCACTGCTGTAGCAATAAGCCCCTGATATCTGGTCTTAATTTCTGGCTCTCTCAGCTTGTAGGTCCTAATGCTCATTTCTCCTGCTCGTTTGCTTGGTTTCTTACGTGATGTTGGGCAGTTCCTAGGCTGAGCAACTCTTTCAGTTGTTCGTTTGATTGTTAGCAGGTAGTGATCACTTCCAATCTCTGGCCCCCTCCAGACTCTTGCATCTCGGACATATCTGAATGAGCTTCTCCGAACAATGGCATAGTCGATCACTGACTTCTCATTCTTTGTTGGTTCACATCTAGTGTATGCATGTATGCGCTTATGAGGGAACTTTGTGTTTGTAATGATCAGATTCTGCTCACTGCAGAATCTAAGGAGTCGCTTTCCATTGTCATTGAGAGTATCTTCTCCATATCTTCCGATAACTCCACCCCATCTAGCATGGTCATTTCCAACTCTGGCATTAAAATCTCCGA
The DNA here is from genome assembly GCA_024509875.1 of Oreohelix idahoensis. NCBI lineage: Eukaryota > Metazoa > Mollusca > Gastropoda > Stylommatophora > Oreohelicidae > Oreohelix > Oreohelix idahoensis. Next base: position 811,656 of record JAMPIV010022942.1, on the reverse strand, counting down.
GCATAATAACTTCATCTAGGCAGTCATCCACTGTCCTTTGAAGCAGCTCGAAGAATTCCTCCTTGACCTCTGCTCTCTCATCCTCATTTGGCCCATACACTATGACCAGGTTGACTATGGTTTCTCCTTCTTTTAGTTTTACAACCATAATGCGCTCCGAGACAAAGTTCCATCCCTTGATACTATCTTTTTGATTTTGGGCCACAATGCAACCCACGCCCCCTTTAGCTCTTTCAGATATGGGTACACCACTGTAGAGCAACGTGTTGCCATCGAGATCCATGACTCCTTGTCCTTTTTTCTTCGTTTCCGTTATAGCCAGGATTTCTAGTTTTGCTTTCCTCATCTCTTCCACCAGCTCCTCTTCCTTCCCATTTATACTTCTTGTGTTCCAAGTTCCATAAGTCGTAGTCCGTAGTCCGTTCCAGTTCGTCGCCTTTAGAATCAGTCCGGTTTTCTCTCTTGTAGTTTGCGTAATCATGATTTAAAGCAAACAGGTGATTGGCCTGTTGTGCCTTTGCATGGTGGAGGGGCTGCCTCCTTACGGCCTCCATGCAGGCCGCCCTCCTCCTTTTTCATCCGGGCTTGGGACCGGCATTGGCGGAGTTGAGAGTGGTCGCAAGACTGTAATTTGTGCTGTCAGTCTCTAACTCTGATTTTGGGCACCTTACGTCGCCAAGGGCCCACCTGGCATTTGTTTGAAAAGTGGCCACCTTATAAATATACCAACCACCAATTATATCCTCCGTCAGACGTATAGTAGCCTTTGCCCTCCAATCATCGGGGCAACATCGTCAGACCCACTTAGGTCCTGTCACCTGGGAGTATATACAGCCTTTAGCAGGATTTACATCTCCAGCCAGACGGACTGCCACATTTGCCATCCAATCGTGACGGCAACACTGTCAGACCCATTGACAGCCAAGAAACCCGGAGTAGATAGGTGGAGTATGCAGTTCATCGTAATCTTGCCAGTACTATTCAGCTACCTGAAGCTCAAGTCACATTTATCCAACAAAAAGAGGCGCATCCCTTGGGGCCCTCATATATATTCGTTGCGCCAGCAGTGATCCTTATTGTACGGCCATTTGGATTTAGCAGTGGGTGCAGTTAATTGCACTAGTGATGTCTCTTTCACACGTGCCCTGAAAAGTGGGTGTGCATTTGTATTTATTTAACAGCTGTTCAACGACGAGCTTATCTCCACATCATTTGGATATCAAATTAGGAGGAACAATGTTGTTAGTTTTCCTGCGTGGATTACCTTACCTACCCGGATTTATACCTACAGGACCGGCTGCTTCCCATAAAAAAAATATGTTTGGTTCTTGTCATCAGTTCCACATTTTTGACGTTGTCATACCATTTCAGTCCTTCCATTCTACGCAAGCAGCCGTTTATAAAAGTCTGTAGCTTTTTGGTTGTTGTTTTTGTTGCTCTCCATATCTCAGAACCATACAATAGGACCTACTTGACATTTGAGTTCAAGATTCTTATTTTCGTGTTGGACTTGATTTCTCTTGTTCTAGTCACAGAATGGATTGGGGCGATCCCTTCTTCTTCCTAATCGCTGTTTCACTACGGCAGTAATCGGTACATTTGTGGTACGGATTTAATTGCGTGCTTTCAATTGTCGCACTTTTTTTCTTTCTTTCTCTCTCTGCTAAGTAGCAGATATTTGATATTGTCAAATCATTTTGACACTCCTTGTAGGTGATAATAATCACATTTTGCTTGATGCGGCACAGATTTTATGAGATTAGAGCAGGTGAAAACCAATGTGGGTTTGCTCAGTTTCGCATGATTCTGTTTGCTGGGCCGGGTGATAAAATTACTCGCCCGTAGTCGGTTTTCGTTTGCTCAGGCAACAGATAACAAGATTACCCGTCTGTGCGACACATTTGGGACGGACACGTATGATATAATCATTTCCTGCCCACAACATTACTTTGTAAGAAAGTAATAAGTGTTACATCTGACACACGTTGTCGTATGAGTTTAATTACATGTTTGTGAGTTCGTCTGCAGGGCAATCGAATGTTTACAGCCCATTTTCAGAAAAGTAATGTTTGAAATTCTGCATTAGATGAGTCATGCAAAATATTCAAATCAGATTGGCTGATCATTTGAGCTCCATAACAAACAGAGCGGGGTAGGACAGTGAATATACGCTTCAGTCAGTCTAGTTCACGGTGAGATTCACGCTTGCCAAAGACACCAGACTTGACAGTAGTAGAATTCAGGATTTCCATTTATCAGACCGGAATTTTATTGGAACACCTTGTAAGACTTAATACTTCCCAGAAAATCCATTTTTATAAGGAAAACCTTAATATCTAAGGAAACTGAAACACACGGAGTCAGAAAAGGAATTATCTTATTAACAAAACGACCCCAGACGCGTGTAAGAGGCCGATTCAAGTCTCTTATTCATCTGAGCAAAAAAGTTTGTGAGCCAGGATTGGCTTATTGGTGGTATCAGCAGAAAGTACTATCTCTGGAACAAGGAGGGAACATTGGCCTAAGCTTTAAGACGAGGGATCAACTTTGTAGACTCTCCTTGACGTTTCTGGGAAACGAGCTACACCCGACAACCTTGACCAGCGACGAGCGTGAGCAGTGTAAACAGAACCCATCAGCGGGAGCAGAAACTACTATTGGCAGCTAAGTGCAAAATATACGCTGCCAAAGTGAACTTTTTCCCATCGATTCTACTATAAATCAATGATGAAACTTTTCTTCTAAACTATTTAATTATTTTCAAACAGTTAAAACTTAAGTGATTATTAAATTTAGTTAATTGTAATTTTACAAATTTAACCTCGATTTAAATATTTTAAATGTACTGCATGTTTGCCTCAGTCAATTTACCACACACACTCTAAACAGAGCTATACCAGAATAATAAGAATTCCACTGAGTAAATTCCACTTAACGAGCTAAAATTAATCATTGCTTAATTCTTCACAAAAGTGGTCGGCAGATTCTAGAATTAACGTGCTCAGCCAAAGCAGCATTGTTTTCGCTTATCTGAATATCTTGTGAACAATCCCTTTGTGATAGAAGTGTCATTACCCTTATATCTACATCTCTGCCAAGAGTAATCCTGTGCAAAGGTAGACACCTTTGAAGGCCCATATTAGATACTCTTTAGTTTTGGCCACTGTTGGACCACTACTGCAAAGCAGGGGAGGCAATACCGTCACAGTTGTCCATATGTTTCCCAATGCAATGAAAGCTCCTCTTGCTTTTTGTATTCTTATTTTGATATCTTTGTCTGTCCCTTCAACTCTGTCTATATTACAACCAAGATAAATGTACGATTCTACATTTTTAGTGTTTCTTCAACCTTGTTATCATTTCTTGCATTTATTCTCATAATGTTTGTCTTTTAACTTTTAAAAACCTCAGACCTAAGGGTATTTTATATGTGGACATGCGCCCTAATATAACCGACTAGGTTGAGCGGGACGCGCCTCGCCAAAACGAGGCAAAACTTTAAAAAGAAAAAAAAAGTTTGTCTTTTCCCTGTGCATTTTCAGGCCCACTTGTTGTGACCTCTCATCGAGAATTTTCATTTTCTCTTGCATCTGATTATGGTTATGGGTCAGAAGAGCCAAGTCATCTGTAAAATCTAGATCATCAAGCTGTTTAGTCAGATTCCACTGGATTCCATTTCTGTTGATTTATCATTAAGTGTCCCGTATATTTATGTTCACACTAGAATAAACGGTTTATAACTAAAAGTCACTATAGTTATGTTCACACTATAATTAAATCTTCATAACCAAGAGTCACATATATATTTTTGTTCATACTAGAAAAAAACTGTTTACAACTAAGAGTCACGTATATTAATGCTGACAACAGAATCAGTTCTTTGTAACTGTTACGTATATTAATGTTCACACTAGAATCAACTCTTTATATACGAGGTGTCACGTATATGTATGTTTACATACTTTTTATAACTGTCATGTGTATTTATAAACTGTTTATAACTAAGAGTCGCGTATATTTATGTTCACAGTAAAATAAACTGTTTAATACTGAAAGTCGCGTATATTTATGTTATCCTTGTTGTCTCGCTGGATGTCTTAACCTCCTCCGTGGGCCTGTTTTCGATCTCCGTTTTTCGTGTTTGTTCGAAACCGCTGAAGACGTAGATCCCGCCAAAGATTATTTTTGTTAGCGACTCAAATGTTTCCATACCCGACAGTTCCCTAAATTTATCTTGTCGGAGAGACATGGTACTGATCTTGTCCTGGTCGACGTGGCGTTCTGTGGTATATTTCATCAAGTACATAGCTGGCATTTTCCTGGTGGCTTCAGTCACCTGTTGGTACCGATTCTTGGCGGATAATCTGCAACCAGGTGATGTTCATTCATTAACCATACGCTGGCGGTGGAACTCAGGTCTTCCACAAATTCAAGCTAAGCCTACCTGTTTTGTGCCATCCTTTCAAGATCTTTCCGAATCTTATTTGTCTCTTTTCAATTTGTGGGATACCATCACATGTATTTACTTGTACTTATATTAACTATTTTCCTCGGCATGCGTCCTATGGGTGGCGCCTACCTTTGTTGTATATTTTGTGTGTTGTTATTGTTTTTTTTTGTTTGGTTTTTTTTTTAGGGGGGGGGGGGGTGTTCTAAACAGATTGTTTTTATGATAAATTTAGTAGATTCCGAGCTACATGACTTTAAAACGCTGTCTAAAATGGGACAAGAAATTTGCAAAACTTTACATTTACAATCATAATTTTGATAAAATGTCAAAATTATCTTCCACAAACAGTTTTAAAATGCAGTAGAAGGTACATGTGCCACATCTGATGCTAATTGGTCAATAAATAATCGGATTTTATGAAAATTAAGAACACAAAATAATTAATAGTTTTCTTTACATTGAAAAGCGTATTTTCATTTAAAATACGGCTGTCAAAGTCAAAACTCGTCTTGTTAGAATGTGTTTTGACAAGTGATTCTGACATATTTACTTTCTGAAAAAACACAGTATGCTAAGTTTCACCTTGTTTTCTATTTTTGACTTCAAATGTGCCGCTCTTCCAGGTATGAATCTTGGGATGTTCCAGTTACTATCTTATGACGTTCAGAGTAGTTTGAGATAGACACGATGTTTCTTCCTGAAAGCTTCACCCGTTTCCTGGATCCATTTATTTCATTATAATCATCATCTACACCACCACCACCATCATAATCACCATGATCATGAACACTACTATCATCATTACCACCACCATCCTCATCATCTCCACCACTATCATTATCATCCCCACCAGCATCACCACCACCATCACCATCATCACCACCACAATCATCGTTATAACCATCACCATCATCATCATCACCACCAGTATCATCTTCATCACAATCATCAGCATCACCAGCATCATCACCACCACCATTATCATCTTCACCACGATCACCATCACCATCATCCCTAACATCACTACCACCATCATCACCATCACCATCATCATCACCACCATCATCGTCATCACCATCTTCCTCATCACCACCATCAACATCACTATCATCACCACCAACATCACCACCACCATCAACATCACCACCATCATCATCACCATCATCATTATCACCACCAACATCACCACCATCATCATCATCATCACCATCCTCACCATCATCCTCATCATCATCATCACCACTACTATCACCATCATCACCATCATCATCATCACCACCATCATCATCATCACCACCACCATCACCATTATCATCACCATTACCATCACCATCATCATTACCATCACCACCATCATCACCACCACCATCATCATCACCATCATCATCATCATCAACATTATCTTCATAATCACCACCACCTTCATCATTACCACCACCATCATCATGACCACCACCACCATCGCCATCATCATCAACACCACCACCTTCATAATCATCAACATCAACAGCAACACCACCACTATCATTATAATCATCACCACCAACATCATCACCAACACTACCACCATCATCATCATGAACGCCGCCATCATCAACAGCTCCCTGTGGATCATAAGCCTTCAATCAAAACTCTCAGAGAGTTCCGGTCCTGTACCATACTATCGAGTTCTGTCCATGTCACCTTGTCGTTTAAAAAAAAAATGTGTTGCCTGCTTTTTTCTCCGTGCGTATGTGTGTATTTGTTTTTTCTTGCTCTGTGTCTTTTCCCTTAGAGATTCCAGAAAAAACATCGCTTTGCAGTTGTATCATTTGGTTTCCTCAGTGTATGCGTCTATGCAACATTAGAGTCTTTTCCACAACTCTTGTTCCATTTGTCTGATTCTTTCCATCAATTCCACACTAGTGATCTTGTCATGCTTTTTTTTTAACCCTCTTGCTCTGCGCAAGAACGCATTCATGTTCTTCTTCGTTGGTTCTTGACCGCTGACTGACAAAGCAATCAGATCATCACGCCTTGTGGCGTCTTGTAGGGCAGCAACAAACTGCCTCCACTTTGCTCAGTCGACAGCCATCCTTCGTGTGGTGTCCCAGCTCTGGTTCATGCTCAGTCGACAGCCATCCTTCGTGTGGTCCCCCAGCTCTGGTTCATGCTCAGTCGACAGCCATCCTTCGTGTGGTGTCCCAGCTCTGGTTCATGCTCAGTCGACAGCCATCCTTCGTGTGGTGCCCCAGCTCTGGTTCATGCTCAGTCGACAGCCATCCTTCGTGTGGTCCCCCAGCTCTGGTTCATGCTCAGTCGACAGCTATCCTTCGTGTGGTGTCTCAGCTCTGGTTCATGCTCAGTCGACAGCCATCCTTCGTGTGGTGTCTCAGCTCTGGTTCATGCTCAGTCGACAGCTATCCTTCGTGTGGTGCCCCAGCTCTGGTTCATGCTCAGTCGACAGCCATCCTTCGTGTGGTCCCCCAGCTCTGGTTCATGCTCAGTCGACAGCCATCCTTCGTGTGGTCCCCCAGCTCTGGTTCCTGCTCAGTCGACAGCTATCCTTCGTGTAGTGCCCCAGCTCTGGTTCATGATCAGTCGACAGCTATCCTTCGTGTGGTCCCCCAGCTCTGGTTCATGCTCAGTCGACAGTCATCCTTTGTGTGGTCTCCCAGCTCTGGTTCATGCTCAGTCGACAGCCATCGTTCGTGTGGTGCCCCAGCTCTGGTTCATGCTCAGTCGACAGTCATCCTTCGTGTGGTCCCCCAGCTCTGGTTCATGCTCAGTCGACAGCCATCCTTCGTGTGGTCCCCCAGCTCTGGTTCATGCTCAGTCGACAGCCATCCTTCGTGTGGTGCCCCAGCTCTGGTTCATGCTCAGTCGACAGCTATCCTTCGTGTGGTCCCCCAGCTCTGGTTCATGCTCAGTCGACACCCATCCTTCGTGTGGTGCCCCAGCTCTGGTTCATGCTCAGTCGACAGCCATCCTTCGTGTGGTGCCCCAGCTCTGGTTCATGCTCAGCATCTCTGCCTCCACAGTTCTCCGCCAGGTGACTTTTGGCCGTCCTTGCTTTCGCTTTCCTTCTGGAGTCCATAACATGGCAGCACTGATTATGGTGTCAGGGTCTCTTCTGAGGATGTGGCCAACCCAATTCCAGCGCCTATCCGACATGATGGTGCGCATGTCTCCTTGGTGGCTCCGAGTTAGCAGTTCTTGGTTGTTGATGGTGTTCGGCCAGAAAATTAGAATAATTTTCCTTAGGCAGGTTGTGTGGAAAGAGGACAATTTGGACATTTCCTTTTCTGTTACTCTCCAGCAGTCTGTACTGTAAAGATTACAGAAATTACGTAGCTCTGATATATTTTTAATTCAGTGTTTGTACTGTGTTGGGAGGATTTCTGACATTTAGTGTCATGATTTCTGACATTTAGTGTCATGATTTCTGACATTTAGTGTCATGATTTCTGTAATTTTGTGTCATGATTTCTGTCATCTAGTGCCATGATTAATGTTATTTAGTGCCATGATTTCTGTCATTTAGTGTCATGATTTCTGACATTTAGTGTCATGATTTCTGACATTTAGTGTCATGATTTCTGTCATTTAGTGTCATGATTTCTGACATTTAGTGTCATTATTTCTGACATTTAGTGTCATAATTTCTGTCATTTCGTGTCATAATTTCTGACATTTAGTGACATGATTTATGACATTTAGTGTCATGATTTCTGTAATTTAGTGTCATGATTTCTGACATTTAGTGTTATGATTTCTAATATTTTGTCCCATGTTTTCTGTCATTTAGTGTCATGATTTTTGTCATTTATTGTCATGATTTCTGACATTTAGAGTCATGATTTCTGACATTTAGTGTCATAATTTCTGACATTTAGTGTCATGATTTCTGTCACTTAGTGTCATGATTTCTGACACTTAGTGTCATGATTTCTGACATTTAGTGTCATGACTTCTAAAATTTAGTGTCATGATTTCTGACATTTAGTGTCATGATTTCTGTCATTTAGTGTCACGATTTCTGACATTTAGTGTCATGATTTCTGATATTTAGTGTCATGATTTCTGATATTTAGTGTCATTATTTCTGACTATTAGTGTCATGATTTCTGACATTTAGTGACATGATTTCTGACATTTAGTGTCATTATTTCTGACATTTAGTGTCATGATTTCTGTAATTTTGTGTCATGATTTCTGTCATCTAGTGCCATGATTAATGTCATTTAGTGCCATGATTTCTGTCATATCTTGAGATTAATATTATTCCCACCTCTTGACTATGTTTACTCAGTCTGTCTGTTGTCTTTTTCTTGGATGTGTTAAGAACACATTTATAAAAGTCTGTAATTTCTTCAATGTTGCTTTATTTTTGTTGTTCTTCATGTTATAGAGTGCTACATTACGACTGCCTGGAAATTCTCCTTCTTGTTAAAGTGCAAAGCCTAGTGGCATATTGGACGATGTACTTCTTTTACTTCCTATTCCTTAGTACTGTTTATCACGTCTGTTGTTGGCTTGTTTTGATGCCACAATGTCAAACTGTTCAATATCTGCTCTCTTTGTCTTCCGCTTTCTCTTTCCCCTTCAATCTTTCCTGTTGTAAGTATATATTTCAGTTTTCTTCTTCTCATAACTGTCGTAGATTTTATCAGATAGGTAATAGATGTTTATAGTCCTGTCTGAGCAGAGGTGATAGTGATGACAATGTGAAATTAAGGAGTAAGAAATAGTTTTATCACGAGGTGATCGTGTAAGAGAAAGGACAGTCTCTGGATAGAATAATTTATCTAATCCAGCCTATCTGGACGACTAAATTTAAATCAGACGCACTTTCTCTCCTTGTACGAAAATACAAGTTACACTGCACTCACATGCACACAATTCTGTGACAAATACGCACGAACGTGAAAAGAAACTATGAATAACATATAATGGATAGGGGGTTGACCGACACGATAACTAAAGGTTTAATAAAGTTTATTATCAATAGAAGATCACAACAATAAGCATATACATCACTAGATCATGGTTTACAGACAAAATTGCAAAAGAAGAAATTAATCAAATAGGTTCTCCCGCCATATCCCCCTCTGGTAAAGGAAAAGAAAAGACTATCCCAACAGAGGTTAATTAACCCAAAAGATCAAAAGTTAACAATAAGTTATGAAATAGTCAGTATGGGAAAAGAATAGGTTCCTAATGTAATCTATCCCGTGACTACTCAGATTAGTGAGATAAAAAAAGAAAGAAAGAAGAAACCACTTAAGTATATGATGTTAACAAAAGACATAAGTTTCTTTCTCCGTTCATTCAATTCACACCTATTCAGTTGCCACTTTCAGACTTTTGCTTACCCCAGTAGTTGTCGCAGGCATTCCAAGGAAATACACTAATAAGTAATAAGACTATTTAGTGTCAAATTTAAGTTTTGCCAAATCCAGCCCCAGACTCGCCGTAGTTGCTGACAGCAAATTTCACGGGCGTCGCTAGAGTCGGTGATTTAATTTGTCCTGGATACAATAAGTTATCTATGCCTTCAGTTGGTTGGAGAAAGGTTCATGCGTGGTGATCGCCGACGTAGGATGAATAGAATATATATATATATATATATATAGTTCCTATGTTGTTTAGCCTCAGGTGGCTGAGACGCTAGGTTAAGTTACACAAATGTTGCTGACAATATATTTCGCCACAGCTGGCTGATGAGATTGATATAAGTAAATCTGGTAATAGTTCTGGTCCAGTTTATATTATAATTTAGTGATTCTATTCTGGTTTCTCTCATGAAAATGAGGAAAATTGGACCACACAGGTCAAGCAAGAAGCTCATCAATATTAAATATCCCTGGATGCTTATAATATTATAAGTTCGTATGATCATAAGTTCATATGGCCATAAAAAAGCCGCTAGTACTCAGGTTTGATCAGCCTAGATTTTAGGAAAGAAAATATAAACATTTAACTGAATTATCAATATCATATCTAACACGTGTTAAAATAGGACCTCGTCACCACTCCGTTATAAATTAGATTTAAAACACACGTGTCTAGCTTATCCTATCGTTTTTTAACGCGTGATATGAACACTAGTCATTTTTAAAATTACATAAAATGGATTGAAGTAAATTATATATACCGTCAGTAGACAGTTATTTAACTAATATATGTACTAGTCAATTTAAAACATCTCTTACTGGGAAATAGCGAGTAATTAAATTCACTTTACGGCTGAAAAGGATTTAGCTATAAGTTATTTAATTAGCACAGAAAATCTCAGTGAAATATAATAAAAACTTTAAACACACTAAATCACTTAAAGGCTAGTATATAAATTACCGCAATCAGAAAAATGAAACACTCCACGAAAATCTAATAATTTTCACTCTGTACGAGAAATCTAAGATATCGAGCTAGTGAATTTCAGATAGATTTCTAAACAACTGATCATGGCTATCGGAGAGACATGGTATATATCCGTAAATTCCGTTCTTTCGCTCTTTAATGCGAAAGTCACACCTACTGCCAGACCCGAGGCCATTTGCCGTTCGATTCTTGAATCAAAGGTAATTTTACCACCTCTGCCGCCGACAACCTCTCTGGCTTGACTTTCATCATCTCCGCCTTGCCGAATGTCAGCTACGCAATTAATTCCCCTGAAAGTTTTACCATTCAAGGTCCGTCTCAGACTTAACATCGCCCCTGATCAAAGAATCTATTACGCCATGCTCCGCGCTCTCTCTGTTCCACCGTGGTTAATTGCCAAACGGCTCATGTGTTAATTGCACTTGTGAATCCTTCGTTCCTGTAGCAAAAAAATTAACTAGATGGGGAGGGGCAAAAGTGGATGATCACTGCTGCACTATTTCCATCTGTGACAATAACATGCCCAAAAAAATGGATTGCTTTTGATTTAACCTGAGGAATAAGCTTCCTTTGAGCATTGACCTTTTCTGGAGGATTTCCTCATAATCTGTTTAGCTGTCGATGTACTTTTAACATTCTTCTGCGGCCTCTAGTGCTTTGTTTTATTTGTTTACTAATTGCCTATGAGTCAATTCCGTAAGTCAAGAGTGGCCTTGACAAATAAGCTAAGTATTCTTATATATATATATTTGTCAAATGGTTGCTCTTGTTCCTGGTTTTGGGATTTGTTTCATGTATAACAATTTAAAAACAAATTGGAAGTGATGTTGTTCTTTTCGTTTGTCTTTTTCTTGTCAAATACATTTTTAACATGCGTCATGTTTTCTGCTGTTTCAACAGAAGACCAGTCAAGAGCCTTACTACTGCCCCTGCCTAACGTGTGGGAGAAACTGTCTGGCATAATTTTCAATGTAGAGGTCGGTACCAACCAAAAACATATCTTAATCTATTTACAAACAAACGATTTAGACTCAGGTAGGTCAAATCACAAGCTAGTTTATCCAGGTAAATCTTCCTGTTTCTCCCAAAGTAAATGCGCAGTAAGACGACAAAACCAGCCTGGGATGGTTACTTGACCCAGATAGCATTATTGTTTATCTTCTAGCTTCAATCTTTAAGCCAGACTTCCGTTTTTATAGCTGCAGCAACAACTAAAGGCAGGAGACGACCATTCTGTTCTTCCAGAACCCGCTTTCTCTTTTGTACCTGGTTGTAGTGACTATTAAAGAGGTCAGATGCTGCTAAAAATAGAGTAGGTCACGTACTAACCTGACCTCTACCTGGCATTACTTCAATGTATGACTTTTTCCTATCTGGCATACTGTATTTACAGACCAATTTATCCTGAGAAATCTCATCACGTAGAACACACAGCTACAGAAACAACCGCTGTAAGACTACATGAATACTTTGTGATACAGCCTTCATGCTAGGGGAGCAGCTACAACGGTGACTCCCATGCTCCGACTGGCTAACACGGAAACGAATAAAGTTTGTTAAGACATATGCCATGACGCATTAATCCTTGCTTTCCATTCGGAGTATTAAGTACGGAAAAATACTGACAGGTAGACGAGCATTACATACTTCTTCCAGCTTTATGAGTTGGAGGGTGACTAGATCCCATCATCGATGCCTTTGCCTTCCTTAACACAAGAGAAGAGCCATGTACCCATTTACAGCTGGGTAGACGAGTGCGTGACGCTACCAGATTTCAGTCTCGGAACCTTGTAAGTTTGCCGCGAGAGGCAATCGTTTTTCCCACTCATCCAATCGAATGCTGGAAAAATACTTACTTACTTAGTCGTTCCTCTTCTATCTTAGGCTGTAGAGATTAGCCAGGGAGAGCGCCACGCTATCTGGAAAAGTACTATAGAATTAAATTTCGGGTTTTTATCCTGTTACAAAACACTGTTGGGTCTTACCTCATGACATTTCTGACTCTTACCAACTTTGTTTCATGTGTTGACATCATTTGCATATATTCATACTTGGACTATTAACATTTCAAGTTTTGCTCCTTGTCGCGGGTTGTCTCCCTTGCTCTGCAGTAATAGTCCGCGAATGGTCAAAAATTCGAGTAAAAAGAAAGAGTTTACCGAAGATAACCCTTCGCTCAAGATTACTCTTGGCAGATATGTAATTAGGGGGTTTATCTCCCCTATTTAAGGGAGTCTCACAGGCAATTTAGAATGGTAAATACAACAACTGGGTCGTCTAAGTTGATTGTAAATTTTATATTCTCCACCCACTTCTGCGCGAAATATATTCTTGACTCGTATTTAATGGACCCCCAGCTGAAGATAATTCAGCAAAGTATTAATTTAATAACACAACGGGCTGATCACCTGTTTGCTAGTCAATTTGATTACGGAAACAATGGCAAATCGATTAATTTGTCGTTGCCCTAAAGATGCCATTAGGCATGATGGGTTACAGCGGCAAAGAAATCAATTTGTTGTTGCCCTAAGACGCCACTATGCGTACTGGCCACCGACTGCTTTGTCGGTTGGTGGCTAAGGATGGAAGAAGAAGAAGAAGATTAATTTAATAGCTTTGTATAAATGTATTTTAAAAAATGAGCCATACGGGTGCAGACATCAAATTAACTAAACCAATTGTTAGACTCAAACTATGGATTTATCTCACGTCAGGAGTCAAGTGGCGTGGTAGCACATTCACTGCTGTGCAAGAGTAACTTCCAAAATGTTATCCTTTATACCCTTCTGTTATAGATGGTGTCCAGTTTTGAATTCTTGTAACCAGTGTCAGAAACTGAGAGATTGATTAAATAATATCTCAGTTACTTATTATGTCTTCTGATGTAAGCATCAGGCGACCTCCGCTTTCCTACACTATTTCATTTTCCACTGAATGATTCTATGTACCCGAGAATGAATTCTTAAGTCATCGAGACCGAGGAAAGAGTGTTTGTGTGTGTTTGTGTGTATATATATCATGATGTCATCATACTCTTTCTGCTCACTGGAGCTACATCTGATATTAGTTCCTCGTGAGGCAACATGCACATCAGTACACTCTAACATAATTTCTCTCAACACATCAATGCATTCTAACATCAGTTCTCTCCACCTATCAATGCAATCTATATCACTTCTTTCAACATATCAATGGAGTCTAACATCAATTCTCTCAACATATTAATGCACTTTAAAATCACTTCTCTCAACATATCAGTGCACTCTAGAGTGACTTCTTTCAACATATCAAAGCACTCTAACATCACTTCTTTCAACATGTCAATACACTCTAGAGTGGCTTCTTTCAACATATCAATGCACTCTAATATTACGTCTCTCAACACATCAGTGCACGCTAGGATCACTTCTCTCAATAAATCTATAAACATTAGCATCAATTCTCTGCATTCATTAGTAAACTCTTAATATTAGTTCTTTCAACATATCAGTGCACTTGTAACATCACTTCTCTCAACACATCATTACACTATAACATCACACCCCTCAACACATCTGTGACAAGATGGATTTCGGGCGACCCCTTTTTGATCTCTCTTTCACTCCGGCAGTACTCATTTTAAATTGTTGTACTGACTAATTGCGTGCTTTTTCATGGTCAGCACTTTTTTCTTTCTCTTTTATGTAGAAGATATTTGATATTGTCAAAACATTTGACACTCCTTGTTGGTGATAATGCATCACATTTGCTAGGCGCGGCACAGTTGCTGAGATTATTGCAGGTGAAACCCATATTGGTCTGCTTTGTTTTCGCGTAGAGTTGTTTGCTCCAGCGACAGATAACAAATTTCTCGTCTGTGCAACACATTTTGGTCAGACACGAATGACATAATCGTTTCCTGTCCAACTTTCACGTAGACATTACTTTATCTGAAAGTAATATGTTGTTACACCTGAAACACATTGTCGTATGAGTTCACAGATGTGTTGGTTAGTTTGTACACCAGGCATCGAATGTTTTATTGCCCTATATGGGAGACGTGACCTTTGCATCTCGCGTAAAAATTATTCCATGGCGGAATATTTTGAAATTACCCCACCCAACATTTTTCATTGAAATGATTGAAGCCCTAAGTAGCTTCATAACAGAAGCGGGGATAGGACAGGCAATATAACCGGGCGTTTGTTCAAGTCTAAGTTCATTGTGAGAAATCGCTTGCCAAAGACGACACAACCAGACCTTGCCAGAATTAAGAATTTCTATTTATCGGACCGGACTTTGTGGACCATTTTTGAAGGACATAGAGCCCGGGAAAACCATTTTAATAAGGAACCGGAATCTGATGAAATTGAAACACACGGAGTCATAGTGGGAATTAATGTTAAAAATAACGACCCCCCCCTCCCCAAGAACACGTGTCAGAGGCCGATTCAAGTGCCTCTATTCATCTGAGCAAAAAGTCTATGAGCCAGGATTGGCATAAGTTGTGCATTTTACATTTTATATTTTTTCATTACTAACATGTGAATTAATATGTATATATTGCCATTTGAATATTAATATGTGAAAATCGCTAGTGGATGTCCAAGTAATTTAAAGCTGGCAACCGCAGCGTATAGAATGATGATTTCACGAACCATCACTGCAACTTTGAAGACACTCTCAGACACTTCTGGGAACGTGCTACGCCCTACATTCTTGACCAGCTACAAGCGTTATCAGTAATCAGTCTAACAAGAACCAACCCATCAGCGGGAGCAGAACCTACCAGTGGCAGATAAGTGAAACCTTTATGAACTTTTATCCCATCACAAAAGTTATGATACCTTTCTGAAAAACATTATTCATTCTTTTAAACCCTTGTAAAATCTAAATGATTATTAAATTTGTTATTTGTAATTGTACAAATTTAACTTCGATTTAATCATTTTAAATGTACTGCATGTTTGCTTCAGTCAATTTACTAAATACACTCTAAACATAGCTATACCATAATAATAAGAATTCCACTGAGTAAATCCAGAGGAAGGGGGGGGGGCTTTGAGGAGCTAAAAATTAATAATTGTTTAATCCTTTACAAACGTTCGGCAGATCCTAGAGTTAACGTGCTCAGCCAATGTAGCATTGTTCTCGATTTTTCTGAATATCTTGTGGAAACTCCATTGGGATAGAAGCGTCATTACCCTTCTATCTACAACTCTGCCAAGAGTAATCTTGTTCAAAGTTAGACACCTTTGAAGGCCCATATTAGATACTCTTGAGTTTTGGCCACTGTTGGACAACTACTATTAAAATTCACATGGTAATATATACGTATATATATATATGTTAGTTCACATGTTAGTAATAAAATATGAAATGTAAATCACAACTTACGCCAATCTTGACTCAGACTTTTTGCACAGATGAATAAAAGAGACTTGAATCGGCCTCTTACACGCGTCTGGGGTGTCGTTAATTTTAACTTCAATTTCCTCTGACTCCGTGTGTTTCTTCAGTTTCCTTGTCCCGGTGTTCTTTATTAAAATGTAGATATTTCCTGTGCTTTGTAAGTCTTATTGGGTTCTCCAATAAAAGGTCCGGTTAAAAAAAGGAATTATGAGTCTAGTCTTCACTCTGGCGAGGTCTCCTTCTTCTTCTTTTTCTTCGTTCGTCCTGAAAAGGACGTTGGTTGCGTTGTGTCCGTTTACAGCGAAGTTACGATATTTGCACCTTTCCGCCGATACATCCGACTTCAGCACATCATTTTTAGGACCGGGTTATCCTTCCCTCTTCGATCCCTACTCACTCAGCCAGACTGCAGTGATGAAGCCTGTTTCCAGGACCACCACTTGGAGGTGGAGTAGGGTCTTGGTCAGCTCTGGTTCGCTGACCCTGACGCAAGCAGTCAAGCTATGGGTCGCTAACTGCATTCCTCACTGTTGACGCGTCTTAGGTCCATATCGAGATCTGATGTTGTCTTGGCGAGCGTGAAATTCACAGTGAAATTAAACTGCGAAATTGTCAGACTATATTCCTTTCTTCCCACGCATTGTTGTTATGAATCTAATCAGAAAGATCCAATCATTTCAAATCATGCGGATAGGGTGTGATGATTTCAAAAATATTCCGACATTGGATAATTTTGAACGTAAAAAAGAGGTCAACTCTCCCATATCTAGTAATATGATGTCAGATGCCCTTGTGTACAAACTTACAGACAGATCGGGGAACTCACATGACAACATGTGTAATCTGTAATACTTATTACTTTATTGGAAAGTAATGTTGTCATAACAAGTCGGCCCGGAAGTGATTATGTCACACTTGTCTGCTTATATGGGTCACACAGACAGTAATCTCGTTATCTGTCGTATGAGTACGCAAAAACTCCGTGTCTGCCCATCTGAGTTACCAAACGAGTCGTCTTATCGGCGGTTCAATCTAAACACGCCGACGATTATCTTATCCCAGTTGCTCACCGCAAGGTAGGATGACCGGGTAACAAACAGGTGACATCCTATAGAGGAGTGTCAACAGATGTTTGCACCTACAAAATGTTTGCTACACAAGCAGAAAAATTACGAAGAAAGAGAGAGAAGAAAGAAAGAAAAGCGCGATAATTGACAACACATAATAAAAATCAGTACCACAAATGTACCGATACTGCTGGAGAGAAACATAGATCGATAGGGGCCGCCCCGTTTTGTCACAACTCTAACATCACATCCCTCAACACATCAGTACACTCTAACATAACATCCCTCAACACATCAGTACACTCTAACATCACATCCCTCAACACATCAGTACACTCTAACATCACATCCTTCAACACATCAGTACACTCTAACATCACATCCCTCAACACATCAGTACACTCTAACATAACATCCCTCAACACATCAGTACACTCTAACATAACATCCCTCAACACATCAGTACACTCTAACATCACATCCCTCAACACATCAGTACACTCTAACATCACATCCTTCAACACATCAGTACACTCTAACATCACATCCCTCAACACATCAGTACACTCTAACATCACATCCTTCAACACATCAGTACACTCTAACATCACATCCTTCAACACATCAGTACACTCTAACATCACATCCCTCAACACATCAGTACACTCTAACATAACATCCCTCAACACATCAGTACACTCTAACATAACATCCCTCAACACATCAGTACACTCTAACATCACATCCCTCAACACATCAGTACACTCTAACATCACATCCCTCAACACATCAGTACACTCTAACATCACATCCCTCAACACATCAGTACACTCTAACATCACATCCCTCAACACATCAGTACACTCTAACATAACATCCCTCAACACATCAGTACACTCTAACATAACATCCCTCAACACATCAGTACACTCTAACATCACATCCCTCAACACATCAGTACACTCTAACATCACATCCTTCAACGTATTTGGTCTTTCAATACATCACTTTTCTCAACACATCAGTGCACCCTAACATCACTTCTCTCACCAAAAATGCTCTCGAACATCATATTAGCCCTATCTTGTCATAAGAATAAACTAAATTTAATCTCTAATACCAGCTTTTACGTCACTTTTAGAATCATTTCAAGTATTTATAACATCACAATAACAATAATACAAGTTTCTCCATTTCACAAACATCACTTTTAACATTGTATCACCTATCAACGATATCACATCATAACTGCGACAGCCTTCTCACGTTCACGGACATCTACTTTTAGCGTTATATCAAGTATCTACCATTACATTAATAACGATACACGTTTCTCAAGTTCACAAACATTACTTTTAGAGTTATATTAGCTATCTAAGACACAACAGTAATATTAATACAAGTTTCTCGAGTTCACAAACATCACTTTTAGTGTTATATCAAGTATCTACGACATCACAATAACAACGATGCAACTTCTCAAGTTTACAGACATCACTATTAGCATTATATTAAGTATGTTACTCTCTCATCTGGTGTGAGCTAGTAACAATATTCTTAAGCTCATGACTCTTCTTCTTTTCTACCACTCATTCTATTTTTATTTCGAACATTGTTTTCTAATTCCCGAGATGATAAACCTCCCTCTGAAACAACGCCCTACCGACTAGAGCGTCGAACGAAGCAGACACTGCAGAAACCTGTGCTGTCATTTCCAAACCACCTCTGGAAAAGCACCTGTTGTTTGGTAGTAGACCTTCTTCTAACCTTTGATTTAACCAGGTAGAAAGAATTCCTACATACTCACTTCCGCTTGTAAACGTTTGGAAGGAGTCAATTACAAGTTATATATCCATCTGTCCTGGCTCTTATCTTCCTACTGCATCCATCTGTCCGCACAAAGTGGAGGGGATGGGTTAAATTTAATGGGCGCGGCAGTCAAGCCGTAATGAAATAAGACGGCCAGGTGTGCTACCAACGTACCTAGGTGGTCTTATCATCTATATAAGTGTAGGTAAAAAATATGTTTCAACAGTTACAGCTTTCGTTTCAGTTGTGATCGGACATAAGCATATATCACGTAGAGAGACTTATAATGAGAGTTAAGGATGTAAAAGAAACGTAGAAGCTAAAAACTGATACAATTTATGGGAACATTAATGCTGTTTTTGGAAACTTGACACATAATATGACCAGGAAAACTTGACGTTTACGTAGTCTATGAAAACTCCACACGTAGTCTATAGAAACCTGACAAGTACATAGCCTATAAGTAAAATAAGAACGGTTGCAGTTATACGGTGGCAACTGGTGCAGTAAACAAAAGTAAGGTATTCAACAACCTCCAGCATGAGAATGGTGGTAGAGGCAGCAACTGCAGCCTTAAGGTGCCTGTCTGAAACTTCATTATGTCAGACTCTTAGTCCATTCTTCTTCTTCTTCTTTGATCCTTAGCCGCCGGCCGTCAAAGCAGTCAGTGGCCATCACGCCTGGTGGCGTCTTGTAGGGCGGCAACAGACTGCTTCCACCTTGCTCGGTCGGCAGCCATCCTTCGTGCAGTGCCTCAGCTCTGATTTACTCTTTGCATCTCGGCCTCCACAGTTCTCTGCCAAGTTATTTTTTGGTCGGTTTGTCTTTCGTTATCCTTCCGGGGTCCATAGCATAGCTGTTCTTGTGATGGCATCGGGGTCTCTTCTGAGGACATGGCCAACCTAACTCCAGCGTCTGCCAGTTATGATGGTGTGCATGTCCTCTTGGTTGCTCTGAGTAAGCAGTTCTTGGTTGGTGATAGTATTCTGTCAAAAGACTTTTCCTTAGGCAGATTGTGTGGAAAGAGGACAATTTCAACATTTCCTTCTCTGTTACTCTCCAGCATTCTGCACCATATAGAAGCACAGAAAGTACACAACTCTCATATAATCTTAATTTGGTGTTTGTGTTGTACTGAGAGGACTTCCAGATGTTGCTTAGACTAACAAAGGCTGTTCTTGCTTTGTTCATTCTGTTATTGATATCTTTGCTTGCTCCGTAGTCTGGTGTTACTTTGCATCCTAGGTATGTGAAGATGTCTGTCTGTTCCAGTTTCTGATTCCTTACTGTTATGAACTCAGGGTTGCCCACATTGAGTGTCATGACCTCTGTCTTCTTTAGATTGATAGTCCATTCTTCGGAAGGTCTAAAATGGATGGCTACGGCATGAATGCAAAAACCTCCATAGACGCCTCGAATCTTCAGGTACTGGTGTGGATCTACTGGTCATGCAGGGGTATGTGGTAATGGTAGAGCTGACAAACTAGCCTCAAGAGCAACCATAGTGGGTACATTGGACATGGATAAGGGAGAGATACTGAGGACTATTAATGATCCCCGATTAGAGAATGACACAGCAGTCGATTAATCATCACAGTTAAGATTGCTAGTATTTGGTATCAAACGTAAGGATAGCGGCGATGGACGTATGAGAGGATACATCCGGCATGTATTCAACCAGAGTGCAACAGGAACAATTAGCATTCATACCCTTCAAAATTTGCTAAGCAATACTGAGCACCTCTGGGTTTGCCCAGAGTGCAGTGATGTCGATGTCATTAACAATAACAACTATAACAACAGTAATAACATTAACAACAGTAACAGTAACGTAGACAATTTTCTTTGCCCTAGTAAGACGTGTTACCTATTTTGTTTACCCGCCATATCATCATCATCATCATCAACATCACCATCATCATCATCATCATCATCATCATAATGTTCCTTTTCGTTCCTTATGAAAATGGGAACCACCACTGTAGGTGGTCCCATTGCAGGAAACCTGCACCAAGAATTCATATGCGGCTGCAGCTGTGGTTTCTGTAGCATTTGAGTCTAATGATGGGTCTGCCAGCTACATACACAACCTTATATTACTCGTGTTGTACAACGTGCCTGATAGAGCAGTCTTCCTATTCATTCTTTATGTCATCGGACACGCCCAGGACCTTCACTAGTCTGTCCCACCATGTAGCCTACACTAGTCTGTCCCACCATGTAGCCTACACTAGTCTGTCCAACCATGTAGCCTATACTAGTCTGTCCCACCATATAGCCTACACTAGTCTGTCCCACCATGTAGCCTACACTAGTCTGTCCCACCATGTAGCCTACACTAGTCTGTCCCACCATGTAGCCTACACTAGTCTGTCCCACCATGTAGCCTACACTAGTCTGTCCCACCATGTAGCCTACACTAGTCTGTCCCACCATGTAGCCTACACTAGTCTGTCCCACCATGTAGCCTACACTAGTCTGTCCCACCATGTAGCCTACACTAGTCTGTCCCACCATGTAGCCTACATTAGTCTGTCCCACCATGTAGCCTACACTAGTCTGTCCCACCATGTAGCCTACACTAGTCTGTCCCACCATGTAGCCTACACTAGTCTGTCCCACCATGTAGCCTACACTAGTCTGTCCCACCATGTAGCCTACATTAGTCTGTCCCACCATGTAGCCTACACTAGTCTGTCCCACCATGTAGCCTACACTAGTCTGTCCCACCATGTAGCCTACACTAGTCTGTCCCACCATGTAGCCTACACTAGTCTGTCCCACCATGTAGCCTACACTAGTCTGTCCCACCATGTAGCCTACACTAGTCTGTCCCACCATGTAGCCTACACAAATGTGTGGGTGTATATTCTGTACAATTTCGCCTGGTTCCCGGGCTGCCTCTGAGGAGACAAAGAAAGAGTTGGTCTACTGACCCTTCATGCATGTCGTATGAGCCGACTCATATAAAGTTGTGAATGGGACAGGCAATCTTATCTTGTAAAATGAACAGCTACTGAAACCATCGCGGCAATAACAAACGCTCAGACGTATGCGGGCCATCGGCATTGGTGGTTCCATGTTAGATAAGGAGGGAAAAAAGAAGAAGATGATGATGAATATGATGATGATATGTACATTCAAACACAGAATTGTATGGTCTTTGAAAATGTCAAATTTCTCTCGCCCCCCCCCCCCCCCTGTATTTTTGCTTTGCTCCTCAAAGTGCATTTGGTAGCATCTGCCGAAGCCTCTCCCTCTTTCATGTTAGCAGCCTGCGCCACGCACGTCACATGATCTTACACTGTTTGTTTCCGTAACAACTTGTTTTGTATAATAAAGTTGCCAGCGAAATGCTCTTCCCCAAGAAAGTCGCTTCCCACGACATGCCTTGTGTGGGCAATAGACATATTCTTATTTGGCCTACTTATAGACCCTCAGGAAGGCCCACGAGACGAGGCAAAGACCCTACTGGCCTACTGAAACTTGATAACCCTACGGTCTATGGCAACTCAATGTCTCCACTGTCTATGATAATTCAATGTCTCCACGGCTTATGGGAACTCGATGTCTCCGTTGTCTATGGGAACTCGATGTCTCCACGGTCTATGGAAACTCGATGTCTCCACGGTCTATGGGAACTCGATGTCTCCACTGTCTATGGGAACTCGATGTCTCCACGGTCTATGGGAACTCGATGTCTGCATTGTCTATGTGAACTCGATATCTCCACGGTCTATGGGAACTCTATGTCTTTACGGTCTATGAGAACTCGATGTCTCCACGGTCTATGGGAACTCGATATCTCCACGGTCTATGGGAACTCGATGTCTGCACTGTCTGTGGGAACTCGATGTCTACACGGTCTATGGGAACTCGATGTCCGCACTGTCTATGTGAACTCGATATCTCCATGGTCTATGGGAACTCGATGTCTCCACGGTCTATGGGAACTCGATATCTCTACGGTCTATGGGAACTCGATATCTCCACGGTCTATGGGAACTCGATGTCTCCATGGTTTATGGGAACTCGATGTCTCCACGGTCTATGGGAACTCGATGTCTGCAGGTCTATGGGAACTCGATATCTCCACGGTCTATGGGAACGCGATGTCTCCACGGTCTATGGGA
Organism: Oreohelix idahoensis; assembly: GCA_024509875.1. Taxonomy (NCBI): domain Eukaryota; kingdom Metazoa; phylum Mollusca; class Gastropoda; order Stylommatophora; family Oreohelicidae; genus Oreohelix; species Oreohelix idahoensis. The sequence continues at coordinate 788,443 of JAMPIV010022942.1, read as the reverse complement.
ACTTGATGTCCGCAATGTTTATAGGAACTCGATATCTCCATGGTCTATGGGAACTCGATATCTCCACGGTCTATGGGAACTCGATGTCTCCATGGTCTATGGGAACTCGATGTCCGCAATGTCTATGGGAACTCGATATCGCCACGGTCTATGGGAACTCGATATCTCCACGGTCTATGGGAACTCGATGTCTCCACGGTCTATGGGAACTCGATGTCTGCAGGTCTATGGGAACTCGATATCTCCATGGTCTATGGGAACTCGATGTCTCCACGCTCTATGGGAACTCGATGTCTGCAGGTCTATGGGAACTCGATGTCTCTACGGACTATGGGAACTCGATGTCCGCAATGTCTATGGGAACTCGATATCTCCACGGTCTATGGGAACTCGATATCTCCACGGTCTATGGGAACTCGATGTCTCCACGGTCTATGGGAACTCAATGTCTGCAGGTCTATGGGAACTCGATATCTCTACGGTCTATGGGAACTCGATGTCTCCACGCTCTATGGGAACTCGATGTCTGCAGGTCTATGGGAACTCGATGTCTCCACGGTCTATGGGAACTCGATGTCCGCAATGTCTATGGGAACTCGATATCTCCACGGTCTATGGGAACTCGATATCTCCACGGTCTATGGGAACTCGATGTCTCCACGGTCTATGGGAACTCGATGTCTGCAGGTCTATGGGAACTCGATATCTCCACGGTCTATGGGAACTCGATGTCTCCACGGTCTATGGGAACTTGATGTCCGCAATGTTTATAGGAACTCGATATCTCCATGGTCTATGGGAACTCGATATCTCCACGGTCTATGGGAACTCGATGTCTCCATGGTCTATGGGAACTCGATGTCCGCAATGTCTATGGGAACTCGATATCGCCACGGTCTATGGGAACTCGATATCTCCACGGTCTATGGGAACTCGATGTCTCCACGGTCTATGGGAACTCGATGTCTGCAGGTCTATGGGAACTCGATATCTCCACGGTCTATGGGAACTCGATGTCTCCACGCTCTATGGGAACTCGATGTCTGCAGGTCTATGGGAACTCGATGTCTCCACGGACTATGGGAACTCGATGTCCGCAATGTCTATGGGAACTCGATATCTCCACGGTCTATGGGAACTCGATATCTCCACGGTCTATGGGAACTCGATGTCTCCACGGTCTATGGGAACTCGATGTCTGCAGGTCTATGGGAACTCGATATCTCTACGGTCTATGGGAACTCGATGTCTCCACGCTCTATGGGAACTCGATGTCTGTAGGTCTATGGGAACTCGATGTCTCCACGGTCTATGGGAACTCGATGTCCGCAATGTCTATGGGAACTCGATATCTCCACGGTCTATGGGAACTCGATATCTCCACGGTCTATGGGAACTCGATGTCTCCACGGTCTATGGGAACTCGATGTCTGCAGGTCTATGGGAACTCGATATCTCTACGGTTTATGGGAACTCGATGTCTCCACGCTCTATGGGAACTCGATGTCTGCAGGTCTACGGGAACTCGATATCTCCACGGTCTATGGGAACTCGATGTCTACACGCTCTATGGGAACTCGATGTCTGCAGGTCTACGGGAACTCGATATCTCCACGGTCTGTGGGAATTCGATGTCTCCACGCTCTATGGGAACTCGATGTCTGCAGGTCTATGGGAACTTGATATCTCCACGTTCTATGGAAACTCGATGTCTCCACGCTTTATGGGAACTTGATATCTGCAGGTCTATGGGAACTCGATATCTCCACGGTCTATGGGAACTCGATGTCTCCACGGTCTATGGGAACTCGATTTATCTACTGTCATTACATCTCATTCAAAAGACATCTGCATTCACATTAATCACATGTCATGAAATCTTGTACACACATTTAACGACAATTCTGTTTCAATTATTTCAACGTTTCCATGAGTATTTACTTGTCATTGTAATTTTTTCAATTTTAAATTGAATTTTTAATATTAAGTAGGTTTATTGCTTGACCTCTCTCTCTCTCTCTCTCTCTCTCTCTCTCTCTCTATATATATATATATATATATATATATATATATATATATATATATATATATATATATATATATATATATATCCCTCTCTCTATGTGCGTGAATGACAATAAGTAAATGTACTTGTGTATGCTCAGTTTCTGATTGTGATGATAATTTTAATTAATCCTGTCTGAAGTTGTTAATATTTTAATTTTAATTTGTAAAACGCTGAAAATTGTATTGCAGGGCAGAAATGTAAAAAGGCAATTATGCCTGTTTCTTTACCCTGATGAAATACAGATTTCGTTCGTTCGTTCGTTCGTACTGTCCATGGGAACTCGATGTCTCCACGGTCTATGGGAACTCGATGTCTGCATTGTCTATGTGAACTCGATATCTCCACGGTCTATGGGAACTCTATGTCTTTACGGTCTATGAGAACTCGATGTCTCCACGGTCTATGGGAACTCGATATCTCCACGGTCTATGGGAACTCGATGTCTGCACTGTCTGTGGGAACTCGATGTCTACACGGTCTATGGGAACTCGATGTCCGCACTGTCTATGTGAACTCGATATCTCCATGGTCTATGGGAACTCGATGTCTCCACGGTCTATGGGAACTCGATATCTCTACGGTCTATGGGAACTCGATATCTCCACGGTCTATGGGAACTCGATGTCTCCATGGTTTATGGGAACTCGATGTCTCCACGGTCTATGGGAACTCGATGTCTGCAGGTCTATGGGAACTCGATATCTCCACGGTCTATGGGAACTCGATGTCTCCACGGTCTATGGGAACTTGATGTCCGCAATGTTTATAGGAACTCGATATCTCCATGGTCTATGGGAACTCGATATCTCCACGGTCTATGGGAACTCGATGTCTCCACGGTCTATGGGAACTCGATGTCCGCAATGTCTATGGGAACTCGATATCGCCACGGTCTATGGGAACTCGATATCTCCACGGTCTATGGGAACTCGATGTCTCCACGGTCTATGGGAACTCGATGTCTGCAGGTCTATGGGAACTCGATATCTCCATGGTCTATGGGAACTCGATGTCTCCACGCTCTATGGGAACTCGATGTCTGCAGGTCTATGGGAACTCGATGTCTCTACGGACTATGGGAACTCGATGTCCGCAATGTCTATGGGAACTCGATATCTCCACGGTCTATGGGAACTCGATATCTCCACGGTCTATGGGAACTCGATGTCTCCACGGTCTATGGGAACTCGATGTCTGCAGGTCTATGGGAACTCGATATCTCTACGGTCTATGGGAACTCGATGTCTCCACGCTCTATGGGAACTCGATGTCTGCAGGTCTATGGGAACTCGATGTCTCCACGGTCTATGGGAACTCGATGTCCGCAATGTCTATGGGAACTCGATATCTCCACGGTCTATGGGAACTCGATATCTCCACGGTCTATGGGAACTCGATGTCTCCACGGTCTATGGGAACTCGATGTCTGCAGGTCTATGGGAACTCGATATCTCCACGGTCTATGGGAACTCGATGTCTCCACGGTCTATGGGAACTTGATGTCCGCAATGTTTATAGGAACTCGATATCTCCATGGTCTATGGGAACTCGATATCTCCACGGTCTATGGGAACTCGATGTCTCCATGGTCTATGGGAACTCGATGTCCGCAATGTCTATGGGAACTCGATATCGCCACGGTCTATGGGAACTCGATATCTCCACGGTCTATGGGAACTCGATGTCTCCACGGTCTATGGGAACTCGATGTCTGCAGGTCTATGGGAACTCAATATCTCCACGGTCTATGGGAACTCGATGTCTCCACGCTCTATGGGAACTCGATGTCTGCAGGTCTATGGGAACTCGATGTCTCCACGGACTATGGGAACTCGATGTCCGCAATGTCTATGGGAACTCGATATCTCCACGGTCTATGGGAACTCGATGTCTCCACGCTCTATGGGAACTCGATGTCTGCAGGTCTATGGGAACTTGATATCTCCACGTTCTATGGAAACTCGATGTCTCCACGCTTTATGGGAACTTGATATCTGCAGGTCTATGGGAACTCGATATCTCCACGGTCTATGGGAACTCGATGTCTCCACGGTCTATGGGAACTCGATTTATCTACTGTCATTACATCTCATTCAAAAGACATCTGCATTCACATTAATCACATGTCATGAAATCTTGTACACACATTTAACGACAATTCTGTTTCAATTATTTCAACGTTTCCATGAGTATTTACTTGTCATTGTAATTTTTTCAATTTTAAATGGAATTTTTAATATTAAGTAGGTTTATTGCTTGACCTCTCTCTCTCTCTCTCTCTCTCTCTCTCTCTCTCTCTCTCTCTCTCTCTCTCTCTCTCTCTCTCTCTCTCTATATATATATATATATATATATATATATATATATATATATATATATATATATATATATATATTGTTGCTGTCATTTTCGACGGAGTCATCTGTCAAGTTATTTGCTTATGTTTGTATCATAAGTATAATTGTGTCTTTACCTGCGATGTCAGGTTGATTAGGGGTTGTCTTCCCTTGTTTATTCATTCATTGTGTTTGACCTTTAGGGTCAGAGGTTGACAGTTCGGCGTAGGCCTATGGGAAGGTTTTTTAAGCGGGAGTGAGATATACTTCCGGGAAGCCGGGAGGTCCTGTTTTTCTGAAGGGACCAAGAGTCCATTGTTTTTCGGGGAGAATCTTCGAAGTAACTGCTATGGCAGTTTTCCCCAGTGAATCTCTGTGCGTCGGGATGACGACAGAATTCCTTGTTTAGTTCTGAGGATTCATTTTCCAGGTAATACCGACCTTTATGCATTATTACGCTTTTCGGTGGCAGAACATGTAAAGGATTACCTAGGGTGAACAGCAGCTCACTGATCCGCCATTTCAGAACTTATATATTTGTGCTCGAGGTAGCCATCCAAGACTGTTAGTCTTATATTGTCCAGAAATCCAGTGACGAAGATATATTGTGGGAGCCGCAGATTGGCGGAATTCATATCTACAATAAGTATTACTGCAGGGTTGATGATAACCTATTTAACAGAAGTACACGGCCGACGTCAGAACGAGGCCTGTGCTTTCGGCTATTATACTACAGCCTGATATGTGCAATTGGCGGGGAGTGCCAAGTTGCACCTATGTGTCCAAGTGACTAAGGCATCTGACGCGTTTAGTCAGAGACGCCAAGGGCGACGCTACGAACTGTCATTATTGGAGAACTTTGCTATTGACCATGCACGTCTATTCCGATGTTTACCTTTTTGAATGCCAAATGTATACCTATCGATGTCAGGTCAGTATGACCTTGTTACACTGACTGTTCCTGTTGATACTATGTGTGTTCTCGTAAATAAATGTCTTGAAACATGCCTGCAGTGTCAAAGCATCCTTGATTACTGCATGTGAGAGTATGGGTTGCAGGATCTACATCTATACGAGCCTAAACACATTCGCGTCTTCATTCGCACCCACACTCAATTCATCATACGCTCGCACTACACATCTAACAACATGTATACTGTCTTGGGCCAGTGATCACATCAACAAGAAAAAAAAAGACAGTTACAATATATATATCCCTCTCTCTATGTGCGTGAATGACAATAAGTAAATGTACTTGTGTATGCTCAGTTTCTGATTGTGATGATAATTTTAATTAATCCTGTCTGAAGTTGTTAATATTTTAATTTTAATTTGTAAAACGCTGAAAATTGTATTGCAGGGCAGAAATGTAAAAAGGCAATTATGCCTGTTTCTTTACCCTGATGAAATACAGATTTCGTTCGTTCGTTCGTTCGTACTGTCCATGGGAACTCGATGTCTCCGCTGTCTATGGGAATTCTATTTCTTTAAGTTCTATGGGAACTCGATGTCTGTGGTCTAGAAAACGTCAATAACTCTATAATCTATGGAAATCCGGTATCTGTCCTGTATATAGAAATTAGATATTTCCATGCTCTATGGAGACTCAATATCTCTATGAGTCGTGAGAACTCGGTGTCTCTATATTATATGGAAACGCGATATCTCTATGGTAAATGAAAGCTGGACATCTCTTTGGTGCACGGAAACTCAACAGTACTATGGGCTACGTGGGAAAAAATCTCCTTGGTCTACGGAAACTCGATATCGGTAGGGAAAATGGAAACTCTACGATCACAAGCTGTCAAGAAAACTTCACAACTATTTGAAGACCTCATTGGGGGAAAACCTGACATGTCACATTTTTTAGAAAAACTAAGTTAGTGCCACAAGTACATTAAGCATATTCCAAAGAAGGTGTAGAAATTAAAATTATATTTGAAAACGCATTCATCTCCTAGAAAATGAATCATAAAAACAGCCAATCATTAAGTGTGTATGGCGTTTCAAAGTTTAATGTTCAATTTTCTCGCATTTTTTTTTTTTTTTTTTTTTTGGACGTCAGGTTTTTCCACTGAAGTCTTCAAATGGCTCATGACAGCTCCAGTCCAAGACTAGTCGTGCTACATCTGTCAATCGCGTAGCAGTGGAATCCCTATAGGCTAACGACGCCTTTGTGAAGAGATTAAGAGAACAATTTTATTATTAAAGGGACAACAAAAATAGAACGGACTATATTTACACTCTATGTAGAAATGAATCTGTTTTATGTTTTCAGCTTAGAGACTTTTTTCTGGTGTAACTCGGTTTAATCTTAGTTTTAGGGTCACCCGTAGACACAGGTAGTATCTATCGATTGTTTCTGTCGGTTTTTGCCTGAGCTTGTTTATTTGTGTAATAATTCGACACCGCAAGAAAGGCGGTCGTTAGACCGTTACAAATGCCATGAAGAGAATGTCTTTTACAGTAACGCTAATGAAGTGATGAGAAAGAGAGAGAGAGAGAGAGAGAGAGAGAGAGAGAGAGAGAGAGAGAGAGAGAGAGAGAGAGAGAGAGAGAGAGAGAGAGAGAGGTTGCGGAAATAGAAGCTAGAAGAAGTAGAGGAGAAATAAAGAAAAATAAATTAGTTGTAAACTTCCAACGTTTTGTGTTTCCGTTGGAACTCGTGTGTTCTCAATTGCTGAACAGAAATTTCTCACACTCAGTTTCCGGTAACAAAGTTGACGTTTCATTTTATTGGGATGTGTATCTTCTGTGTTTTTATCTCATCTGCTCAGACTGGAAGCAAACAGGCAATCTGAAAGAAAACAGTTATCTTTTCGTCTTAATTCATCAACAGATTTATTAATTCTACCGTCTTGAGCATCCCAATTTTGTCAGCCAAATTATCAATGTTTCTGATCCAGGATTCCAGAACTCTCTGGAACAGTCTTAAGGTTTTTGTAGTTGTTCTTAGAGAGCCTGCATTAACTCATGTGCTCCTTTACGGAGCATGGAATCAAAACTGTAGCATTGTCTCCAGGAAGCCTTCACCAAGCTTATACATGCTCTTACGCCACTACCAGATCAGATACTGACACCACAACCACACGATCAAAACACCCAGACCATTCAGGACGATTCACACCAGGAAAATCAATGGCGGCAGCAAGAATCAAAACGAAAGCCGAGTCAACAACCATGTAGTAAAGCAACACATATTATAATTGGCGACTCACTCCTAAAAGGCATATAAAATGATCGGATGTTTACTACAAAAGAGAAAACTATCTCAGTTTTAGCGATACCTGGAGCTGGAACTGAAAGATTAATTGATAGAATTAATAGGTTCGACATACATCATAACATTACAAGAACAACAATACATGTAGGGATCAACGACATAATGAATGGACACAGCGTTAGCCCTTCGGCGATTTCCAAACTGAGCACTACAATAAAATAAAAATTTCCTAACACCTCCATTTTTATGTCATTCATTATTCCGCCTTGCTATGGCTTCCAGCGTCGCGTAGCCGACACCAACAACAAGACACTCCAGAGCTATTGTGAACACAACCACATTGGCTTTATCAACTACACTCCTTTCTTCACAAGCAATTCTGGAGCACCAAAGAAACGCCTTTACATAGATCAAATACATACATCAAAACTACGTAGCAGCATCCTAGCAAAAAACATCAAGTACCCTCAGCGAATGCAACGCGACAACCCACGCGACAACCCACCAGACACAAAGAACACAAACCGATCTACCATGAGATCAGCCCTTCATGAAAATGCACAACACACCTTACCCGCCCCTCAAAGAAGCGCTCCTATAACCAACAAATTACCTAACAACAAACAGAACGCCACCTACAGCCAGGAGGCCGAACGTTACGATGTTATGTTTCCTCCACTACCTGTAAAACAGCCCCTCACAAACACATTATATAACAGTTCAACAAGCAGTGCCACAATGTCCCAGACCCAAAAATCTCCTACAAGTGTTGGAACCACTACGGACGAAATCTACAGTCGTCATGCTTCCTCCCGTAGCCTTCCTGGTCATGCTCAGTGGAACCCAGAACTTGGCTACCTGATGCAATTCAGTCCTACGTCACTCAGCCAAGCACTAATGATGTCTGTGCAACGCGGGCCCTACTATATAGACATCCATTATCGATGATGAATACACTCATTTTTTCATTGACTTAATCCCTGCGACCAAAGCCGTCTTTCCCTTGGAAAATTAGTTGATTACTGTAACGTATAAAGTAATAAGTATTTTGTTACTTTCTCAAAACACTCTAATTTCATTGGCTACAGGCCTTCGACAGTTTTTTCCCTTACTTGCAAGATTTTTTTTTTTTATTCGTATTCTCTCAGTGTTGCTTAAGTTACTTTATTCGAATTTTAGTGTTGTGGTGTGAAAATGTGCGTGCCTACTTTTGTGTGACTATTTTAATATACTACTGACAATTTCAGTTAATTGTAATTTTTAGCAATACTTGTACCAAGTGTTCGTACGTTTAGTACTAACATTTGTATTTTCACTTACTTGGTGACGTTAATTAGTTTAAATTTTCGTGGGTTTCGTATTTAAAACTGCTTTTGTTATTTACAGTTTTAAACCACTCGCAAAATAAAATGCATACCTATCAGACACAATGGCTAATTAATATGGTCTACGGCTGGGCCACCTGAACATTTACCATTTATTAGGCAAACTTCCTGAGCTTACACGAATTCTGAATAAAAATTTTCATGTTTTTGGACTTTCCGAAAGTCGTTTAACGACAAAACATCAGATGATGAAATTGCCCTAAATGGCTTTAAAACAGTTCGGCGAGACTCAAGTAGAAAGCTAGAAACAGGTATAGTAGTTTATATTTCCACTTCTATTAGTTATCTCCGCAGAAGCGATTTGAAGACAGCAGAGACCGAATGCATATGGTTAGAAATAAAACTACCGACTCAGGGACAATTTCTAGTCGTGTAACTTTATAGAAATCCCAGTGCAGGAGCCATCTGGTATGAAGATTTCACCACTATGATGGATAAAGTATTTACTACTGCCAAAGAAATTATTCTTCTAGGCGATTTTAACATCGACATGCACAACACAAACCAAACGTGGGAAAACATCATACTATCATACAAACTAAACCAAATAGTCAGTCAGCCTATCAGGGTAACAAAAACATCATCCACAACAATTGACCACATCTACGTCACCTGTGCAGAAAACATTATATAATGCTCGGTTCCCACTGTCGCGATGAGTGACCCTATCCTATATGTTGCACGTGGTCAAAGAATAAATATAAAGCTCCAAGGTGAACTATTTTTACATGATTTGCGAACTGCACCTCTTGCCAGTGTTTACCAGCTTTCTGATCCCGATGACGCCATTGCCCATTGGACACGTATCTTTCATTATTTTATTTGATAACCACGCACCAACTAAAGAAGTTCGTGTGAAACGACAGATCAAATCTCCTTGGATCACACAAGCAGTGCTAGAAGCCATGAGGCAGAGAGGTCAAGCTCACAAAAACAAGGACTTTAACATGTACAGAGCACAGAGGAACAACGTGCAATATTTAATTCGTAGAGAAAAAAAATTACTTTAAAAATTTGGTTCAGAACAAAACAAACAGTAAAAGATATATGCAAAGCAATCAACACTTTAGCGAACAAGCGAAATCTGTCGTCTCGTCAACCCCCAATACTTCATTTACTTGCACAGACTTCAGCAATTACCTTCAGGCAGAAATAAACAGTCTTAAATCTACAATACCAAATTCACCTTGTGACTTAGGCAGGCTGTCAGTATTTTGTGAGAACAAATGTACCAACACAATCCCATCCAACATTCCGTTTATGACAGTTAATGAAGTAATTAACTATCTTCTAGGCATTAAAGATAATAACTCATCAGGGCTTGACGGAGTCAGTAATCGAATACTGCATTATGCGGCTCCACCTATTAGTGATTCACTTACATACATATACAATCAATGTATCGCAAGGAGTTACTTTCCGCGGCAGTTTAAAGTCGCTAAGGTATATCCTCTCTTAAAACCTGGCTCTTCCGACAATAATAACCTTGGTAACTGTAGGCCAATCTCCTTAATCATCGCTATCCAAACCACTAGAAAAACACATACATAAAATAACACTACAACACCTAGTTAACAACGGCTTGCTAATTAATAGTCATTCGGGGTTTAGACCTAAACATTCATGTCACATAGCTCTAACTAAGATGGTTGACAACTGGCATTTAAATATTAATAACGATAACATATGTGGGGCAGTTTTTGTAGACTTTTGAAAAGCATTTGATATGATGGAACACGCTATTTTAATTAGAAAACTAGAAACATCAAAAGTAAACCTTCAACTAGTGACGATAATTAAATCATTCCTGTAAGACAGAAAACATGTAGTTTCTTACAATAACTCTTGTTCAAACCCAACCGTAATAAATATCGGAGTTCATCAGGGTTCTATTCTTGGGCCTCTACATTTTGCCATAAACGTTAATGACCTTCCACTACACGTCGAGCACGCATCCTGTGACCTATTTGCTGATGACTGTACTGTCTACACGAGAAATACAAGTTGCAACACACTCGAACTATCGTTACAAAAAGATACAGATAATCTGATTAAGTGGAGCTTCGGAAATAGCATGCTAATAAATATAATTAAGACAAAATGCATGTTAATATCAACTAGACAAAAATTACAAAATTCAGAGAAAACAACACTTCAGATCTACATTGGTACCTTACTAATTGTGGTGAAGTGGGATGTTATAAATATTCATAGGGGACTTAGTGTACTGACTGAGATCAGCTGTGAAGGTATCTATATCTATTAAGAGTAGTGTATTATAGATAACCTTACTTGCTGCCACATATATATCTATCTCAGTCAGAATTATTCTGGTATAGTGTGATGACTACGTATGTGTCTAGGGTATGTGTATGATGAAGTGTAAGTCACAACAACAGACAGATAAACAATTTAATTTATTCCACTACACTTGACAACACTGTGACACTCACATACATATAACACTCTATGAGAATATCTTAAAGGAGTCACTGATAACTTTTCAAATAACAATATGTATTCATTGCTGTCATGACTGAATATGTGTCCTGATTCAAGTACAAAGGAACCAGGAATCACAATCAATTTTAATTACAAGTTATGTACAGAATGTATTAATATGAATATTATAGTGACATATATCATTAAAAATATCCTATGTGTGTCAGTTGTGTAGTGGTAATATGAGGTAATACTGGTTTTGTTTTGTTCAAGCTCTGTTGGTACTTGTCATCATGACTTCAATAGTTTGTCTTAAGGGAACTAGTATTGGAGATGTTCTCAGTTCCTGATATTAAGACAATTAAATTCCCCTCTTAATGTTAATTTTACAAGGTTATTTTAAGATGGGGTGTACATAATGTTGAGCTCAGCGGGTCACATCAGCTTATCTTGCGTGATGGCGGCAGGAAAAGACTCCTCTGCTCGATTTCTCCCCTGTGCTCTGGAGACACATCACTGATAGCCAAATGGACCAAGGAGTATGCTGTCCGACTCTGGATTCAGCAAAGCTCTGACCAGGTGCTGCTCAATACCATCAAGACCACGGTCCCACAATTCATAGAATAACACAGATACGTTGATTAGCAATGAATTCTGGCACAAACACTGGCACAAATTCCCATCTGCTTATGTTCCAGGCTTTTATTTATCAAAAATGTGAGCTGGCTTCAACGCACTGATGCTTTATCAAGCTTATTTGAACAAGTGGTTTCGAACTAACGCTCCTAAGTGATTATATCAGCGAGTCTGGCCAATCGAGCCACGTTTCGACAAGTGTTTGAAAAAATGTTACCTTTCTACGTCTCCCCTAACAACCAAGATAGTATTTATAGTCCGACTAATCGCGTTTAGCCTTACATATCATTCCAGCCAATCAGTTCAAATGTAACCTGTGGCCCATCTCCCGTACAATGGTGGGTTAAAAAAATCTACCACTGAGCGATTCTGATTTTGGGTGTTGTCTGACAGCACCATCATTTTATTTTGGCTATAATTTATTAATTCCTGGACTATTTGCGTAACGTCTTACATATTCTTTGTCAGCAAACCCTAATGAACCCAAAAATACAAATTTAAAAGAGCTAAGTGGCTGCGTTCAAAATATGCAATTTCTTCTACCTCCTGTTTCGAAGATGTGCTGTCTGGGTACTGTAATGTTTTCAAACGTAACCCCATCTAATGTTATCTTTTCTAATAAGCGTTTTCCAGGATTTTAAAACCTAACTCTGGGAAGGGTAGTGAATTTATCACTGTCCGTCCGAAAAAGTTAGTGCTTGTAGCCTTACACGCGTGATAGTAGTAATTGTGTATCGCGCGACGCGTGTTTAATTTTGCATGCGTTCCTGATTCCATTCGCCCCTCTCTCTCTCCTGCTTATCTGTCTTTTAGTTACGCCGTGTATGGGATGAATGAAATATTAAAATTAGGTCATTGTTCAGCTTGCGTATCTCACTGTTTTTCCAAGAAATACAGCACACGTTTCATTGAAGAACGCGGGTAATAATATAGTAAGCTTTTACTATCAACGTGAAAGCGTTACAATTTGCAGACGAAGCAGAAAACAAGGGGGATTTCGAGTACATTCTTTGTGATAGTACTGTTATTTTACCATTGCTCTTTTCTTTATTAAATTATTTGGTAGGCTTCATATTTACCTGATAATTTATATATGTGGATTAGAATATTTCATGACACCTCCCCTCTTAAAACAGACATTATATGTCAGTCCTTTATTCTATATACACATAGAGAAATTTATTATTATTTCTGGGGTTTACGGTGATTCTCATCACACGGATGGCGGCTTAAAAAATCCGCTCCCAAATTGGTTTTTCCAGATATATACTCAATGCTAAAATTATAGGGAGCCAAAAGCAAGGACCATCGGAGTAACCTAGAGTTCTCATGCTTAGCCTGTGCTAGAAACGATAAAGGTTTGTGGTCTGTTTGCAACTTAAAGGCCTTCCCATACAGATAAATATTGAATTTCTTTATTGCCCATATTACTGCAAGACATTCTTTTTCGCTAGTTGAGTAATTGATTTCAGCTTTATTCAATTTTCTGCTAGCATATGCCACTGGGCTTAATTCCCCATCCAATGCATCTGATTTCTGTAGTAGAGTTGCACCTAACCCAATATTACTTGCATCCGTCCTTACTATGAATTCTTGACTTAAGTCAGGTAATTTCAAAATGGGTTTACTTGTGAGCTTTTCCTTTAATTCTTGGTAAGTCATTTCACATTGTGGTGTCCATGTAATGCGATCTGGATGTCCTTTACGTGTCAATTCAGTTAACGGTGCACATATGGAATTAAAGTTTTCGATATACTTCTGGTAGAAACCACATAATGAGACAAAGGATCTCACGTCCTTCTTGGTTTGTGGTCTCGGGGCTTTCTGTAGTTTCTCTAAATTCTTTGGGTCAGGGGTCATGTTTCCCTGATAAACTGTGTGTCCCAAAAATTCCAATTCTTTACATCCAACGCAACATTTGGTTGGTCGGGCTGTTAAATTTGCCTCCCTAAGTCGATTAAACAGCATGTTCAGAGAGTCAATGTGTTCCTCAAATGTTTCTGTTGCTATAAGGATATCATCCATAAAATTTGTTATACAGGGATTATTCAGAGGATCCAATAATTTTCTCATCATTCTAGAGAAGACACTAGGCGCATTCTTCAATCCAAATGGCAAACTATTAAACTCATAGTGTCCTTCTGAGGTACTAAAAGCTAGGTATGGTCTAACCTCAGGCTTTACTGGAATCTGATAGTATCCTTTACTCAGATCCACTTTTGAGAAATATTTAGCTTTATTTAGTCTGGCAAACAGCTGATTTGTATCCGGCAATGGATCCACCTGTCCTTCTGTAATAGCATTCAGTCTCCTGTAATCTATACAGAGTCTATGTTCTCCAGAGGGCTTCCTTAAGAGTACAACACCGGAACTATACGAAGATTCACTGTGTGAAATAATTCCCTCCTTCAATAGATAGTCTATCTCTTCCTTCAAAGCTTTCTCCTTAGCAAACGGAATCGAATATGGTTTCATACAGACAGGTGTGGGGTCTATCAGTTTCATATCATATTCCATTAGGTTTGTATGCCCTGGTCGGTCTGTTAACACCTCTGCATGATTATTTAGAACCTGTTGCACTCTCTCTTTTTGAGTTTTCGTTAAATGTGTACTGATTTTCACCTGTGCTGCTGTCTCACAGGGGTGTAATGGATATTCAAATGATGAAAGTGGTTCCTTTTTCATCTCCATGGCGATGGACAAGGTCAACAAGTGTGTCTCTTCCTGATGTTCTCTTTCCAAATATTTCTTCAGGAGATTCACATGATAGATTTTTTCTTTCCCTTTCTTATCTATCTTATAATTTGTTCTAGATACCTTCTCTAAAACTGTATATGGACCCTGCATCCAATTTGTAACTTATTCTGACTCCCGGGCAAAAGAAGCAGTACTTTCTCTCCCACAGCCAAATTTCTGTCTTTCGCCTTCCTGTTATAATAGGCAGCATGTTTCTTCCTGGCTTGTTTCAAATTTTCATTGGCAAGTTTCCAGCCAGTTTTTAACCGAGTGGTCAGCTCATTCACATATTGGTATGAAGATGTAATGTTTTCCTCTGCCTTTTCATCAGTCCACGTTCTTAACAAAGCTACATATGGACCTTTAATTGTGTGGACCTATTTGTCCATGCACCGGTATGGTCTCTTCCACTCGAAGCTTTATAGTGATGATTTTTCCTCCCAGAATTTTCATTCACAAAACGACCGCTACCAATTTTTCTTTTGGGGCTTTCTCCCCACTTAAAATTCTTGATGAGAGATTTCCTCTCTGCATCTTCTTCCTCCAGTTTGTTTAAGTCCGATTGAGGGATTTTCGGCTTATCCTGGGGTAAGACATCTTTTTGCACTCTCCGCATAGTGGCCATTGTAAAACAGTTAAGTGAAGCTTGTCCGTGAAAAGGGGCTTCCCATTCCATTTGGTCCACTTTATCAAATCTATTTTTCTTTTTATTATCAGGCCTAATTTTGCCCCGTGGCGTGTCCAGGTCCTGATCAATATTCCCACTTGTGGGTGTTCCCTCATGTGCTATGCTACACCTTTCTACAAAATTCTCAATGTCCCATCTTGCTTTGGGCCAATAATAATTGTGAGCCACCTGTTGAATGATGGTACCTATCTTCTCATGGTCCCCATCTGGTTTCACATGTAGGCTCCTTATTAAGTCTGCCCTATATCTTTTTGGAAGAACCAGCTGTCCGTGACCTTTGGATCTAGCTCCAGTCTTCCTATACATCAACTTGTTTTTCATGTAAAAATCTCCCTTGCCTGGAGTTGTATGACAAGTTGACAATTTTCTGAAACAAGGCTTGAGTGTTTTATCCCCAGCCTGTGCCTTCCTCATCTCTTCTGGAGTGGTATCTAACATAATATCCTCCTCCTGTCTTGAGGTCGACCTGACCTGAAGGGTTGCCATATACACAGGTTTCCTTCTGCAACGGTCAGTGTCATGATTGTCCATCTGACAATTTTTACACCACCTTTTTCCTTGATTGAAAGATTTTCTTTCATCATATTTCCTTTCATCGAATTGTGGGAATTTATTTTTATTTTCATACCGTGGCCTATCAAATTGGTGCTTACCTTTGTTTTGATCCCTAGGATCAAATTTATTAAAGTTCTGTGGTGCCCTAAAGTTATCCACTTGTTTCTTTTTATTACCTGTTACCTCTGCTTGAGCTGCTTGATACCTTTCAGCAACATTTAGCAACTCACCCAGCCTCTCTGCACCTTGTTCCATGAGAAACTTTCTCAGGTCTGGAGCCATGGACTCTCTTAATTGCTCTATAAGGACCATTTCCTTAAGATCTTGGGTTTTCCCCAGAGAAGTCCATTTCTCCAAGTATGTCTCTATTCGTGCAGAGAACTGGTGATAGGTTTCACCTGACAGTAGTTTAGCATTCCTAAATTTTTTCCTATAGAATTCTGCATTCTTTTCATATCTTAACAAAAGAGCCTGCTTTAGCATGTCATAATTTTCCTGATCACCTCTGCTCATTTTTGCAAAAACTTCATAAGCTGCCCCACGAAGTCCCTGAGATAACTTTAAGCTCCACCTTTCTCTCTCTAACCCATACGTGGTAGCTAATAGTTCATACCTATTTATATAGCTCTCAATATCATCGTCTTTCTCAACAAAATGATCTAAATGAAAGTTCATAGCTGAGGTTGAGGCTCCTTGGCTAGCAGTGGCATCAGAGGCAAAGGGACTGGCACAATTTTCAGGAGCATGGCCCTGAAACTCAAACTCCCTTAGTCGTAACTCATGTTCCCTTTGTAATCTTTTATCTTCTGCTTCCCTTTCTGCAGCTAATTTCTTCTCTTCCCTTTCTGCAGCTAATTTCTTCTCTTCCCTTTCTGCAGTCAATCTTCTTTCTTCTGCTTCCCTTTCTGCAGCTAATCTTTTGTCTTCTCTTTCTGCTTCCCATTTCTTAGCCTCAGCCTCAATTTGTAACTTCTTAATTTCCCTTTCAGCCTCTAACTTTCTTTCGGCCTCAAACCTTCTTTCTTCGCGTTCAATAAATTTGTCACATTCCGTCGTGACATAGGCAACCATAACTTGCCCATCTAATCCTAACTCTTTTGCAGTCTGAACCGCAGCAGATCGAAATTTGGCCAGGTCCGCCATTGTCTATCAGGTAAATTTGTACAATGTCTAACCAACAATTCAGTCTCTAAATATATATATCTAATGGACAACACAGGCACCGTGAGCTCAACCTTATTTAATTCCACCCAGGGATACCTTTTAATTCTTATATTCCCTGAAGTGAATTACCCCCAATATTTTTAATAGTGAAAGATTCAAAATCCCGGACGAGCCCCCAATATATGTGGTGAAGTGGGATGTTATAAATATTTATAGGGGACTTAGTGTACTGACTGAGATCAGCTGTGAAGGTATCTATATCTATTAAGAGTAGTGTATTATAGATAACCTTACTTGCTGCCACATATATATCTATCTCAGTCAGAATTATTCTGGTATAGTGTGATGACTACGTATGTGTCTAGGGTATGTGTATGATGAAGTGTAAGTCACAACAACAGACAGATAAACAATTTAATTTATTCCACTACACTTGACAACACTGTGACACTCACATACATATAACACTCTATGAGAATATCTTAAAGGAGTCACTGATAACTTTTCAAATAACAATATGTATTCATTGCTGTCATGACTGAATATGTGTCCTGATTCAAGTACAAAGGAACCAGGAATCACAATCAATTTTAATTACAAGTTATGTACAGAATGTATTAATATGAATATTATAGTGACATATATCATTAAAAATATCCTATGTGTGTCAGTTGTGTAGTGGTAATATGAGGTAATACTGGTTTTGTTTTGTTCAAGCTCTGTTGGTACTTGTCATCATGACTTCAATAGTTTGTCTTAAGGGAACTAGTATTGGAGATGTTCTCAGTTCCTGATATTAAGACAATTAAATTCCCCTCTTAATGTTAATTTTACAAGGTTATTTTAAGATGGGGTGTACATAATGTTGAGCTCAGCGGGTCACATCAGCTTATCTTGCGTGATGGCGGCAGGAAAAGACTCCTCTGCTCGATTTCTCCCCTGTGCTCTGGAGACACCTCACTGATAGCCAAATGGACCAAGGAGTATGCTGTCCGACTCTGGATTCAGCAAAGCTCTGACCAGGTGCTGCTCAATACCATCAAGACCACGGTCCCACAATTCATAGAATAACACAGATACGTTGATTAGCAATGAATTCTGGCACAAACACTGGCACAAATTCCCATCTGCTTATGTTCCAGGCTTTTATTTATCAAAAATGTGAGCTGGCTTCAACGCACTGATGCTTTATCAAGCTTATTTGAACAAGTGGTCTCGAACTAACGCTCCTAAGTGATTATATCAGCGAGTCTAGCCAATCGAGCCACGTTTCGACAAGTGTTTGAAAAAATGTTACCTTTCTACGTCTCCCCTAACAACCAAGGATATCATTTATAGTCCGACTAATCGCGTTTAGCCTTACATATCATTCCAGCCAATCAGTTCAAATGTAACTTGTGGCCCATTTCCCGTACAATGGTGGGTTAAAAAAAATCTACCACTGAGCGATTCTGATTTTGGGGGTTGTCTGACAGCACCATCATTTTATTTTGGCTATAATTTATTAATTCCTGGACTATTTGCGTAACGTCTTACATATTCTTTGTCAGCAAGCCCTAAGGAACCCAAAATACAAATTTAAAAGAGCTAAGTGGCTGCGTTCAAAATATGCAATTTCTTCTACCTCCTGTTTCGAAGATGTGCTGTCTGGGTACTGTAATGTTTTCAAACGTAACCCCATCTAATGTTATCTTTTCTAATAAGCGTTTTCCAGGATTTTAAAACCTAACTCTGGGAAGGGTAGTGAATTTATCACTGTCCGTCCGAAAAAGTTAGTGCTTGTAGCCTTACACGCGTGATAGTAGTAATTGTGTATCGCGCGACGCGTGTTTAATTTTGCATGCGTTCCTGATTCCATTCGCCCCTCTCTCTCTCCTGCTTATCTGTCTTTTAGTTACGCCGTGTATGGGATGAATGAAATATTAAAATTAGGTCATTGTTCAGCTTGCGTATCTCACTGTTTTTCCAAGAAATACAGCACACGTTTCATTGAAGAACGCGGGTAATAATATAGTAAGCTTTTACTATCAACGTGAAAGCGTTACAATTTGCAGACGAAGCAGAAAACAAGGGGGATTTCGAGTACATTCTTTGTGATAGTACTGTTATTTTACCATTGCTCTTTTCTTTATTAAATTTATTTGGTAGGCTTCATATTTACCTGATAATTTATATATGTGGATTAGAATATTTCATGACACTAATTGAACACGTTAATGAACATAAAACTCTAGAAATAGTCGTTGACCAGCATCTAAATTGGAACTCACATGTACATGCACTGACCAAGCAAACGGCACAGAGAGTTTACCAGTTAGCTAAAATCAAACATTTCCTAGATGAAGACGCACGAAAATTGTTCTATATAGCTCACATACAAAAAACCTTGACTATTGCTCCACAATCTGGGATGGCTGCTCTATGTATAACACAAAAAGACTCCATTCACTACAAAAGCGTGCAGTGCGTCTAGTTTCTGACAACTGCCAAACACAGTGTGTAGACCTATATGAAGATCTCAAAATACTGCCTCTAAGAAAGCGCTTTCTTTTCAACAAAGCTACATTTGTTCACAAAATCCTGTCACGGAATGCTCCAACATATCTGTGGCCAATGTTCAAATACAATGAAAGACACAGTCAACGCCTTTACAAAATACAAGTGCGCAAGCCTAGGCTTGACTTATTCAAGAAAAGCTTAGCTTACTCTGCTGCTCATCTTTGGAACTATCTTCCACATTATCTAAAAAATAATAACCTCAGTCCCTATTCATACAATCGTAGACTTTTCGAATACTTCATGAGTTCTGATTATCTGCCCCCCTAATGCGATTATTTTTCCGAACAAATGATATAATATCGAATGTAGGTTTAATGATGATGTTTGTACTTGTCAACATATTTTATTTCATGGTGATACTTAGTTTGTACTTTTCCACATATTTTATTTCTTGCTTATAATTAGATACTGTGAATGTGAGTATGCTATTATTTTACCTTTACAACGTTGAATTCCTTTACATTGATGAGTAAAATGCATGTGAGAATAAATGAAATCAGTATAAAAGACGAGATAAAGGAAGGGCAGAATGTCAGACGGGCCTGCGTGCCCAATTCTCAACCCTTTGAAAATAAAGTTCGTTCGTTCGTTCTTACAGCGGGGGTTTCTATTTTACATAATGTGGTAGCCAGCCCCGTCAAAACCTAGTATCGAAATGTTTTGATGTTGCATAATAATCGTAGCAACATTTGTCATCAGTAGGCACCGAATATACACTATTGGAGATACGAATATACACTACTGGAGATCAAAAGTATTTCTCCTTTCTTCTTGGCGCTTCTAACGGAGCATAGAGCTGAGGTTTTTAACTTCTTCTTTTTCCTTAGCGCTTCTAAAGGAGCATGGAACTAACATCCTCATTTATATCCACAATTTGCGACAGTATGTATGTTATGACAGTGCAGACAGAGTCTTTCCTAGTCTCCGAATGCGCTAGGTTATATTCTCATTTCTCCCTCCAAGCTTCCACATGTGGTTTCCGACAAACTTGCCAACCAGAGCTATTGTTATTTTCCTGTTCTCGATTGAATCAATCCTGCTCTTAGAACTAGGGGGCCGGGGTGTTCATTTTAATTCTTCCCCGCGTGTTTAAAATTATTATGTTAAAATTTAAATCCATGGCCTATCTTTCAAATATGGCATGATTACTTCCGTTGCTATTACACAGACGTGCCAACACATCTGTGATCTCATCCCTGATGATTATCTTGCTCATAATGTCTCTTTAGATATGTTGTATCGGTAATAAAGACGCCGATAATGTCTGGACAAAAATGATAAAGTGATTATCACGCGTACTCAAATAATCCCTGACGTACGCGGACGACAGCCAACTCCCTCAGACAGACAATATGGCTTTCTTTGTCCCCTCCCGCCGAGGTGTCGGGAGGCGCAGTGACCAACCGCGAAACACAGGTGGTAACCCGCCTGCTCTGTCTGGGTCTGAAATGAGTTCCGTCAAAGTCAACCATTACTTTCACGTTTACCGACTGCATTCAAGCTGGCGCGACCACTTAAGCGATTACAATTAATCCTCAAGAAAGTCAATTACCCGTGAAATAACACTATTGCAGTGTGAGAAAGGGTATAGCAATTTAGGGAGTGTCAATGGCACGAATTCGTGTGCGAAAATGAAGAAATAAATGGATAATGTAGGAGAGAAAGAAAAAATGTAATAGGACTCCCACAATTATCGTCACACTAAGACCACTGTAATTGCTGGACAGTTTCTCCCTCATAAGGCCTCGTGAAAGCCATGCTGCCAACCTGCTCCTATCGTTAAGCTGACATTCTTGAAGGACATGTTCTACTTTCTGCGTGTGTAATCCAGGCCCTTACCTTCTTATGCTGGAACTGTTTTAGCTAACAGGAGAAGGGGCTCTGGCACTCTAAAACCAGGGTACTCCGAGCAGATGAGGCTTGTAAGCCTTGGGTGACAATTCGTCTAGGAGATGGAAACTTATTTAAAACCATATGCTGTTTTGTGGCTAGGATGGGTACAGCCAAAGGCTATGAAAGTAAACCGAGTAAAAATGCTTGCTGAAATCGAACGGACCGAGCCAGAAGGTGCAGATATCGCAGTTCACTCCAAATGTAAATTTCAGCACAACGTAATTCATTAACAAGTAATTCATTAACAAGTAATTCATTAACAAGTAATTCATTAACAAGTATACAACTGTCTGCATTCAGTTATGCTGGTTTCAAGATACATTTTTGTATTTTTAGATCGATTTATGGTGCTTTGATTCATCAAGAGTAGAATAGGCCTAGCGAAACAAACTTCGCATAAAATGATAAGTATTTCATGCAATATACCTTGTATCTTTGTCTATGAAAGCAAGAAAGAAAGTACTTCAGGATTATATAAGGTCAATGCTGTCGTATGGAAGCGAGTCATGAACAATCAGTACGGAAGGCAGAAAGTGCCCTGGGGCCACTGTGATGTGGTGTAACATAAGAATGTAACCAATATTACTGACAACTATAAGTAATAAGGAGAATATACAGAAAAATGACAATGCACAAAGTCAGATTATTTCTGGTATTTAAAGGAAGCAATCCTCTTTGTTTGGGCATGTTAAAAAACAAAAAGCTGAAATATATTGTCAAAACTGGACAGACCAAAGTAAACAAAATAAAGGACGATAAAGAAAGACGATATTTGGTCGTAGCATGTGAAAAGTCAACAAAATAGTTAGTAAACAAACAGCACTGAGAGGTGAAGTTGTGGGGTGACATGATCACCTATATACCCGGGACTGGTTATTGAAGAAGAAGAAGATTCATTAAAGTTCGCTAGCGTTATCGCTGTCCTTTACGTTAGTTCTTCTTTCTGATAACTTCAGATAGTGCTTGGCTAAACAACAGAGAAAATAAATATTGCATGTTCGTCTAAGAGGCCGCATCTGTTTAATTGCTAATACTTACTAATTTGGCTGAAATATATATTTACTTGATTGCTAATACTCGCTAAGTTGGCTAAAATTGATATGAATAATTGCCAATGCCTCTTTTTAGGTTAAAACTTACGTCCGTTATAATAGTGTTCTTGCTAACTTGGCTAAAATTTAAGTTTGTGAAATAGCTAACACTTGCTAATTTGACTTGTGAAATAAATGCTGGAATAATCAGGACTTATTTAATATAGACAACGTGTACGTTCAATGGTGTATAGAGATTCAGAAAATGGGCCAATTTTTGTGACTCTAATCAGTGAACAGACCGGTAACTGTACACGTGACACATATCTGAAGTTGGTTTCTAAATAAAAACTTAACATTTCTTGGCGCTTCCCTCCGTCCTTATTGTGTCTATGGGAATGAGTGTTATAATGTTTTTGATCCTTGAAAGTAAACATGAGGTTACAAGTTTTTATGTTCTGCAATATTTAGTAAATTTAAGTAAAGGCCAAGGTCAGACAGTGATAAAACGGCAACCCTTATCACGCCTGCTCAAATTTATTTACCTATATACCTAACTGCTTACCTTTCTTTACACTTACCTACAGGCTTACAGGCCTACTGCCTATCTATCTATCTATCTATCTATCTATCTATCTATCTATCTATCTATCTATCTATCTATCTATCTATCTATCTATCTATCTATCCATCCATCCATCCATCCATCCATCCATCCATCCATCCATCCATCTATCTATCTATCTATCTATCTATCTATCTATCTATCTATCTATCTATCTATCTATCTATCTATCTATCTGATTGTCTGTCTGCCTGCCAGTCAATTTGTCTGTCTGTCTGTCAGCCTCCTTGTGTGAGTGAGACTGACTGACTAAAACAAGACTCACATGGGAGGTTTGTTTGCACTCATTCGCTTTATAATTTCACTTCTCTTTCCTTTTACAGATACACCTACTCCATCTTTCTCATTTTTAAAAATATCTTCCATTCTTTTCAACTCCCTCCATCTCGTGCCGCGTGCGTGCATGTATGAAACCCCAGCAACAATTAGAAATAAAAACAAGTTCAGAATTAGACCTTCAGGTATTCAGACACACCTGTGTGACTCACCCTGTCCTACCCTGACGTGGTGGGGGAGTCAGGGAGAAGGCGCTACCGTCTGCTTCAACAGGTGAGTCGGCTACCTAGGCTCAGCACGCGCGCATTTTTGCAAATATCTTCAACCCCGGCTGGAACTGGCATACCTGGAATCTCCGGCCAGGCTGCTGGAAACAGACCTGAACATTTCCCCCTTCCTCTTCCCGTCACTGACTTAGCTGTATCAGGCGGGGTCACTAAGCGCATGTTGGGTTATGGGTGTGTTTGTTCGTCAGGGTTGGATTGAACGAGGTCGCACGTTTTAATACTTCAACATATGATATTTGTGTTTGTTTGTTTCTCTGTCTACCTGTCTCTGTGTATCTGAAGAATGTTCAGAGCTTCGGTGATTTCTGCCGCTGACCCACTTTTTCCTGCTCCAGACGTTAAAAGTAGGCCAGTGCTCTTGAGAGGAGGAAATAACTTCCATTGTGAGCGACCCTTGTGATCTATTGTGTCGGGCCATTTGTCGTTATGAACTGGGCTAGTCTAGGTGTCCCACAGAGATAAGAGCAGAATATGACAGGCAAAAGGAATGTTCTAGAAAATAGGAAACACACAGTGCAGTAAATCGTCAACGAGAGTAAGAAAACATGATCTATATCGCAAAATTGAACCTTCTATTTTGTGGAAGTGAAGCATGGATAAGAAAAAAAGCATAACACTATAATCAATATCTATTAATCTCATGACATTGGCAGTCTATCTCATGCCTCTCTCATCGCCATAAAGTTTCTCCCGCAATGAGGTTAGTGAAGGTCGTACTACCAATCTGCTCCTCTCGAGAAAACGATATTCGCGAAGAACATATTCTGCTGTTTGCTCGTCTTCCTCACATATCTGTCTGTCCGTTTGTTTTTATTGTAATTTCTTGAAGAAATAATATTTAAGTCTGCATTCGCTGTTTATCGCTCTGGAAATTATCTCGTGATTGGAAGCGACTGAAGTGTTGTGTTTCATAAGAATGATGAAAATGACAAGGACAGCTAAGAAATCTAAGCTGGACGTCCTAGGGAAACTGTGAAAACGAGACAAATCACGTTGAAGAAAAAGAAAAGGCATTAATTTAACAGAAACAAAAATTGAACGAAATATACGACGACATAAAATGCTGTATTCCTCGTGGAGGGCATCATACAGAACCGTTTCAGACAAAAACTGGAGAGCGGTAGGGATGTCTCTTGTGATCTTTTCACTTCTTCCCAGCTATATATTTCGTTATGAAAACATCGGCCAACAGAAATGGAATTCAGTAGACTAACAAAACAATTTGACAATCTAGACCATGTCTGTGCCCTGGATTTTCTGTCCCATGACTGTAACCAGATGCAAGACTGAGGGAAAAGATTTTATTAGGTCTGAAAATACACATGGAAATACAACAGGTTATGAGAATAAATGCAGCAAATGCAAACAAGATTGCACGAGGAGAAATATCCCTAACTGGTGAATAATCATACAGAAACGTGGAGTAATCCAAAAGTAAAGTTCTCAATTTTATATATACTTTTATTAAGAATGTTTAAAAAAAAAACTCACAGTGCTGAAATACATTATTATGATTACTTTATAAAATAGTATCCGAAAGCGTTTATACGAGTACATTTGTGCCATCTTGGCACGAGTTTGAAAATCTCTGCATGGTAAAAATCTGGCTCTTGATGTGGTGTGTTTATTGCAATTGTTGCAATGTTTTGTCTGCGACTGTGATGCTCATCATTGATGTCTGTTATTTATCCTGATAATTGTCGGTACAATTTTTTTCACACGTTAAACACTTATTGCGTTTTACTGTACATCTCTATCAACTGTCTGAAAAATTGAATTGGTGTAGAGACACAGGCAAGACGCTCTGGAATTGTCACGTTAACTCATGATAAATTATGAATCACACATCATTAATTCTGATATAACTTTATGATTAATGCTCCGTACGAGATAATTCTTTTTGAGAATTGAACAGCAACTACTAATTCGTGTAAATCTTTATCTTTGTTAATTAACGAGAAAACCAGGAGCTTGTCTGAAAATTAGCACAAAAGCCTCAAAATCCCACAAAAGCCTCGAAATCCATCAAAAGCCTCGAAATCCCACAAAAGCTACCAGCGGAAAAGGAACCTCAAGCGCGGACTAAGGTTGGGTATATAAATCCGCTCAGATTCAATTCTGGACTCTCAAAGTTTCACTCATCGTCAAAAAGACGTGCAGCAGACTGACACACTCTTGTCGAAGCCACATAACCACAGGCCACAGCTCAGAAAAGAAAAGTTGTCCTGTTTGTGAGCAGACTTGCATAAGTGATAAGCTGAGATCCGTAATACTGTGTCTGAAGGGTATGTTAAACTTATACGTATTAATCGTCTGTTTAATTCAAATGTTATCTCAGTGTTAACATACGGCTGTGAGAGTTGGAAAATAACAAAATCATTGGAGAACAAGCTGAATACATTCGAGAACAAATGTCTTAGAAAACTCATGAGCATCAGTTGGAAAGAATTCAAGACTAATCGACAAATAAGAGAAGACTCTAGGCAGAAATATGTCTCCGACTATATAAGGAAAAGACGATGGTCATATATCGGTCATGTCCTACGAATGGAAAACAACAGAATACCACTACAGGCGCTCACTTGGGTTCCTGAGGGTAAGCGGAAAAAAGGAAGACCAAAAGAAACACTCAGAAGAACAATAATAAGAGAAGGAAGAACGTTGGGCCTAAATAATGTGCAAGAGCTAAGAGGAGTGGCGTCACAACGAACAACCTGGAGAGCACTGGTTTCTGCCTTATGCGCCGTGTTTGGCGCTTAAAGAATTTATTATTATTATTATTATTTACAAGTATTTTGGTTTTATGTGAATTACTGTAATATTTAAATATTAATGTTACCATTGACTTTGAATTACCTGGTGATACCTTAATCTTGGTACTCTAAACCCTGTGCTGATAATTAAACATTGATTCCAACTAAATATAACCTTCACAGTCCTGAACAGCATGACGCAGCTAGAAGACATGTCAGGGCTGCGCAGTACTAGCTATAAGAGCTTACAGTCCTTTTCAGGGCGTAGCTTTTAAATACAGGATTACCATAGAGTTCGTCGTCTTCTTCTTCCACTGCTTCTTGCTTCATTCGTTTCTTCGTTCAATTAATATTTCCTTGATGTAATATCTTTAAAGGGAAATCACTTTTGGTATAACTTAGGACCAAAGGGAAGTAATCAAGACATAATTTACAAAAAGTTGTAAAGGATGTCTATAGTCTACTGATGTACTTTGTTGATTGTATGACGTACTTCTTTGATAGTAAATAAATTAAGGGGCTGCTGTAAAACTGGTAAGAAATATAAGTATTAAAACCAATAAAACGGTATTTAATCAGTTTTACGAAAAACGGTTCACAAGAAACAAGGGACGTTTCGGGTTTTACCCTTCGTCAGCCACAAACAGGAGACAAAGACAAGAATACATATAGTACCTTGTGAACCGTTTTTCGTAAAACTGATTAAATACCGTTTTATTGGTTTTAATACTTCTTTGATACACATGACCACTGCCTCATGGACGTTCTTACCTATAGTGGCCCGTCATCATCGGAGGATCGTCTTTTGGTGGTAGAAAACAGATACTATAATTCGTGTATATGTTCCATGTTTCTTATCCGAGAGAGTAACAACTATAGGTCCAAGCTGAAGCATAACAGACTGCAGAGTGGATGATCTTAGACCTAAGGGTTTTTTATATTTGGACATGCGCCCTAATATAACCATGTGCCCGGCACAAAAGATCAGTACAGTGACACTTATGTGTCATTAGATCTTTTGTGTGAAAACACAGAGGATCATTACAGTGACACTTGTTTGTCATTGGGTCTTTTTGTGTTGGGACATGCGTTTATGTTGGGCGTGTTCCAATGCGACTCATGCGAGGAAAAAATATGCGATCTCATGCGAGGAAAAAAAAAAAATTATCTTTTGGCTAAGATCAAAGTGTCTTAGCCAGGGCCGGGATTACACAATTTACACATTTAACTCAATAAAGTCAATAGACCTCACTTTGAGCCCCAGAAGGGGTAAGAAAAAAAAGGATGATTAAAAGACCACCTTACCAATTTGCTAAATAGAAGCATTGGGCTACCTGTCCAGGGAAATTAAGATCTTGGAAATCAATATTTTATTAATGACGGGAAGTACCTGTACTGGAAGTACCTGAACGAAATAAATAGAAGTTACCTTGAAGAAACAAGATCCAGAAGACACCAATCACTATAATGATGAGAAAGACAATAACATTCTATAATTTTCTGACTGTGATTTTGTGAAAACATCTGCAATTCTTACCAAACTTTTATTTAAATTTATAAATGTATATATATATTTTATAAATCGCAGTTGTTTTTGTTAAAATTCAGTTCTGTTCGAAATTTTGCTCTTATGTGAAAATTAAGATAATTAATTAATATTTTAAATTGGTAAGGGTAAATAACGAGCTACATTTGACATCAACTATTAATAGAGGTAACCCCCTTAGAGTTGAGGATATGTCTAGCAAGAAGGTGACTTAGTTCACAGCTCTCTTCTATAGCTACCATCTAGACTGTGTAGTTAACTACCTGGCTTGTCCTGTACCATACCTACATCTTGTTCAACAGTTCTCTTCTCCAGTTCTGGAAAGTATATCAACTGTTTCTAGCCAACATCCATCTCGCGACAAAGGGAACAAATCTGCACGGGACCAGATTTCAAGTGGCACCGTCATTTTAAAGTGAACTAGTCAAGCTATTGCTGCTAACATCAGCAACTTTGATCACACTTTCCACTTACTTACTTACTTACTTAGTCGTTCCTCTTCTACCGTAAGATGTAGAGATTTGGAAAAGAGAGAGCGCCATACTATCCCATCGGCTGTCTTCCTCCTGGTCTGGTTCCATTCTAGTCCTCGGTCCTTCAAAGACTATTTAATGTTATCATCCCATCGGACTCTGGTTCGTCCTGAGGGTCTGGATCTCTGGCTCTTAGTTTCCCATGCTTGTCGTGGTAGCCGATTTTCTCGCTTTCTGCAGACATGACCAAACATCTTAGTTGGGACTGTTCTACCTCGGTCTGCCGGGGTTGGGATTTAAGGCCTTGGCATATCGTCTGGTTGCGTACCATGTCTCTTCTTGTTACATGGACTCATAATCAGTGTGGCCACATAGGGAAATTATGTGGGGTTGGTAAGTTCCCTTCCTCGCTGCCCTTTCCTTCCCTAACTCAAGAGCAAAGTCAGGTACTTTTTTACAGCTGGGTAGGCTGGAGCGTGACGAGACCAGGTTTCGATCCCGGAACCCGGTAACTTTGCCGCGTGAGGCAAGATCTCTAACCGAGTGGCCAGTCGGACGCTCTTAATGTAATTACATTAGTTATTTTATAAACATGATGTGTCTGGTTATTAATGGCACTGTGTTCGCATCTATTTTTTTGTCTTTGCTCCTCACGGAGCATGTAACCACCACTGCAGCTGTCCACTTGGAGGAAGTCTACGTCAGAGCACAGGCTTCTGTAGTCATGGTTTCTGTCGCAATGTATTGCACACGATGAGGTTGCCAGTCGTGTGCACAACCTCATATTAGTCACCGCTTACGACATGCACGAGGGAACAGTTTTCCCGCTCTTTCTTTGTCTCTTCAGAGATCCCCTGGCAACTACAATAGGCTCTACTCTATTAATAAAGGTCAATCTTTTTCCAATGCAGATTCTGCCGTATGGCTGGGGCGAACTTTAAGATTTTGGCCCCCTGGTGTGGTTCCTACCCTTGCCTTTCCTCTCCCCCCATGAAGAAACACTTGCACGTATATTTTTAACAGTAAGTAATATCATAATAGTGTCCGATGGCACCCCTCTCTTGGCATCACCCGGGGTGGACCGCCCCTGGTACTGCTGTGGGGGAATTGTGCTTTAGAGGCTTCTCTTTACTTGGTATCAGCTTTATGAGGTGGGTTGGGGGTAACCTGTTTTCTTACTCGCTGCTTTTGTCTTTCCTAACTAAGAAGCAGAGAAAGGCACCCATTTACAGCTGGATAGTTTGGGGTAAGATGCTACATTGTTCCAAACCTGGTAACTTAGCCTAGGAAAGAAGCACTTTAGCTACTCTGGCACTCGACAAACAGAATGAGCTTAGTTAAATCAGTCTAACTCGTTACTGTACTACCATTGCTGAATGTTGAACGCCAAAGCCAGAAGTCACGAAATTTGGAGAACAAACCCCGCATATATTGCTGACACAGTAAACTAACATAGTAATTTCAGTATGAAACAAGGATTAAATATAAACAAATTAAAAACAGTTTAGTCACAGCAGTAAACGTCGTTCGCGTGTGCTAGTTTGGTAATCTTGCAAGATTTTAACAGTGATATATTTTGGCTGATGACAAAGTTTCTGTAACTACTTCCTATCAGACTGTAAAATTCAAAGCAAGTTTCATAGTGACAGAATCTGACGGGTTTGTTAACAAAACGATGAAAAACAGGTACGGGTTTGTTAACTTTTTACGCAGTCCTGAGCGAGTACTTGTATAAATACCGACACCCATATCTTTGTGGTCTTCTTTCCTTGACGCCATTCTGGTACCGACCGATGATTCGTTTTAAGTAAGGTTCCAGTTAGGCTTTTGTTTGAACGTGTACATTAGCGGTTCTCAAAATATGCAAGTGCCAGGGGGCACAAGGTTTGTGACTGAATGTCAACATTTTCCCTCCTCTTTTTTTTTTAAAACTATGAAGCCGATTTATGTTCGCACCAAAATGACGTCCTCAGCCAAAAACAAAGCACCATTTTATTTCTTCTTTTTGTTTCCAATGGAGCATATAGCCACAACTGTAGATGATCTTTTTTCGTGAAGTCTGGATAAAAACATTCAACTGCTCTTGCAGTAATGATTTGTGTAGCAAGTAATTTACATTATGAGGTTGCCAGTGCCATGAACAACCTAATGTTAGTCGCCTCTTGCGACATACCTCAAGGAGGCGCAGTGGTCATATTATATCTTGTTTCTTCTCAGACACCCCTGGGACTACATGGGATAGGACACACTTATTCAATCAATACTCCTGAGCTCCCCAATGATCATAGGCCTTCAACGAACACATGACTTATATTCTGTATTTGACCTGTCAATGTTGTTTGTTGACGTTTTTGTGGTTTAACAATTTACAGGACAGGGTAACTGTCACCATGCCCAAACCTCCTTAGTCGCTTTTTACGACATGCTTGGTAGGGTACAGTGTTAGTATTCTTCGCTTCCCTTCCAGGCCTTGGTTACACACAGGTGGAGGCACCAATTATCCATGTTATTATTGTGCAGATTAATCTTTCACACCTGACTACGGCGAATTTCCAGGACACTTTAAAAGTTGAACACGACATTTTGTTTTGTTTATGAGTCTTCCAACTTAGAACAGAACACACCAAACGCAACAAGCACTAAAGCAAATTAAACCCCACACGAGCCTAATTGCCGAAACCGCACCTGTCCATATGAGACAGTTCAGCATGTGCTGCTGACCTGCACAGGACTTTCTACAGAAAGAAAAAGCTATTGCCGGGCTCCCCAACAAGCACAAACACTCTATACAGCACCACATGCAAACTCTTCAACTTGGCATTTTCTTCGAAAGAGCGACAAGCTAAGCAACCCTAGTTAATCAACAACAGCAACAATAATTCTATGTTTATGATCTCAAGACAGCATTCTGATTTTTAGAGTGTAACATCTTATAAGTCTGAGAGGCATTCATCTACATTCTGGAATGACTCGGATATGACCCAGGGGGCGTTAGTAGATGTTGTATTATACATTTTAAAGTACAGTCATGAATGATGGATCACGTATGGGACGATGGGCTTTAAGGGGTTACAATATTTTCAGTGTATGCTTCAACACAGCCAAACTTGAAAAATTTGTTTTTTCGTCCTCTCCCTAAATGAATATTAAAATACTTTTGTCCCAGGTGTGTGAAAATTAGAAAACTTAGCAGTGTAATGTTAAATGTAATGATAAGTGTAATGTTAAGATTCATAAAAAAATTAGTTGATTGCTTTAAAAGACAGTAATTTTCTTGTTCTGGAATTCCCAAGATACAAAAAATAGAAGGGGACTAAAAAAGCACAAGGAGAATGGAAGTGAAGACAGACAAGACAGGGATGAAGAAGACCTGGAAGACATTGAACAGATGGCGCCGCCGTACATGAAGACTCACAGTGTCTGTGGTGAAGGCCTGTACTCCCCGAGCATCTGAAAGGACAAAAAAAAAGCGTTGGAAAAGACTTCTAACGCAGGAGACATCTACAGTGGTGGTAACTCCTGTTCTGTCAGGATGGAGACAACTACAGTGGTGGTAACTCCTGCTCTCTCAGGATGGAGGCAACTACAGTGGTGGTAACTCCTGCTCTGTCAGGATGAAGACAACTAGAGCGGTGGTAACTCCTGTTCTGTCAGGATGGAGACAACTACAGTGGTGGTAACTCCTGCTCTGTCAGGATGGAGACAACTACAGTGGTGGTAACTCCTGCTCTGTCAGGATGGAGACAACTACAGTGGTGGTAACTCATGTTCTGTCAGCATGGAGACAACTACAGTGGTGGTAACTCCTGCTCTGTCAGGATTGAGACAACTACAGTGGTGGTAACTCCTGCTCTGTCAGGATAGAGACAACTACAGTGGTGGTAACTCCTGCTCTGTCAGGATAGAGACAACTACAGTGGTGGTAACTCCTGCTCTGTCAGGATGGAGACAACTACAGCGGTGGTAACTCCTGTTCTGTCAGGATGGAGACAACTACAGTGGTGGTAACTCCTGCTCTGTCAGGATGGAGACACCTACAGTGGTGGTAACTCCTGCTCTGTCAGGATGGAGACAACTACAGTGGTGGTAACGCCTGTTCTGTCAGCATGGAGACAACTACAGTGGTGGTAACTCCTGCTCTGTCAGGATTGAGACAACTACAGTGGTGGTAACTCCTGCTCTGTCAGGATAGAGACAACTACAGTGGTGGTAACTCCTGCTCTGTCAGGATAGAGACAACTACAGTGTTGGTAACTCCTGTTCTGTCAGGATGGAGACAACTACAGTGGTGGTAACTCCTGCTCTGTCAGAATGGAGACAACTACAGTGGTGATAACTCCTGCTCTGTCAGGATAGAGACAACTACAGTGGTGGTAACTCCTGTTCTGTAAGGATGGAGACAACTACAGTGGTGGTAACTCCTGTTCTGTCAGGATAGAGACAACTACAGTGGTGGTAACTCCTGTTCTGTCAGGATGGAGACAACTACAGTGGTGGTAACTCCTGTTCTGTCAGGATAGAGACAACTACAGTGGTGGTAACTCCTGTTCTGTCAGGATAGAGACAGCTACAGGGGTGGTAACTCCTGCTCTGTCAGGATGGAGACAACTACAGTGGTGGTAACTCCTGTTCTGTCAGGATAGAGACAACTACAGTGGTGGTAACTCCTGCTCTGTCAGGATGGAGACAACTACAGTGGTGGTAACTCCTGCTCTGTCAGGATAGAGACTACTACAGTGGTGGTAACTCCTGTTCTGTCACGATAGAGACTACTACAGTGGTGGTAACTCCTGCTCTGTCAGGATGGAGACAACTGCAGTGGTGGTAACTCCTGTTCGGCCAGGATGGAGACAACTACAGTGGTGGTAACTCCTGTTCTGTCAGGATAGAGACTACTACAGTGGTGGTAACTCCTGTTCTGTCAGGATGGAGACAACTGCAGTGGTGGTAACTCCTGCTCTGTCAGGATGGAGACAACTACAGTGGTGGTAACTCCTGTTCTAGGATGGAGACAACTACAGTGGTGGTAACTCCTGTTCTGTCAGGATAGAGACAACTACAGTGATGGTAACTCCTGCTCTGTCAGGATGGAGACAGCTACAGTGGTGGTAACTCCTGCTCTGTCAGGATGGAGACAGCTACAATGGTGGTAACTCCTGTTCTGGCAGGATGGAGACAGCTACAGTGGTGGTAACTCCTGTTCTGTCAGGATGGAGACAACTACAGTGGTGGTAACTCCTGCTCTGTCAGGATAGAGACAACTACAGTGGTGGTAACTCCTGTTCTGTCATGATGGAGACAACTACAGTGGTGGTAACTACTGTTCTGTCAGGATGGAGACAGCTACAGTGGTGGTAACTCCTGTTCTGTCAGGATGGAGACAACTACAGTGGTGGTAACTCCTGCTCTGTCAGGATGGAGAAAACTACAGTGGTGGTAACTCCTGTTCTGTCAGGATGGAGACAGCTACAGTGGTGGTAACTCCTGTTCTGTCAGGATGGAGACAGCTACAGTGGTGGTAACTCCTGTTCTGTCAGGATTGAGACAGCTTCAGTGGTCGTAACTCCTGCTCTGTCAGGATGGAGACAACTACAGTGGTGGTAACTCCTGCTCTGTCAGGATAGAGACAACTACAGTGGTGGTAACTCCTGTTCTGTCAGGATGGAGACAACTACAGTGGTGGTAACTCCTGCTATGTAAGGATGGAGACAACTACAGTGGTGGTAACTCCTGTTCTGTCAGGATGGAGACAACTACAGTGGTGGTTACTCCTGTTCTGTAAGGATGGAGACAACTACAGTGGTGGTAACTCCTGTTCTGTCAGGATAGAGACAACTACAGTGGTGGTAACTCCTGTTCTGTCAGGATGGAGACAACTACAGTGGTGGTAACTCCTGTTCTGTCAGGATAGAGACAACTACAGTGGTGGTAACTCCTGTTCTGTCAGGATAGAGACAGCTACAGGGGTGGTAACTCCTGCTCTGTCAGGATGGAGACAACTACAGTGGTGGTAACTCCTGTTCTGTCAGGATAGAGACAACTACAGTGGTGGTAACTCCTGCTCTGTCAGGATGGAGACAACTACAGTGGTGGTAACTCCTGCTCTGTCAGGATAGAGACTACTACAGTGGTGGTAACTCCTGTTCTGTCACGATAGAGACTACTACAGTGGTGGTAACTCCTGCTCTGTCAGGATGGAGACAACTGCAGTGGTGGTAACTCCTGTTCGGCCAGGATGGAGACAACTACAGTGGTGGTAACTCCTGTTCTGTCAGGATAGAGACTACTACAGTGGTGGTAACTCCTGTTCTGTCAGGATGGAGACAACTGCAGTGGTGGTAACTCCTGCTCTGTCAGGATGGAGACAACTACAGTGGTGGTAACTCCTGTTCTGTCAGGATGGAGACAACTACAGTGGTGGTAACTCCTGTTCTGTCAGGATAGAGACAACTACAGTGGTGGTAACTCCTGCTCTGTCAGGATGGAGACAGCTACAGTGGTGGTAACTCCTGCTCTGTCAGGATGGAGACAGCTACAATGGTGGTAACTCCTGTTCTGGCAGGATGGAGACAGCTACAGTGGTGGTAACTCCTGTTCTGTCAGGATGGAGACAACTACAGTGGTGGTAACTCCTGCTCTGTCAGGATAGAGACAACTACAGTGGTGGTAACTCCTGTTCTGTCATGATGGAGACAACTACAGTGGTGGTAACTACTGTTCTGTCAGGATGGAGACAGCTACAGTGGTGGTAACTCCTGTTCTGTCAGGATGGAGACAACTACAGTGGTGGTAACTCCTGCTCTGTCAGGATGGAGAAAACTACAGTGGTGGTAACTCCTGTTCTGTCAGGATGGAGACAGCTACAGTGGTGGTAACTCCTGTTCTGTCAGGATGGAGACAGCTACAGTGGTGGTAACTCCTGTTCTGTCAGGATTGAGACAGCTTCAGTGGTCGTAACTCCTGCTCTGTCAGGATGGAGACAACTACAGTGGTGGTAACTCCTGCTCTGTCAGGATAGAGACAACTACAGTGGTGGTAACTCCTGCTCTGTCAGGATGGAGACAACTACAGTGGTGGTAACTCCTGTTCTGTCAGGATGGAGACAACTACAGTGGTGGTAACTCCTGTTCTGTCAGGATGGAGACAACTACAGTGGTGGTTACTCCTGCTCTGTCAGGATAGAGACAACTACAGTGGTGGTAACTCCTGTTCTGTCAGGATGGAGACAACTACAGTGGTGGTAACTCCTGCTCTGTCAGGATAGAGACAACTACAGTGGTGGTAACTCCTGCTATGTAAGGATGGAGACAACTACAGTGGTGGTAACTCCTGCTATGTAAGGATGGAGACAACCACAGTGGTGGGAACTCCTGCTCTGTCAGGATGGAGACAACTACAGTGGTGGTAACTCCTGTTCTGTCAGGATGGAGACAACTACAGTGGTGGTAACTCCTGTTCTGTCAGGATGGAGACAACTACAGTGGTGGTAACTCCTGCGATGTAAGGATAGAGACAACTACAGTGGTGGTAACTCCTGCAATGTAAGGATGGAGACAACTACAGTGGTGGTAACTCCTGCTCTGTCAGGATAGAAACAACTACAGTGGTGGTAACTCCTGCTCTGTCAGGATGGAGACAACTACAGTGGTGGTAACTCCTGCTCTGTCAGGATGGAGACAGCTTCAGTGGTGGTAACTCTTGTTCTGTCAGGATGGAGACAGCTACAGTGGTGGTAACTCTTGCTCTGTCAGGATGGAGACAACTACAGTGGTGGTAACTCCTGCTCTGTCAGGATGGAGACAACTACAGTGGTGGTAACTCCTGTTATGTCAGGATGGAGACAGCTACAGTGGTGGTAACTCCTGTTCTGTCAGGATGGAGACAACTACAGTGGTGGTAACTCCTGCTCTGTCAGGATGGAGACAACTACAGTGGTGGTAACTCCTGTTCTGTCAAGATGGAGACAACTACAGTGGTTGTAACTCCTGCACTGTCAGGATGGAGACAGCTACAGTGGTGGTAACTCCTGTTCTGTCAGGATGGAGACAACTACAGTGGTGGTAACTCCTGCTCTGTCAGGATGGAGACAACTACAGTGGTGGTAACTCCTGTTCTGTCTAGATGGAGACAACTACAGTGGTTGTAACTCTTGCACTGTCAGGATGGAGACAGCTACAGTGGTGGTAACTCCTGTTCTGTCAGGATGGAGACAACTACAGTGGTGGTAACTCCTGCTCTGTCAGGATGGAGACAACTACAGTGGTGGTAACTCCTGTTCTGTCAGGATGGAGACAGCTACAGTGGTGGTAACTCCTGTTCTATTAGGATGGAGACAACTACAGTGGTGCTAACTCCTGTTCTGTCATGATGGAGACAGCTACAGTGGTGGTAACTCCTGTTCTGTCAGGATGGAGACAGCTGCAGTGGTGGTAACTCCTGTTCTGTCAGGATGGAGACAACTACAGTGGTGGTAACTCCTGTTCTGTCAGCATGGAGACAGCTACAGTGGTGGTAACTCCTGTTCTGTCAGGATGGAGACAGCTGCAGTGGTGGTAACTCCTGTTCTGTCAGGATGGAGACAGCTACAGTGGTGGTAACTCCTGTTCTGTCAGCATGGAGACAGCTACAGTGGTGGTAACTCCTGTTCTGTCAGGATGGAGACAGCTACAGTGGTGGTAACTCCTGCTCTGTCAGGATGGAGACAGCTACAGTGGTGGTAACTCCTGTTCTGTCAGGATGGAGACAACTACAGTGGTGGTAACTCCTGTTCTGTCAGGATGGAGACAACTACAGTGGTGGTAACTCCTGTTCTGTCAGGATGGAGACAACTACAGTGTTGGTAACTCCTGTTCTCTCAGCATGGAGACAACTACAGTGGTGGTAACTCCTGTTCTGTCAGGATGGAGACAACTACAGTGGTGGTAACTCCTGTTCTGTCAGGATGGAGACAGCTGCAGTGGTGGTAACTCCTGTTCTGTCAGGATGGAGACAGCTACAGTGGTGGTAACTCCTGTTCTGTCAGCATGGAGACAGCTACAGTGGTGGTAACTCCTGTTCTGTCAGGATGGAGACAGCTACAGTGGTGGTAACTCCTGCTCTGTCAGGATGGAGACAGCTACAGTGGTGGTAACTCCTGTTCTGTCAGGATGGAGACAACTACAGTGGTGGTAACTCCTGTTCTGTCAGGATGGAGACAACTACAGTGGTGGTAACTCCTGTTCTGTCAGGATGGAGACAACTACAGTGGTGGTAACTCCTGTTCTCTCAGCATGGAGACAACTACAGTGGTGGTAACTCCTGTTCTGTCAGGATGGAGACAACTACAGTGGTGGTAACTCCTGTTCTGTCAGGATGGAGACAACTACAGTGGTGGTAACTCCTCTTCTGTCAGGGTGGAGACAACTACAGTGGGGGTAACTCCTCTTCTGTCAGGATCATACTAGATGTACGATGAAGGTGCTGTGTTACAACATAGCCCAGGTTTAATAAATGTTAAAGGATAAAGGTTGTCCCAAGTCAGATACTGTCGTAGGGGAGAGAAGTGTAAGATACGTCAATATACTAGGTCCAACATTATGAGGTGAGGTGACTAGTTCCTTCATCGCTGACTTCGTCTTGTTTAATTCAAGAACAGAGTCAGGTACCCATTTATAGTTTCGTTGACGGGAGCGTGACGCTTCTATGTTGAGGTCACGGAATCCTGGTAATTTAAATCTATTAAAAAAGTGTTTGGGGATTTCTGTTAGTAAGATACACTTCTCTCAACACTCGAAGATTAACAGGGTCTAGTCAGAGACGGTATGAGAAATGGCCGTGGAACTGTGAGCACTCACAGACCAGCGAGTGATAAAAGATGGAGGTATCTCAGTCCAGGGGGGTCATCAACGGGTAGTTTGTTTATTTCCTATCTCATGTGTCCCTTACCCCATCTTCCGCTCCTTATCTTCTAGCTACTCTCTGGTTTCTTTGATCTGATCACGTGTTCTTGATGGGTATCTTATAATACATCTTCGGGTGAAGGGATGGAAAGTGAGGCCTGGACATAGCAAAGGTGTCAGTACAGGTAAGGGATGAGTCCCGCTAACGTATGTTTTTTTTTTTCACCAAGACACGACGTGAGAACTACTCGCGGTGAAATTACTTATCGCCCTTGCGTATATTTAATGAAGAGAAAATCTATCCTGTTCAAATAAATACGAGGGAATATTTCACCAGCAAAGGTGTTACGAAAAAACAGATTGGATCTGCCAAAAACAACAGGAAAAGGGAATAAAGATGAACATGAGATGCAAAAGGTGCCCGTAACGCTCACGAAGAAGATACTATCCAGATCAAAATGTAATGAAAGCGTGCGGAAATTAACAGACAATAACCATATCATAATATCATGAAAACACGCGGGAATGAACAGAACATATCCACTTCAGAAATTCATGAGGACAAGCAAGACCAATAAAAAATTTCCACTTCAGAAATTCATGAAAGCAGGTTGTGCATTCAAAAACAATTGTCCACACCACAAATTCAGTAAATACACAGGAACTTAAAGAAAACATACACGTATAAGAAATTCATACAAACAAATAAGAGCTGAGAAAATGGACATAGGAAATTCACAAAAAAATGTAAGGAGTTAGAAAACCGAAGACATTTTATTTGCATACATGACAAACAGTTGCCAAAAAAAGAAAATGGTGCTATTATGATTGACAGAGAAGTTCTTGGTTGTTAGAATATCATGTGATTGTTATTGTTGAACAGAATCGACATCATTGCACTCCGGGCAAACCCATAGGCGTTCAGTCTCCCTCAGTATATGTCGAAGAGTGTGAATGCTAACTGTTCCTGTAGCTTGCTGGTTATAAACACGACGGATGCATCCTCTCATACGTGTCCATCTCTGCTAGCTTTACGTTTGATGCCAAATTCCAGCAGTCATAACCTTGATGATTCATCTATTGCAGTGTCATTCTCTAACAGGCGATCATTAACTGTTCTCAGTATTTCTCCCTTATCCATATCTAGTGTCCCCACTATGGGTGCTCCTGATGCTAGTCTGTCAGCTCTATCATTACTGCATTCTCCTGCATGACCAGGACAGTAGATCCACACCAACTCCTGCAGATTCGAAGCTTCTATGAATGTTTTTCATTCATGCCGTACCCACCTATTTTTAACCTTTCGAAGCATGGACTGAGAATCCGAAAAATTGACTGCATTTTGTTAATAGTTTTAGTTAGCCACCTTAACGCTGCAGTAAAGGCCTCTACCTCCATTCTCATGCTGGAAGTTGTTATCTTGTCACGTGATCTGCTAAACTTCATGTTCTTTAACAATTTATTAATTTATTAAGTAGCTTTATTCCTTGACCTCTCTCTCTCTCTCTTTCTCTCTGTATCTCTCTCTCTCTATCCCTCTCTCTATGTGCGTGAATGACTATGAATAAATGTACTTGTGTATGCTCAGTTTCTGATTGTGATGATAATATTAACTAATCCTGTCTGAAGTTGTTAATATTTTAATTTTAATTAGTAAAACGCTGAAAATTGTATTGCAGGGCAGAAATGTAAAAAGGCAATTATGCCTATTTCTTTACCCTGATGAAATAAAGATTTCGTTCGTTCGTTCTCGTATATCTTATTGTATATGAAGTTTGGAAGGATCAGATGTACATTCTACAAGAACTAGTTGATTCCTGTTTGTTAAAATGTGGAAAAACGTCTGCACGCCAGACACAGGAGAGATCTTACGTTCAACGTTTGAGAAGTATTCTTTAAGGCGATTAAAATTTGTCTTACTGTTATATTTGTTGCATTAACTTCAGTGGAATAGACTCCAGTTACAGACATTTTCAAACAGTAAGTGTGAATATAGTGAATACTGATCAGGGAATTGAAGATTGTAGCTGACAACAAATAATTGACCAATAATACGAACTTTAACAACAACAAAAAGTTGAGTCCAACGTAATCATTCTCTTTCTGCTGCTTATGTAGCCGCGGGCTACATCTGCTTTTAGCTCCTTATAAGGGAACATGCACGGAGCAGTCAGCAGATCTTGCAGTGGTAGTTTACATGGCAAGTTATTTTATATGATGTGGTTGCCAGCCCCACTCGGAACTGTACATCAATAACCAATTGATATATGTTTAATGCAAATATAAAATAAGAAAATGTACATGTTACAAACTTTCCTAACAGAGTTTTATTTTATCCAGACTTTTGATGCACAGAATGACCGTAGTATGTCTTGCAACTGTTTGAGATGCAGTTGATGCAGGCGTGGGCAGTTCTTCTATCGTATCAAGGAGGTGCATGATAACGAATACAACTGTGTGCCAGTATTATCATAAGGTACCTGATTTCTTATGATGTAGAATTGATAGCAGTTTATTTTATTGCATGCTTTTATTGTATTATTGTATATCATGAATGTAAGAATTCATTGTATAAGCCGGGCGTAAACGTAGCATTAATGTCCGACTTGTGTAATTTGAGTTAGAGAAGTTCAATTTCTATCAAAATAACATTTCTCGTATTATATCACGGGAGTTGACTTTTTATGCATGCAGGTGTCCGCTATTCATTCTACAGTCACTTTGATTTCCAAGTTGCCGGTGGGAGGTGTTCTGATCGAAGGAAAATTATTATTTTGTTCGTGATCTAGTGGAGTATTTTTTTCAACCTCAGGCTCCAGGTGAAGGCTTCTGGGTTTCATGTAGGTTATTTATAACTCTTGATTTCATTTTTTTTATAGGCTTTCATCCTTCCCTTCTATAGTATCAACGAGGACATGATAATGAATACAAGGCACTAGAAATACTTGATCAACGGAACATCTCAGACCTTTATTCATTTCCATCCTTCATTTCAATGCACACAATAGCAATGACTGACTTGTACAAAATGAGGCAGTCTAATTTTTGGTAGAACTATACAATATACCATTTCTTATAGGTCGTAGCAGCACTGTTTCTGATTTTGGTACAATTTTATAACTGCAATATTTCAAAGGTTGATCAAAATGTTCAACTTACTGTAAATCATGAATCAACACACACGATGTTCCTGGAAATTTTGACCTGAGCACACAAAAAAGGGGATTTAATTTCTGTCCAGTAACTAAATTGCTTCGCGGATCTGGTGTTCTGCTGAGAACTTCTTCTGAATAGTCAGTTTTCTTTTTATACCATAATTTACTAGATCTACCATATAATCTGAGCTCTACAAAGTTATGCAGACAATTTCTGGTTCGCTATAGCTCGCGGTCTACATATCTTTTAACACTTCAAAATGTGCTAATTTTTCCTGAGTTCTGCTCAAAGTCTAAGTTCTACAAAGGCCTGCAGACAATTTTTGCTCCGCAAATAACTCGCTATCTACATACGTCAATGCGTCTACATCTTTCGTGGGTCTCTTTTGAGAATCGAGTTAGCTTGGTATATTCAATTCGCCGCCAACCAAATCATACACCTTGATTGGTTGTAGTCTTAGCTAATGTTCCAATCGGATTTAACGTTTCACTTAATATAATTACTTTTTTTTTTGTAATGAGCTCATTTGAGCTACGCGGCGAGAATTGTACCATGTTATTGTTATCCCATTTTCGCGCCAAGATAGCGTTATCTGTTCGTCTGCAAAGGTTTTAGAGGTTTTACTATTTTGAACCCAACACTTTATATCGTCGATATCTTCTAACAGCATGAACTTACAATATTGCTTTGTATCTTATTCTTCTCGTCTCGTCTTCATGAACAATTAAAGACCAAACACGATATTTGTACTATGTTTAGTTTTAAAGTTATAATTATTGCTTACTATGTCTAGTTTTAAAGTTATAATTATTGCTTACTATGTCTAGTTTTAAAGTTATAATTATTGCTTACTATGTCTAGTTTTAAAGTTATAATTATTGCTTACTATGTCTAGTTTTAAAGTTATAATTATTGCTTACTATGTCTAGTTTTAAAGTTATAATTATTGCTTACTATGTCTAGTTTTAAAGTTATAATTATTGCTTACTATGTCTAGTTTTAAAGTTATAATTATTGCTTACTATGTCTAGTTTTAAAGTTATAATTATTGCTTACTATGTCTAGTTTTAAAGTTATAATTATTGCTTACTATGTCTAGTTTTAAAGTTATAACTATTGCTTACTATGTCTAGTTTTAAAGTTATAATTATTGCTTACTATGTCTAGTTTTAAAGTTATAATTATTGCTTACTATGTCTAGTTTTAAAGTTATAATTATTGCTTACTATGCCTATTGCTTGCAGTGATGGTTCTAGTACTCTACATATTTTAATTCATTTTCTTAGGGCTTTATACGTTCACGACTTTACAGTTTTCCCTCAGTTAGTTAAGGTTACTGATTACAGTAGATTTCTAACCATTGGCACTTGAGG
The DNA here is from genome assembly GCA_024509875.1 of Oreohelix idahoensis. Taxonomy (NCBI): domain Eukaryota; kingdom Metazoa; phylum Mollusca; class Gastropoda; order Stylommatophora; family Oreohelicidae; genus Oreohelix; species Oreohelix idahoensis. Next base: position 745,360 of record JAMPIV010022942.1, on the reverse strand, counting down.
AGGTTACCTCGGACCTGTGGCTCTCTGTATTATAAATGAAGTTTTACACTTTAAATTGTATGTTACTTCTAATCACTTGGGCCAGTCCTATAATGGAATTCATATTACTAACTTCTGGTCTAGCTGTCCGTGATCTTTGACGAAGATGGAATTGCAGTGGGGAAATCTTCAAAACGCTCTAGATTTTAAAGTAAAAATTGTGCCCATACGAAACGTAACCTCGTGAGGTTCTCTTGGGGAAAGCCCAATCACAATTTAGTTTAGTTTATTTTCCAATTTCAAGCCAACCACAAAGTAAAGCATCTTATTTCCAGTAAATGGCCCCCCTACCCCTCACCAAGAGATTTATTAACAAGACCATATAAGGTCTTGCAACTTAAATGTTACAGTTACCGGAAACATAAAGTCGTACGACATGCCATAATTAGTAAATCTGAGAATCTCTTCTCCATGGGTATACTCTCTTTTCCCATCCCTTTTTATTATGACAAGATATCTTGCCGGAACTAATTATACCATCTTCTCGTGTCTTAGTACCTAAGATTGTTAAGAGACATGCCGAAAATCATTACGTGATATGTTTGGTGTCCAGCTTGTTAAAACAAAGAAACAACTTGGAAGTGGCATTTTTACGAAAGTCATGCCCGCCAAATTAGACACATTTTATCTTAAGAGTATTATTCCTTGTTAACCTGCCAACATTTGTTAGATGCTTCTGCCGGGCTGGGCTGAGCAAATCATTCGCTTATCTATCAATCGCCCATCTGTATAAACAATAAGCCGGCGGAAATCAATCGGCAAACCAAATGTTAATTTGACCGTTTTGTCCCACCTGGCTAATTGTTGTCTGTCCGCTATCAAAGGATAACTATGTTCTGTATGATCAAGCCTAAAACGTGTGGGTTGACGAGGTGTGCGCTACTGTGACGTAATAACTTCGATCGTAACATTTTCCTGTGCCGCCCGGTAATTTAATTCATGCTGTGCTCTTCACTGTCATGTTTCCCTCCTCTGATAGTTGTGGTTTTCGATTCATTGTTTACACTTTCTTCCTTCAATTCTTGTCATGTCGGGGCTTCATCAACCTTCCTTACTGATTATTGTAATCACTTACTTGCGTTTGAACCCATATTCACTCCTGGATCTGTAGAGTCAAATGTTCTTTACGAATACGTAACAAATTTTCCATCGGACAGGGAATGAGAGCGCCTGATTAATAGGTAAACCACTCTGGGATGGCCACTGTCCGCTGTCTTATCACTAATACTGTTTTCTGTCTGGCCGGGTTGTTGCTTGATAGTGTGGCCGTGTAGGTTATACGGCACTAGTAGTTATATTGATTTAATTTGGTCAGAGTTAATCCTTTATATGTTGTTGTAGTTCAAGTGCTAACTGGCCTTCCGCCAGAGATATATGTAGTGGGTTTTGATGTTAAGAAGGTTGGTGTGTGGTAAAGTTGTACTTGAGTGAGGTCAATCCGTGAAGGTCCCTGGTGTAGACAATTGATAGTTGTGTTTCAGAGAACCTTGCTGATACCACCTACGATCTCACTCAAAGTTATATTTTGGCCTAGTATGATTGAGAGCTATGTTTAGTGTCTAGGGTAATGTAAGAGTGATGTTAAAGAACCTCAATACAAAAACATACACATACATATATATTAAGTACTAGGATAAACTCAACTAACTCCAGTTGTTAAATTTTATATTTTAGAATTTCTTTTGTTATTGGTCCTGAGCCTAAATTTGTTTTGGTCAGGACTACCTCTCAATGAGAATCATATTAGATAGATAGATATATTTACATATATATATAGATATTTACATAAAAAGGACAATATGTCCAAAGTACATTGTCAAAAATTTTCAATTGGTGTTAATTAATCTATTTTAACTAACTGGTACTTGGAGGCAGGTTGGGGATTTTCATCATCCCAAAGTTCTTTTGTTTCACCTATGATTGTTTATTTTATTCTTTGGGTGGAAAGTTTATTTATACACAGGAGATCTTTCACAGTCACTGATAAGTTGTCCCAGGCCAGATATTAAGACTTATCTGGACCCTGGAATCACAGTAGTTGTAGTTGGTTTGGCCAAACACCCCAGTCTCCTCTGGTCTTGAATTTCTTTACTATAAGCAGGTACCAGAGACTCTTCGAAATCGTGCAGAAATTCTCAATCAGCAATTACCAGCACCAGACAAGTGCCAGCAGAAACCCCTGTAAATGAAAGTTATGTTTCTGTCTTAACATCAAACTAACTCCTCCCAATTTACAGGTAATAATACATTCAACACAAAAGAACTTGGTCAGCTCTCTCTGACCAACCTAGCTTCTCCACTCTAGTTTGATGGAACAAATTGTACCAGCTTTCTTTTCTTTTCCCTAATGGCTGCTACGCCTCTGTCATTCCAGCAGTAATCTTTTCCATGCAATAAGATAGGTGTAATGCTCCTGTATGACCATCATATATAGTCCTGTAGTTCTAAACTTCTTGGATAGTCCATTATATGATGGATCAACATCTAGGCCATGCCCAAGTCTGCCATGGAACCACCTAATTACAATCTTTTTACATGGCCTTTTCTTACACTCAACCCTTTTTTAATTAAAAAAGTTAATAAAATCAATCTTACCACATATTCAAGGAAATATAAACAAGTAAACGATGACTAGGCAATATAATATGGCACACTTTCAGCACTGCCCCTGTCCAGACTGCTGTCTGTTATTAGTATTTTTAAAAAGCACAAGTCTGCTCATCGTTGCTTGCTCCTCAGACTATTTTGAAAAAAATTGCAGCGAGCAGCCTACATTTTTTTATAATATAAAAGGCTTTGGCCAATCGGACCAAGCATGTCTTTATTTTGAATGAACTTTTAAAAAAAAAAATCTCAAACCACTATGCGTTACTACTACCAACTATATTTGTATTTTTAGGTCAGCCAATATTATTTCGCCTTGCTTTAAATACTATCCAATCCAATTCCCGGTACCTTCTTTCCCCAAAGTTGTTTTCAAAATTATGCCATTAAAAAAATTAAGCAAGCATGACTTTTCCTGACAGTCTGTCGGATCCTCTATAGTATTATGGCTATAATTTGGTCATTTAGTGGACTATTTGTGTAACTGATAACATATTCTTGCTCAGAAAGTCCCAAGGCACCCGAATATATAATTTTTATGGCCCTAGGTATCTTGGTTCAGAATTCCATATTTTTTTCTATGTTAGTTGTTTATTTCTAGACACTACCACCTGTTCACTTCTTTTCCATGTACTTTCAACCTATTTACGAGAATCATCCGTATTACGTTAGAATTACGTCATTCTCAATAAGAGCTAAGCCTGTTTTCGTGACCCAATTGTCTACATGTTCTAACTTTTACCTCGTATTTTGAAAATCGCTCAAGGCAAGTCTTGCCACTGCGTTGCTATTGGCTTTTAGTTTGAAATCAACTCGAAACGAATTAGCATTGGGCCATCTATCCTTCTCTTCCCCCGTTTTCCTATATACTTTGTCTTCTAGGCAAATATTTGTTTGAACTTGGAAAAAGTGTTACATTTAATCTCAAGGTCACTTAGGAACATTGAGTACATTTTATTCGGCCATAAGGCGTTATCAAAACTAATACACTGGCGGCGTGGGTGAAGACGCCAATTCTCTACCAAATTTTTAGTTCTATCTTATTTTAGACTTTATGCACTTTAATGTTATATTCTAATTTAGATATTGTATTTAGAATATCGTCATGTAGCGAAATTTGGTTCCTCTTGCTTTGTTGTGGAAAAAAAATGTGTAGCGCGACTCCCGCACACACACACCATCGCAAGGTCAGCGCGGCGGTCTTTCTTTGAAGTTTGTAGACAGCGGAAATGTGAATTACGGTTGAAACCAAACAATATTACTAAAGAATGAGGAAATAGCTATATAGGAATGTATGACGGACTTTAAAAGTATGCATTTACTGAAAATTAAATTATTCACTACAGGAGAACGCCTGGCTGGAATAATATTAAATAAATGTAACTCAACAAAGGAGATAGACTAGGAATTATATCCAAAAGGATATTATTCAAATATAAATAGTTTTAAAGATAATTAATATTTTTCACCTTCATCACATCGGCTAAAAGTTAGCTAATAATCTTTAAAAATTTATTACACTAACATGCCTCAACGGATTTGTATAAAACTTATATGTAATGAAAGTCATATATGGGGAAAAGGGAATGATACATAGGAAGGACGGAAGAATATAAGTGTGTAGTGAACAGAAGAGAAAAACAAGTACAGGAAAAGCACAGATTGTTTCAAATAGCTTCAAACCAGGAGATGAAACGAAAATCTTTTGGGACTTTTAGAGGTGCTTTCTCGTACGCGCGAGAGACTGAAATATAAGGACAGAGCGGCGCATTGGAAATCACACCAAATCCAGAAGCCAAAGTGAGAAACTGGAAGACAGTATCTGCAAGAAAAGTTATTTTTTCACGCTGCATGCAGGGCAGATTAACTTCAACCAAAATAATCTCACCGTGAGCTTATAGATCCTAAGAGGGTTTTTATGATCAATGTTTATGATCATTCCTGATCGAGAAACTAAAGACTTGAAGAAGTTGATCCAGCTCACTGAAGCCTAGAGGTCAACCAAACTTCAACACCTTAGTCCCCCGTAGTTATAGGGCGGGCTGAAGGAAAGTCTTCCGTACTCCAGTGTGTCGGAGGAACCTCGAGCAGACGTGGCTAAAGATGAGTTTATATGTATCCATCCAACAAATCCTGTGAGCAGTTTCTAAAACGACGGTCTAATGATGACACTAGATGGCAAGAGATAATGTGACAATCCTTTGTTGTAAATTCAGTGGAAGATAAATCCAAGACTTTTTCTATTAGTTATTTTAATTTGTAACTGTAAATAATCATACATTTTACCATCTTCCAACACCCATTTATCATTACAAGAATATATAGATGTACATAATAAATTGGATAATTGTACTCATTTGACTTGTTAAATTTTTAACTGTTAAATTTTGAGTTACCTTTTCAAATTTAATTATATTATCACATAGGGTTACGATAGCGAAAGTAGCATCTTATACTTCTGAAGCCTAAATCTATTGTCCAGCTCAGAGTATTCACAGCTGTAACTCACTTGTGATACCAGTGTACTTCTCGGGCACTGGAACTTCATACTTTCTGGAGAGAGATTCTACTTCTGCTCTACCACTATCATCATAATAGGAAAACCTTTCGCTACACGTCACACAATTAATACTTGACTTTTGCTCATTTTTCTTCCCAGGTTTGTTCTTCCCTTTTGTGTTTAGTGATAAGCAAAACAGTCTCAATATGACATGATATAATCCAAATGAAATACTGTAAAGTTCCACAAACAGCAATGCAGTATATGTTTTTTGACCGTCGTTTGACAAGTACCGGTATTTTCACAAATTTGACATGTTCGTTACTCACTTATAAACAAAATAGTGTATACATCCAAAAGAAATATATCCAACAGAAGAAAAGAAAATAATAAACTGGTCTTGATAACTTCAAAGACCAATTTCATCTAACACTACAAACTACCTAGCACACATTTCTTGTCTATATGTAATATCCTTCTTCTAAATCTAAAAACTATAAACTCTCTGTAAAAATCCTTCCTAAAGTCCTAAAAATCTGCAAAAGCCTGTCTATCGCCCACATCTCTCCTTTTTATACACAGCTACTTCTTTTTCCCGCCATTTTTCACACGACTCACTCTTTTTTTCACAAGTTACAATTTTCTACACACGGCTCTCGGTTTTCGACATTTTGCACACGGCTTTCTGTTATTTCGACATTTGTCTTACACGTCTTTGGTTTCTTTTTGACTTTTGTCACAACTCTCTTTTCCACCTAAACAATGGAAAAAACCCAAATCACAACATTCATTTCCCACTTTCCGCGCTTAGCTCTCATTCATTTTTATTATCTGGGACTGCCCTATATTTGCCCTCTCAGAGCAGTGCCTGCTGACTGAACTTTGAATGATACTGCGTTTTTTGTGAAAACGTCTTATTTGCTTTTAATGTCGGTCATTCCTATATGTACCATATTATAGCAAGTATAAATGCTAGTGTCGTAGCAGGGATAATGCTAGCGTGGAAGGCCATGTGGTCACAATAGTGTCAGACAATATCAGTCTGATGATAGATTAAAGACACGCACTTACAATAACTCATGGGATTTGTAGCCGGTAAATGATATAATAATTTCCAGGCAGACTTGTTGTAGGTAATAGTTACGATAAGTTGTCAATCTGGAAAGATATTATCAGTGATAGATCTATGAAGTTGTGATTGTAAACATGATTCATATCTACGGAGGAGAAAATACCTTACATGGGAAGTGACTTTTGAAAATTCACGATTTATGTGTCACGCAGGAATTTTCCAAACAAAAGGGTAGTGGGGATGGCTTACTTACTTACTTAGTCGTTCCTCTTCTACCGTAAGATGTAGAGATTTGGAAAAGAGAGAGCGCCATACTATCCCATCGGCTGTCTTCCTCCTGGTCTGGTTCCATTCTAGTCCTCGGTCCTTCAAAGACTGTCCAATGTTATCCTCCCAGCGGACTCTGGTTCGTCCTGAGGGTCTGGATCTCTGGCTCTTAGTTTCCCATGCTTGTCGTGGTAGCCGATTTTCTCGCTTTCTGCAGACATGACCAAACATCTTAGTTGGGACTGTTCTACCTCGGTCTGCCGGGGTTGGGATTTAAGGCCTTGGCATATCGTCTGGTTGCGGACCATGTGTCTTCTTCAATCACCTTCCTCGGATACCTCATTTCTGAAGTTTGGATCTGGCTTTTGTGGGTTGTGGTCATTTCTCATAACTCGCATCCATACGTCAAGACTGGTACATTGGTGGAGCGGTATACAGACATCTTCGTCTTCTTGCCAACTTCCCTTTTGCTAAAGAATCCTCGATTTATGGCCTGAAAAAGTCTCCCAGCTGCTGCTCTTCGGGTTTTTTTCTTGATGTCTCCCTTTCGGTCTATGACAGCTCCCAGGTATTTAAAGTGGTTGTCCTGCTCCAGGACCTGTTCTTCCAGCTTAATCTGATGCCTACTTTCCTCTCGTGATATCACCATGGTTTTTATTTTAGAGCTGCTGATAGCCATCCCTCCTTTCTCCAGTTCTTACTTCCAGACTTGCATGTTGGATCGAAGATGTGACTCTGATATAGAAACCAGGGCAACATCATCAGCAAATGCCAGCTCTTAAATACAGACGTGTCTCATCATTCACAAATTTATGTGTCACGCAGGAATTTTCCAAAAGAGAGTAGTTGGGATAGCCCCTACCAAAATACGCAAGTTGAATGCTACTGGTTTGGCATTTGAGATGTTAAAATGCAACAGTTCTGATTGCAGCCTTGTCATATATTAGCAATGTTGATGCGTGGGCCGAATGTTGCTTATAATTTAGCACATTCTGAGTTTAAGGCACTGATAAATTTAACTCGTCAAGACTAGGAAATAGAATCAAGATTCTCTTTAAAGGACCAGATAACATATTTGAGCATCAAGTGGACTTACGCCGCAAGCAAGCTCTACCTTATTTAACACGGAAATCCTAGGAACCTGAACACTAAGTCATAGTGGGACTCTATTGTAAAGTAATACCCCAGACCACGTGTAAGAGGCATCTGAACCAAGTTGCCAAACCTATTTCTCTGAACCAGTAGTCTGTAGTGTCTGTCACGAAATGGCTTAATTAAGAGTCTATCTGAGTAAAGAGACCAGTTTTGAGGAAAGTCTGAGAAGATAGATTAAGATGAGAATTAAAGTGACTGTGGAGGATGAGACTTAAAGCTTCAAGGGTGAGAACCTAGATTGACTCTCCCTCGCCACTTGTGACTTGTTTTATTAGCTAATGTCTCACCACCTCTCGCTCAGCTGAGATAAGGTATGCATTAATTACTTGCCACAGACACAACTGTACAGTTAAAGAATACAGGTACAGTATAGTGAAAGACAAACTGATCCAGTGCACATTTTATAGTTTATTAAACAAAAAAAATCTTTACCACAGATGAAAAACAACAATAACGTGCGAGTTCACACAACCTGGAAAAAAAAGAACAAATCCATAAATGACACAATTATCAAATTACCACGCACTCTTCCACAACTACACGAAAACACCTAAGGTTACAGAAATATACCGGGGGGAGGGGGGGGGGCTCTAAGTAAAAGCCACCACCACAACCTCTACTATTACTAACTAAATGCACTGTGGAGTCCCACGCACCACAAGAATACTCTCCACTAGTTTTCACTCTGTCCCGTTTAACCAGTCAGAGGAAGACTTACTAACTAATCTGACTAAAATCTCTCAAAGGCGCTCCTACACAACTAACTTATACACCACTATATCCTACTCCACTGAATTCTGCAGAACTAACTCAGAGGCTGTCCTCTAAGTATTATCTATCTAACTCAATTATCTCCCCTCTACTTTAGTTCAGTGCCTTCCTGACGCTATCGTCTACGTCTGAGGCTCAGCTGCGTTACCCTTCGTCAAGTACCTCCTCCCGTTAGCATTTAGAAAGGTATGATTTCCCTCTCTCCTCTCCAGAATAACTGATGAATGGGCCCTTGGTGGCTATATATTTTTACTTTGGCTGTAGATCTAGCAATGATGATGGCAACTCAATTCTTCACACAAACAACGATTTAAACCGCTTCGGGTTATGACCTACTGCTTTATTGCGGCAGTATGTAAACAATTCCAGGCAACGTAGCCTGTTCTGTATTGGGCCGTAAGAGCTAAGAGCTCCAATTTATAGGCAATTCCACAATGGTGTATTTGTTTCCTCAAGTCAGGAGAATTCCCAATGCTTCTCCGCCGTGCAGACGTAACTAGGGCGCCCGTGACTTTGCGCGTACCCAGTTTTTCAATTACACTGATGTCTCTTTCCTCCCTCTCCGAGAAGGCAAAGTCCGTTGCAGGTGTATGGTTATCTACCACGCCGTGAATCGCTGTAAAACAAAATAACAACTTATATACACCAATTCACAAATTACATGTTTCAAACACATTAACAACCAAAGATTTACCTACACCCCGCTTTCCCATGAAACTCCACTTAATACAAGCTCTCATGCTCTATCCTATTTCTGCCCTCGGGTCAGACATAATAGCTCACCCCTTCCTCTCTCTTTCACCGACAACAAGTTGTCTATTACGCTTAACACAGACGCGGGCTGACCTGATTGCTTCTGAGGCCAGCTCGTGACCGAGGCAGCTACACGTCACAACACCGCTTCGCTGTATCCCGATAAAATAACTTTTACTTAAATAATTTTCCAGCACTATTCTTATATTAAAAGGTAGCCCATTGAAGGTTATAAAAATAGCACAAATATCTACACACAACTGTATACCTCATATCATAATATTAAACACCCTTCAACACCCGTATTCTTCAGCAACTAACTAAATACCCATGGCCAATTTAGTTAAACAAACTCCCGAGTTCATATACTATTATCTTCAAAGTTGTCATAACGTAGTATGGTACTCTTAATATATTACATCATACTCCACCAGCCGTAGGTCCTGAATTCATGTAGATATATAGTCATTAATAATACCACCAAATTTTTACACAGAACTACACTGGCTATGCTTCGTATGATTACCACTGAAACTTACAATACACTGGCAGAAGTAAGGTAATTGATGGCAAACTACCGACAAAAATAAAATTAAATCCCAGCAGAAAGCTTACTCTGACTTGCTAATACCCTTTAGCTAAGATTCCTACACAACTTATTAAGTTTACGTACATACCCAGACTTTCAGAATATCCACTACCCGGGCAGACTGAGTTTATGTCTGACACTATTCACGGCAATAATAATCCAGGACTTGTGAGCCCCGACTAATAATTTGGCCCTGTATATATAGTGCCAATATTCTGATGCAAGACAGGCGCGGTGAGTCAAAGCTTCTAGAATTACCTCCCAAAAACCGCTTCTACCCTACTTTGACGTAATCTAATGACTGCTACATAAATTAAAAATCGAGACAAATCGTCAGAGCTTCCCGTTAAGCATCATAACATTATCTTAACATCTGATGAACCGTTAACCCAGCGACGAAGAGTTATTCCCTCTGCTGGAACGGGGGGGGGGGGTCAAAGAAAATAAATTCCCCACGAAGCCCGCTGCCACGTTAAACAATGTACTCAATGTTACGTAAACTTATCTAATCGTCTATTAACAAGAATGACTCACTAGCCCATGCTACCTTTCAGGTAGGGGTTTACTCCCATCCCCGAAAAAAATGACGGGTTGGTGGGGTTGATCCTACAATTATTAGAACCCTGACAAGAAATGAAAACATCAACAAATCCAAAAACCGGATAAAAATTAAAGAGAAAAGAAGCAACCTTATAATAACCAAAAAAGAACGGGCGGGTTGAAAATAAAAATTAACAGTCCCTTTGCCAATGTCCAAAGATATTTGAGGTGAGTTGTACATTTTATAATTCTATATTTTGCATTATTATCATGTGAAAATTACTAGTGGATATCCAAGTCATACGAAGCTGGCAACCTCAGCATATAGAATGATAGTTTCATGAACCACCACTGCAAGAGCTGGTGACTGCTTCATGCGGGTTTTTCATAGAGAACCAAAAGCAGAGGTAGTCCCAAGTTCCATATGGAGCTGGGAGTGGATGATGAAAGAAATAATTTACATAATTATTAACCTTTTCAACCAGTGCACATGTATAATGTAAACATGTTCCATATAAATGCAATGGGCGATTTCTGCTCACTGGGATTAACATTAATACTCAGAGACGTAAAGTTCTGAGGCAGATGGGATGGGGGAATGAAAGGGGGAACACCTGATTTTCCTGTCAAGAAACCCAATACTCAAGATGGTATTTGTTTCTCTCTTATTTCATGATATTAGTCGGTGGTACCAGTTGGTGGTACACGTCTGTGGTATAAGTGGCCTTCAGTCAAAGCTAGACACCAACAGCAGACGGGTCTTGGAGACGCTGGACCACCTTCGTAATTACCCCACGATAGTACTAGGGACGTATTACAGCCACCAGACGTGACCAGTGACGAGAGTGAACCAGTCTACAACCTGCAAAGAACAGGCATCGGCTGGAGAAGATGCCATGCCAATCGACATCTTACTGGCAGCTAAGTACCCACTTAAAGCTGCCAAGTAAACTCTAATAACGAAATTCTCTAAAATATTCAAACTATCACCTGTGATGAGTCTTTACTGGGATATTTAACATATCACACCCTTATTTATTTTACATTGTTAACCATAATTGATAATTAAATTTGTTATCTGTAAATATACAAATTTATAGTTGATTTAATCATTTTTGTGTGAACTGCACTCATATGTCTCAGGCATTTTAACACATATAAGCAGAGCTATTGAAGTAATATTTTACTGATTTAAATCAGTTGGGTGCTCATCAGAACGAGCAAAATTCTTTCTCCTCATAGAACGTATAGGGAGATAAAACGTTTACACGGCCTGGATCCTATCAGTCGTAGTACTTGGTTTCTTAAATTCCTATGAGGCCTCCTTTAATTGAAGCGCCATTCTTCATTTCACATCTCTGCCAAGAGTAATCTTGAGCTTAAGGTAGATACCTATGAAGACCCTTAGTAGATGCTCTGCAGTGTGGCCACTGTTTGACCATCACTGCAGAGCAAGGAAAGTAATCTTGTGACGCCTACCGAGGATAAGATAATATCGGTAGATGGAGGCGCAAAAGTAAGATAATGCACGGGTGAAAAGGAAACAAGGAATAGCCGAATGAATACTGACAGAGAGGAGTATAGAAAGAAAAATTTGACGAACGAATAGGACGTCTTATGGTCACATTGACGATAACCGTACATTTACAAAAATGGTGTAATAAAAGAGCTGATTAAAAACTAACAACAGGAACATAACCAACAAACAAACAAATATCAACGAATGAATAGACCAGGTCTAATCACGAAGTAAATCTCCTCATCACAGCAGCTGGCTCGTATACAGATGAGAGTGACATCTATGTGATATAAATCACAACTTGTCACTCTTGACACAAAGGATGTGTAATTTGTCGTTATTTCCAGTTGCGTCAGAATACGAAAGTTTCAAATGATACTACTTTATCTACGCCAGAAACATCGAACTACCGAAAGTCTTTTTCAAGAGAAGAAATTCTGCATCTGTTGGACATTTTTTAACTGAGATTTCAGCTCCCTGACATATCTCGAGGTAGGTAAACATTTTGATGCATACATACAAAGGAGACCAACTGAGGTTGTCCGGGCTGTAATATAAGTAACACCAATCAGCTGTTTAACTGAAATCTGTACTTGAGGTATTACCTGAAGCTTGTCAGACTGCCTGGGTAGAATAGGGAGGAAGAACATTTGTTTTGTTTATTTCACTTTCCTTTGTCCCCCCTTGATGGTAGCACGCGCAGGTGATTGCCCTGCATATTTGTCATTTATATTATTCATAACCCTCCACTCCCAAAGGAGCATAGGCCTTCAACAAACACATGCCAAGTCCTCCTGTCACGTGCCATCATCTCAAGTTCTTTCCATGTTCTCCTCATCATTTTCACCTCTGTTTCCAACTCTCTTCTCCACGTACTTCTTGGTCTTCCTCTGCCTCTCTTGCCCTGGGGGTTCCAGAACAAGGACTGCCTTGTAATGCTATCAACAGGTTTCCTCAGTGTGTGTCCTATCCATCGCCATCGTCTTCTTCTCATCTCTTGTTCCACTGGCACTTGTCCAGTTCTTGTCATCAGTTCCACATTGGTAACCTTGTCATACCATTTTAATCCCTCTATTCTACGCAAGCACCCATTTATGAAAGTCTGTAGCTTTTTGGTTGTTGTCTTTGTTGTTCTCCATGTCTCCGAGCCATACAATAGGACTGACTTCACATTTGAGTTGAAGATTCTTATTTTCGTGTTGGATCCGATTTCTCTTGATCTCCATATATTTCCCAATGCAATGAAAGCTCCTCTTGCCTTTTGTATTCTTATTTTGATATCACTGTCTGTCCCTCCAACTTTGTCTATATTACTGCCAAGATATGTGTATGATTCTACATCTTGTATTGCTGTTTCTTCAAGTTCAACCCTGTTATCATTACCTGCATTTATTCTCATTATTTTTGTCTTTTCCCCTGTGTATTTTCAGACCCAATTGCTGTGACCTCTCATCGAGTGTTTTCAATTTGTCCTGCATCTGATTACGGTTATGGGACAGAAGAGCCAAGTCATCAGCAAAATCCAGATCATCCAACTGCTTAGTCAGAGTCCACTGGATTCCATTTCTGTTGTGTGTTGTCGTGATCTCATAACCCAATCTATTGCCAGCAAGAAAAGAAATGGAGACAAGAGGCATCCCTGTCGCACTCCTGTTCTTATCCCAAACGGTTCTGTAAGCTGTCCTTCATGAAGAACTCCGTTGTCTTCATAGGTTTTCTTTATTAATTAATGGGTTCAGGGGAACTATAATGCCTCATCAATTTCCAAAGTGATTCTCTGTCCACACTGTCAAATGCTTTTTCGTAGTCCACAAATCCGATGTATAGTGGTGAATTCCATTCCAGACTTTGTTCAACTATTATTCTCAAAGTGGCTATCTGGTCTGTACATGATCTGTTTTGTCGAAAACCTGCTTGTTCATCTCTCAATTTCTTGTCTATGGACTCCTTTTATCTCTCAAGGATAATCCTGTTCAATACCTTTCCTGGCACTGATAGTAACATTATTCCTCTATAATTTGTGCACTCTTGTAGATTTCCCTTCTTAGGCAACTTAACCAGATATCCTTCCTTCCATTCTGCTGTATCTCTTCCTTTTCCCAGACTTTACCAAGTAATTTATATAACATCTCTGTAGCCGTGTCGATATCTGCTTTGATGGCCTCTGCTGGAATGCCATCAGGTACAGACGCTTTTCCATCTCTTAGAAGCTTTATGGCTTTCTTTATTTCTTCCGTCGATGGCCTTTCACCGTTCACATGTAGCTCGTCTTCTGCTGGCTGGCTGTCCGACGGGGTGTGTCGAGGTGGTCTATTGAGAAGGTCCCCAAAATATTCTCCACCTCTTCATTTGCTCTTGTATATTGCTGAATTTCCCATTCTTATCTTTTTATGAGGCAACGTTATTTGCCCTTTAGCTTCTTTGTGCTGCTATACAGTTCTCTCATATTTCCTTTGGCTGCAGCATCTTCTGCCTCTCTTGCCAACTCCTCAATATACTTTCTCTTGTCTCTTTTGATACTTCTTTTTACTTCTTTGTTTGCTTCTGTGTACACTTCTTGAGCCTTGGCTTTGGAACTTCTGGTTTTGCTTGTGTTTAACTCTGCTTTCTTGTTTTTTCTGTCTTTTATCTTATTGATGGTTTCTGTTGTTATCCATGCTTTTTGTTGTCTTTCCCTTTTCCCCAGTAATTTCTTCACATGTCTCCTTCCATACCGTTTTGATGCTGCCAATAGTCATTCTCTAATCTTCCAACTGATTGGAGCACTTGGAATTTGTTGGATACTGTGACCGCAAATTTGTCTCTTGTTTCTTGATTTCTTACTGTCCTAATTAAACTGTTGTCTATAATTTTGCTTGTTGCATATCTCTTGAGTTTCATTTTTACTTTGGCTATCAGAAGATGGTGATCTGATGCCACATCTGCTCCTCTATAACCTTTACATCCTGCAATGAAACAATATATGATCTGATTTTCTGTTCTAGGGATCCATGTTGCCTTGTGTATTCTCTTATGTGGAAACATGCTTCCTCCTATAGCCAGTTGATTTGAAGCACAGAAGTTTGCGAATAGTTCTCCATTTTCATTCATTACTCCTAGCCCATGTTTTCCCATGACTTCTTCAAATCCGGTATTGACTGTACCTATCTTTGCATTCATGTCACCCATCAAAATTATGATGTCTCTTCTTTTTACTTTATCCATAATTTCCTGTAGTTTAGTATCAAATGCTTCTTTCACAGACTCTAGTTGGTGCATAACATTGGATGACATTGACATGAATTTTCTTCGCTGTTTTGAAAATAGCTGTTATTATTCTGGGTCCCACGGTTCCCATTCAATGGTGCTTTCTGGGCTTCTTTAGATAACATAAGAGCTACCCCCTTCAGGGTGTGAACTTTCGCTTCGTGTGAATCTACTTTGTCTAGACACATTCCCAGAACCTCGATTTTTGTATTCCCCATTTTCTGTGCTAAAGTGCCACTTTCCCTTGTTCCATGGTCCGAATATTCATGTCTGTAAGTTCAGGAAAGAAGGTTCAGAGCATTTTCGGTAAAAACCTGTAGCCTATATTTGACTAATTTGTTATCTGTGAAATTTTTTTTACAGGATGGGGTAACAATTACTTCTACGACATTTGGCAATGTTACAGTCGAAACACGGGTGATTTATATTATGGGTGGCACTAAATACCAGATAAATACATATCTATTTCAACGAATGTTAACTTTACTTCAAAGAAAAGATGGCTTTCTTGTCTTATTTACTTTACGAATGAAGTAAATTTTAGCAAAGACTGGGTCGCCGGTGATTCAAATACAGATTGGGAACTACCACTCTTTTCAATAACAAGTTAGGGATCCTGAATAATTTTTAAGATAAAAGTGAACCAACAAGTTTGAGAGAAAAACGCTACCTAGATGAGTGTAACTGTGGCACAGATAAAATGACTGCTGAACATTTGCTTCAAAGTTGCCCAATCTACATCTGCTTCAAAGTTTCCAGATAAATTCCCAACATCTGCTTCAAAGTTGCCCAACATCTGCTTCAAAGTTGCCCAACATCTGCTTCAAAGTTGCCCAACATCTGCTTCAAAGTTGCCCAACATCTGCTTCAAAGTTGCCCAACATCTGCTTCAAAGTTGCCCAACATCTGCTTCAAAGTTGCCCAACATCTGCTTCAAAGTTGCCCAACATCTGCTTCAAAGTTGCCCAACATATGAGGAACAGAGAACGCACATGTTACCGTCACCAGTACCATTCCTGGAAAAAAACTCCATGGAGTTACAAATAGCCTCAAACTGTCCACTGTTTCCTTTGAAAATATTCAAGTAGACATCTGAGAGTATACCAGGAAGAAGAAGAAATATCAGCGGCAGACAGATTGTCAGAATAATCCTTTACTGTTTCCTCCTCCTTCACCTAAAAATCTACCAATTTATCCATTGGAATCTACCGATAGACCGCGATCGACCCGTTGCCAATACCTGCTTAAGGCACATGTCCCCGGATTACTAATTTTCTTGATGAAACTTTGTAACCATTTTTAACAATGCTGTTTATTCAGATGTCACAAATACAACTAAAGAAATTCATATTAATGTCTAGGGATCAGTAGACATTGCATAGAAAGAAAAGTAACAAAACGGGCTCAGTAATTTGATAAGTTTTGTCAGCAGAACATCATAGCTTACAGTGTTGTGTCGCGGACTGTCTCCCTTGATATGCCGCAGTGGTCCACGAATGACCCGACAGTGGGATAAAAGGATGAGTTTTGTCAAATTTAGCAACCTTCGCTCTAGATTACTCTTGTCAGTGATGTCAATAGGAATATGATGTTCCTATTTCAGGGAGTCTCACAGGTGTTTTTAGGATGCAACTACAACAACTTTGTTTACTAGGTTTGTTGTAAACTTTTCATCCCCTCACCCACTTGTGTGAGAAAAGTAATTTTCTCACGACGTAACACTTGCCTCGTATTTATTGATGCACAAGCCGTAGGTAATCCCGCAAGGTATTGTAATACATTAGCTCTGTGTATTGGTATTTTTTTTTTTTTTTTAGAAATTCGTCATACTGGTGCAACCATGACATTTAATCAACCAAGTTATCAACTCCTACGAAGGATTTTATATTTACAAATATATAAACAGGATTTTTTTTTTTTACGAAATATAATTGAAACAATGTTAAAATTGGAAATGGGCAACTTTAGAAACAGCTAAATAATTGGTATGGTCTTTTATAGAACTGTTACTTTCCTCCTAGGAAGATATTGAATTTATTGGAATAATATTTGAGAGTCCAGTATCTGGGTCGATTAGGTCAACTTAACTGTCCAGTTGTCATGTGCTTGTTGGCCTGTCCTCCTTAGGGAGCTGAAGAATTAAGCTGAATTATAAAATGTTCATCAAAATATCGGTTGTCTCCCTTGGACTTTACTCTGAGTGTTAGGTCTCATATATATAGTGCTAGTTTAGAAAAAAAAGAATGGTAGTGCCGTAGCAGATACTGCCGTAGAGAAGTAGTGATATAGACCACTAAACTATGTCCAGCATCAAGAGGTGAGATGACCAGTTCCCTTCATAGCTGCCTTTTTCTTCTTTAACTCAATAGCAGAGTCAAGTACCCGTTTATAGCTGGGTAGTGTACCGCCTGCATGTGTCGAACCCAGCACTTTTACAGCGTGAGCCCAGCGCTCTAACCACTCTGCCAAACGGACGCTCATAGTGCTAGCACTCAGTCAAAAAAACCTAATGTTTGCGTGAACCGGGACAATTTAATAGCCCTATGTATTTGGCCTGATAATTTCTGTAACAATTAGAAGAAGAGTACTCGGAGGCCAAAAATAATAAACAACACTAATAAACATTGGATTTGGATACATACGTCATAAAGTTCCACATGCCTTAAATTTCCTTCAGGAATATCAGTTTGGTATGGGCCACGTGTAATTTCTGGGAGTCTCTAATGGGGCAAAGAAAAACAGGACTACTGCCCACTCATGCATGTCGTACAAGGCGAGTAATATGAGGTTGTGCATGAGGCTGGCAAACTCATGATATAACACCAATGGCTACAGAAACAATGGCTACAGGAACAATGGCTACAGAAACAATGGCTACAGAAACAATATGGCTACAGGAGAATATGAATACTTAATGCAGGCTTGGTGTAAAGACGACTAGCTGTAGTGGTGACCCCATGCTCCATAAGAAACGAATAAATAATAATGATGATAATGGCTGCACATATCTGGCATGTAGCCAACAAAGAATACCGAGGACACGTTTCACTGAACGCTGGGTGACCTACTTAACATTGAGCATCGTTAACAGTACTCCACTGACTGATGATGTCTGCTTTAGTTCGAATTATTTTTAAATTTATACTGAAGGTCTTATAATGTGTGAGCTACTCACAACTCGTATCACAAAATTGTGTACTGTACATCTTGAATGTTCCTCAGTTCTATAAAAGTATTATACATTAGTAGTCATTTATTAACCAGCAGAAACCACAGCTGCAAGAGTATTTGTCTGCAAGATACATGTTTCGAGCAGGAGGCCCGTCTGTAGTTGTTGCTCCATGCTCCGTAAGGAACGTACAGAAAAATGATTGACATTTATTATGTTACAGCGGGGCACTAGTGGAGTTCCCTTTGTGTTTGACATGTAAAGTTCATCACCATTGTCATAGTCATTATCATCACCATTGTCATAGTCATTATCATCACCATTGTCATAGTCATCATCATCACCATTGTCATATTCATTATCATCACCATTGTCATAGTCATTATCATCACCATTGTCATAGTCATCATCATCACCATTGTCATATTCATTATCATCACCATTGTCATAGTCATTATCATCACCATTGTCATAGTCATTATCATCACCATTGTCATAGTCATTATCATCACCATTGTCATAGTCATTATCATCACCATTGTCATAGTCATTATCATCACCATTGTCATAGTCATTATCATCACCATTGTCATAGTCATTATCATCACCATTGTCATAGTCATTATTATCACCATTGTCATAGTCATTATCACCACCATTGTCATAGTCATTATCATCACCATTGTCATAGTCATTATTATCACCATTGTCATAGTCATTATCATCACCATTGTCATAGTCATTATCATCATTATTTTTCCTTTGTGCTCCTTACGGAGCATGAAGCCACCTTGTAGCTGATCCCCTTGCAGGAAGCCTGCACTAAACATTTACATGCGTTTGCTGTGGTGGTTTCTGTGGCTGCTGGTTTCCCATGAGGAGGTTGCCAGCCTTATGCATAACTTCATATTCGTTGCCTTCTACGACATGCCTGAAGCGCTGACCTAGGGCTTCTATCATCGCTTTCATAAACCACATCTATTTGTCTCACTAATTTGGCGGCATGTCTCAGGCTTCTCTCGCCACTTTCATATAACTACATCTATTTCTCTCATAAAGTTAGCGGTGGTCTCAGACTTCTGTCATTGCTCTCATATAATCATATCTATTTCTAGCACAACGTCTTCGGTCTATCTCAGTGTTATTGTGTGTACCTGTTATTGTGGTGTTCTTATCTCTTATCTTAATAAGTTATTATTACTTACATGGATGCGTACCTAAAGTAAATCCAACAAAGTTAGATTGTGGCATCTGGCAATCTGTTAAGTCCACACATTTAACACTTATGTGAAAATGGACGTAACACTCAGGCATATCTCATCGCCATACAGTTTCTCACTCGACGGGATTGGCGATGGTCAATTATGAGTCTTGTCCTCTCAAAGAGTCGACATTTGTGTAGGACATGTTCTAGTGTCTGATGGTTTCCCGATGTAACATATTTGATTCATCATAATTTTCCTCTGTGCTCTATACGGGGCACGGAACCATCACTTCAGCTGATCTCTGTGCAGGAAGCCTGCACAAAGTAGTCACATGATCTTGTATGGATAGATCCGGTGCCAACTTGTTTACATGACGATGTTACCAGCTCCATACACAACCTCGTATTAGTCACTTTGTATAACATGACTGAGTGCACAGTAGTCCCTTTTTCTTTGTCTCTTCACAGACCCCCGGGGGCTACAGAGGCGTAAGTTTGTCTATCCCATTTTTAAACTTAAAAATCAAAAGCAGAAAAAAAAGAAGGAAACAAATGTTCGCCCTCGCTCCCCTACCCTAAAAGTCTGACAAACTTCAGGTAACGACAGCAAGTGAAAGATTAGAGTCCATCACGTGAGTCCTGCTACCAATATTACGATCCTGCCAACCCCCTGCCCCCCCCCCCCCCCCCATGTTCTCTTCTTGGTGTGTGGTTATCAAAAACGAACTGGGTTATCCGTAAATATACCCCAAGTTTCCGCCTGTTGACTAAATTGCTTTGCCGCTACATAAATACCCGTGAGAAGGCTCGCCCTGGATAATGTAGACCATTAATTATTTGGCAGCTTATCTGGGAATTCCACTACTTCCGTCAGATCAGAGATCCCTTTCCAGTAACTGTCCATGTTCGCGGAGAATTCACGGACTGGTCAGTCTTCCCTTACGTCGGACATCAATCATCGTTTCCTTCCGCACGTGCCTCGCCTGGTGGTTGTTCATATCAAGATATGGCGGATGCTATTAGTGATCACCGATAAAACAAGCACAAGACAGCTCCACGGTATACATAGAGTTGATCGATGACCTTGTACTTCTACGGTCTACATAGAGTTGATCGATGACCTTGTACTTCTACGGTCTACATAGAGTTGATCGATGATCTTGTACTTCTACGGTCTACATAGAGTGATCGATGACCTTGTACTTCCACGGTCTACATAGAGTTGATCGATGACCTTGTACTTCTACGGTCTACATAGAGTTGATCGATGACCTTGTACTTCTACGGTCTACATAGAGTTGATCGATGACCTTGTACTTCCACGGTCTACATAGAGTTGATCGATGA
Organism: Oreohelix idahoensis; assembly: GCA_024509875.1. Lineage (NCBI taxonomy): Eukaryota > Metazoa > Mollusca > Gastropoda > Stylommatophora > Oreohelicidae > Oreohelix > Oreohelix idahoensis. Next base: position 724,585 of record JAMPIV010022942.1, on the reverse strand, counting down.
CCTTGTACTTCTACTCCCTACCAGAAACCAGGTGCGTGAGAAAATGAGAATACTGAATGACAAGTCATAGCATTTGCCGTTCGAAAATCTTCAGAGAAAAGACAAAGATTGTGAGAATAAATGTAATGGAACATTTAAAAAATTGTTCTTGGAGCAACACACTCACGACATGGATACATAAATATATCTTGTCAGCAATGTAGGCAAAGTTTCAGTAACTGACAATGTTGGCAAAGTTTGAGTAACTGACAATGTAAGTAAAGTTTGAGTAACTGACAATGTTGGCAAAGTTAAAGTAACCAACAATTTTGGCAAAGTTTGAGTAACTGACAATGTTGGCAAAGTTTGAGTAACTGACAATGTTGACAAAGTTAAAGTAACCAACAATGTTGGCAAAGTTTGAGTAACCGACAATGTAGGCAAAGTTAAAGTAACCAACAATGTAGGCAAAGTTTGAGTAACCGGCAATGTTGGCAAAGTTTGAGTAACTGACAATGTTGGCAAAGTTTGAGTACTGACAATGTTGGCAAAGTTTGAGTAACTGACAATGTTGGCAAAGTTTGAGTAACTGACAATGTTGACAAAGTTTGAGTAACTGACAATGTTGGCAAAGTTTGAGTAAATGACAATGTTGACAAAGTTTGAGTAACTGACAATGTTGACAAAGTTTGAGTAACTGACAATGTTGACAAAGTTTGAGTAACTGTCAATGTAGGCAAAGTTTGAGTAACTGACAATGTAGGCAAAGTTAAAGCAACCAACAATGTAGGCAAAGTTTGAGTAACTGACAATGTAGGCAAAGTTTGAGTAACTGACAATGTTGACAAAGTTTGAGTAACTGACAATGTTGACAAAGTTTGAGTAACTGACAATGTTGACAAAGTTTGAGTAACTGACAATGTTGACAAAGTTTGAGTAACTGACAATGTAGGCAAAGTTTGAGTAACTGACAATGTTGACAAAGTTTGAGTAACTGACAATGTAGGCAAAGTTTGAGTAACTGACAATGTAGGCAAAGTTTGAGTAACTGACAATGTTGACAAAGTTTGAGTAACTGACAATGTTGACAAAGTTTGAGTAACTGACAATGTTGACAAAGTTTGAGTAACTAACAATGTTGGCAAAGTTTGAGTAACTGACAATGTAGACAAAGTTAAAGTAACCAACAATGTAGGCAAAGTTTGAGTAACTGACAATGTAGGCAAAGTTTGAGTAACTGACAATGTAGACAAAGTTAAAGTAACCAACAATGTAGGCAAAGTTTGAGTAACTGACAATGTAGACAAAGTTTGAGTAACTGACAATGTAGGCAAAGTTTGAGTAACTGACAATGTAGACAAAGTTAAAGTAACCAACAATGTAGGCAAAGTTTGAGTAACTGACAATGTAGACAAAGTTTGAGTAACTGACAATGTAGGCAAAGTTTGAGTAACTGACAATGTAGACAAAGTTTGAGTAACTGACAATGTTGACAAAGTTTGAGTAACTGACAATGTTGACAAAGTTTGAGTAACTGACAATGTAGGCAAAGTTTGAGTAACTGACAATGTAGGCAAAGTTAAAGTAACCAACAATGTAGGCAAAGTTTGAGTAACTGACAATGTAGGCAAAGTTAAAGTAACCAACAATGTAGGCAAAGTTTGAGTAACTGACAATGTAGGCAAAGTTAAAGTAACTAACAATGTTGGCAAAGTTTGAGTAACTGACAATGTTGACAAAAATTATAGAGGGCGAGAAAGGCTTTCATTACACCACAGGAAATACTGTATATTGAAATCAAGAGAAATAAAAATAAGAATTGTCAACACAAATGTCAAGGTAATCCTGCTGTGTGACTGTGATACATGGAGTACAGCAAGAACAACAATCAAAAAGTTAATAAATTTCATAGATGAGTTCTTGCCAAGAATAGACGGTATAAAATTGCACAAATGTGAAACTGTTGAAAAGAACCAGACAAATACAGGTGGAACAAGAGGGGAAGAAACGACACTGGGGTAAAACTGGATACAAACTGGGGAAACCTACTGCGGAAACCTACTGGGGAAACCTACTGAAAGGTAGTTCTTGTTCTGGAATCCCCAGAGTAAAAGAAAACTTTCAGGGAGACTTAAAAACTCACGGAGAAGGGAATGGGATACAGATTTTAAAAACTCATGGAGAAGGGAATGGGATACAGACTTTAAAACTCACGGAGAAGGGAATGGGATACAGATTTTAAAAACTCATGGAGAAGGGAATGGGATACAGATTTTAAAACTCATAGAGAAGGGAATGGGATACAGATTTTAAAAACTCATGGAGAAGGGAATGGGATACAGATTTTAAAAACTCATGGAGAAGGGAATGGGATACAGATTTTAAAACTCATAGAGAAGGGAATGGGATACAGATTTTAAAAACTCATGGAGAAGGGAATGGGATACAGATTTTAAAAACTCATGGAGAAGGGAATGGGATACAGATTTTAAAAACTCATGGAGAAGGGAATGGGATACAGATTTTAAAACTCATGGAGAAGGGAATGGGATACAGATTTTAAAAACTCATGGAGAAGGGAATGGGATACAGATTTTAAAACTCATGGAGAAGGGAATGGGATACAGATTTTAAAAACTCATGGAGAAGGGAATGGGATACAGATTTTAAAACTCATGGAGAAGGGAATGGGATACAGATTTTAAAAACTCATGGAGAAGGGAATGGGATACAGATTTTAAAACTCATAGAGAAGGGAATGGGATACAGATTTTAAAAACTCATGGAGAAGGGAATGGGATACAGATTTTAAAAACTCATGGAGAAGGGAATGGGATACAGATTTTAAAACTCATGGAGAAGGGAATGGGATACAGATTTTAAAAACTCATGGAGAAGGGAATGGGATACAGATTTTAAAACTCATGGAGAAGGGAATGGGATACAGATTTTAAAAACTCATGGAGAAGGGAATGGGATACATATTTTAAAACTCATGGAGAAGGGAATGGGATACAGATTTTAAAAACTCATGGAGAAGGGAATGGGATACAGATTTTAAAACTCATGGAGAAGAGAATGGGATACAGATTTTAAAACTCATGGAGAAGGGAATGGGATACCGATTTTAAAAACTCATGGAGACGGGAATAGGATACAAATTTTAAAAAGAGACAGAGAAGACATGGCAAGAATTTGACATACTTGTTATGAGTATTGCTGAATCGACGTCATTGCAATCTGGGCAAACTCATAGGTGCTCTATCTCCCTCAGCAACTTTCGAAAAGTATGAATGCTAATTGCTCCTGCTGCGCGCTGGTCGTAGATGCATCCTCTCAAACGTCCATCTTACGATTGATGCCAAATTCCAGCAATCTTAGCCTTGATGAGTCATGGATTGCAGTGTCATTCTCTAAAAGGCGATCATTAATTGCCCTCAGTATCTCTGCCTTATCAATTGTTACAGGATTGCCTCCCCTGCTCTGCAGTGAAGGTCCAACAATGGCCAAAATTTAGAGTATTCAATGAGGGTTTACCTTCGTTCAAGATTACTCTTGGCAGAGTTGTAAACAGAAAGATGGTGCTGCTATTTTAGAGTGTACTTATAGAATATTTCAGAAATCAAGCACAACGCTGTCGTGAACTTTTTATCTACCCGCCCCTTCTAATATACTGTATGGAGGCTCTGATGATCTAGTTTTCATTACAATATACTTATTCTTAATATTATATTCTTAATAACTTCTATTCTTAATTTTATGATCAGGTACTGTTAATGTATGCTGTTATACTTCCTTGTAATGTTGCACTGCCCTTACATTAATACTTTCAGTACGCTGGAGAATGTTTGAGTAACAGTAATAAAAGATGAGCAAGAGGAAGGAAGAATGCAAGAGGGGACTCTGTCCGATTTTCAACCCTTGGCAAATTAATTGCTTTCGTATATGTCTATCTAACTATCGACCTTGTCTGATTCTGGTCTTGAGTTTGGGACGCAAAGACAGCGAGGAAAGTAACTGTTTACCCACCTCATCTTGATGAACCTAAAAAAAAAAAGTCCCTGAGTCATTCAGTTGAACACCGTATGAACATTTTACAAGTTCTTATAACATACCTCTGAATATGTCTCAAATCACTAATTTACAGTACGAAGAATTCGATTCTTATGTCTTGTTGTTATTGTTTATTTTTATTATTATTATTTTTTTTTCAAATTCATTATTATTATTAATTTTTTTGTTTTTTTGTTTTTTTATTATGTTTATTTTATTTTAAAAACACTTTAATTATGAAGATTATTGCAAATGTAATATTACTTTTATAATGATAAATGCCTTAATAATGCTTAAAGTAAATGTGAGGATGAAAGGATATTAGTATACATGATGAGAGAGAGAGGAAGGGCAGAATGTCAGACGGGCCTGCGTGCCCAATTCTTAACCCTTTGAAAATAAAGTTCGTTCGTTCGTTCGTTAGTTCGTTCGTTCGTTAGTTCTATGAAGATAAAGATATATTAGCTAATTGCTGAGCCCCCAACTGAATTATTCAGTTAAATATTACTTAAGTAGCTCTGTTGTATCTATATTAAAGACAACTGATTCATACGTGTGCGCTTCTCTCGAACTGTTAATTTGTAAATACATAAAACAAATTTAATAATCAATTATTCTTTAACACGAGTAAATAAATAAGTGAAGTGAGTGAATTTAAACTATAGAGTTTTCTTCATTGTGAAAACTGGTGAGGGTGGTTTGAATTGGTGGTGAGAATTATTTTTATCTTGGCCCGGTTAAAATAACTTAATAGGCCAGATGTTGAAACTGGTTTGCTGACTGCTCCGTCAATTATTGACTTCTGTGGTGAGGCACTTCCCAGGCGTTGTTGTAACCGCTTCGAAAGTCAAGGCAAGGATCTTCACAACCCGACAAAGGCAGGCATCTAGCGTAAACCACAAGTTCTTGATCCAAGACACGGATCAAACTTTAGAACGACCTTTGCCCGATTTAAATGTGTTTAAATATAAATATAAACTTATTAAAATGTTAATATAATAAATATGTACACCACGATGTCATCATCATCCACTCTCTGCTCCACTTGTAGCCTGAGGCTACCTCTATTTTTGGTTCTCTGTGAGAGAACCTGCATGAAACAGTCACCAGCGCTTGCTGTGGTGGTTCATGACTCTATCATTTTCATATGCAGAGGTTGCCAGCCTCGTATTAACCTGTACAACCACTATCAAGTTAAACATGTCAAATGCAAAATATAAAGTGATAAGATGTAAAACTCACCCCGTATTGGGTTATAATTTACAGACGTCTGGCACAGGAAGACTTCAAAATATTGTAGGGCCACGGATTATGAGGCCGTCGAACAGGTAGTTCGGGTATTAATATTACTTCTAATCTCACGTTATCCTGTGTATAGGTTATCTCTTATATTGTATACTGTATCCTTTTATTCGCACATGTACTTTGAGCATTTTTAGGCACTCAACATTATCAAGTTAAAATAATAACATACATGTACAATATCCAATCATAATCAAATTTAAGTACGTTTAAAAAAATAACATGAAAGAAAATGAGTTTGAGTTAACTGAAGTCTATGTTCCATTAGGATCTGTAGGGTAGTGGTTGACTCAGTGTTTGATTGGTAGGAAGAGAACTTGAAATACGAAAGCGGAACCAGCCGAGTTTACGTTAGACAGTGTTGAAACATTTTAAACTTCTCTGCATTTTTCTTCAAGCGAAGGTAAAAAAATGTGAGAAGAAAATTAGACACAGTCATGAAGGGAATAAAGAAAATTAGACACAGTCAAGAAGGGAATCAAGAAAATTAGACACAGTCAAGAAGGGAATCAAGAAAATTAGACACAGTCAAGAAGGGAATCAAGAAAATTAGACACAGTCAAGAAGGGAATCAAGAAAATTAGACACAGTCAAGAAGGGAATCAAGAAAATTAGACACAGTCAAGAAGGGAATCAAGAAAATTAGACACAGTCAAGAAGGGAATCAAGAAAATTAGACACAGTCAAGAAGGGAATCAAGAAAATTAGACACAGTCAAGAAGGGAATCAAGAAAATATAGAAAGATCTTGAAAGGATAGCACTGGACAGGAAAACACGTAGTGTATTTATTTAAACTTTCTGCTCCACGGAAAACTGAAGAGTTAATAAATAAATGAACACTACTTTACGTCATCAGAAAATAGCAAAGAAATAACACAAAGGCAAAGAAACCGCGTAATTAGGCAATTATTCATGAGGGAAAAAAATAATATTTAACTTCAGCTTAAACTCAAGTCTGGCAGGAATTTGTCAAGCTTCCTTTAAATTCAAATAAGACGTTCATATCAGATCAGTTCTAGCGCGGCCTCCATCTAGAAAGCTGACTGAACTGGATCTCCTTAATTTCTACATCTTGTCCTGGTGATTATCTCTGATAGATGTGACGGTATAATTGTGAGGATAGAGAGATATGTGATGGGGCCGTAAAGACACCCCAGCTTCCCCCTTCATGTTCAAGGCATATTTATCGCCCATATATTTTCGATGTGCGCGCAGCACGCTGGGATGTGAAAAGTGATAGAAGATATATTAGTTTAGGCCACAATAAAGCCTAAACTATAATTGTGTTATATTTGATAGTCGTGTGTTATATTTGATAGTTGTGGGCCATATCTGTGTTTTCGTGCCTAATAGAGCAATAAAGGCGAGTGTTATTTAAGGGGCAAAATTAATACGCACAGCGCACTGAAGTTGAGTGATTAGCCTAGTGCCTATATAAAGCATGCGATAGCCAGCAGCGGCCCTTTTTAAGTATCAGTCCAGACAAGAGAAAACGAAACGAGGCACCCTGTATGGGTAGCAGAAGGACAGAGACATGACACGTGAGTTTGATTTAAAAGCAGATTAGCTTATTTTCTAGTGAAATTACCATTATTTCCCTGTAGCTTTAGAATTATATTGAGCGTGTCTGTTTTAATGGTTAATGAAATAAATAGATTGATGTGTTTCCAGGACCTGATAATTTAGTCTTGAAATATTAATGAGTGAAAACAATGTCTGGATAGGTTTTATTAGGCACGCTTAGCCCAAATCACAGATGTGAGAGTGTAAGAGCAATTATTTCAGTCATCAGACCGGGCAAGAAAGGCAAATATAGTATGAAAGTATTTCACACATGAAACCAGGCATAGAAGCGATTTATTACTTGAATTTAGATGATATTAACTGTTATCAAGATGGCGGCCACGTGGTGATGACTTTAGTTCTAGTTGTTAAGTCAAGAGTAATTATATTTTATTCTTTAATGTAAAAGTAATTGAGTGTATTTCACGGTTATTGATATTTCTACTGTATATCTTTAGTGGGTTACTTTGAGTGAGGTGAGGATATGTATTTAGATTTCTGGAGAGCGCGAGGCCACTCCTTTGTTGAGACATGTGTTTCTCTGGTTGCTCCCGGCGGAGCATGGAAACACCAATGCAGCTGGTGTCCATTACAGGCCCACAATAAGCATTTTGATGCTATTGCTGTGGTTGTTTCGGTGACGGTAACGATTTTAATTCATGTGATGAGTTCCCAATCTCATCAGGGGTCATATACGACACGCTTGTTACCAGGCGCACCAGTCGTCACTTAAGACATGTTCAGAATGCAGTAATGAATATTGAGATGGATCGGTTGCGAGGTGGTGGTTTATTCTTATTATTGAGAGTATTTGTTGTACATATCTTCTTTGATCCATAACCGCCAACCGTCAAAGCAGTCAGCGGCCATCACGCCTGGTGGCGTCTTGTAGGGCAGCAACAAATTGATTCCACTTTGCTCGGTCGGCGGCCATCCTTCGTACAGTGCCCCAACTGTGGTTCATTCTTTGCATCTCAGCTTCCACAGTTCTCCGCCAAGTTGTTTTGTCGGCCTCTCTTTTTGTTGTACATATAGTTGAATATTATTTCATGTCCAGTTGATTATTATTTAATTATTGTTATGTGAAGAATGGTTTGTGAGAGCACGTGGGCTCACTTGGAGATATATATTTCTCTTCTCCGCTCCTGAGGGAGCATGGGGCCACCAGTGTGGTTTGCCTCCGTATGAAGCATTCAGATGCTCGTGCAGTAGTAGTTTCGGTAGCAATCTGTGTTACACGGTGAGATTGCCAGCCTCATGCACAACACCATACTAGTATCGCTAGACGACATGCATGAGTGTGTGTGTGGGATAGTTGAGGATGTCAGGTGGCGTGGAAGGACTGTTTGGCAGGTGAGAGTATCATTATTTAACTATGATTTTAACCAGTCGTTGCTTTGTTTGCTTCTTCAGATTAGCAATCGAGCACAGGCTGGGTGTTTGTTTGGTGTTTAGTTTGTTGGTTTATTTGTTTAATGGTTGCCTTGTGTGTTTAAATGTCACTGATAGGGTTGTAGAAATAAATACAGCCCCTGCCTAAGAATCAGAGTTTTATTGTTGAATCGGGTCGGTTGCGAGTGTGCAAGAGAGTGATCAAATATCACATCATCATCATCACCATCTCGCCCCACCCTATCACAGATAGATTATTTGAAAGAATAAAGGATGATTTCTAGAGGAAAATCTTCCACACTGCAGGTTGAATGAACTGTCTCTCCTCGGGAATTAGTCCACTAGAAACCTTACTTAAAAGAGAATTCTTGTGAAACTAAACAGGATATTCTCTAGGCGATAAATTCTTTATCCGAAATCCTACAAAGGACTATGTATAGTACAAATAGTTGGATAAGAGATTTGGTGCCCAGCCAAATTAAAAATATCACGACCCAATAGTGTTTATTCAATTACGGCTCGGCCCCTAGGGTGTAGATTTTAATTACTTAAAAATTATACAACCCAATTTACTACAAGAAAAATAACAACAGACTCGTTATGTAAAGTTACAAAAAAATGGAGATAGATTCTCACATATTTGGAATGAACTTTACAAAATGATGATAGATTATATGTCCAAAAATTTACAACTATAAGTTCTTATGTGTAGGAAACAAAACTATATATGGTTCCGAAACATGTCAGAGTAAATTTTGCATCATTTAGACTGAAATTACTTTTCTGTGGTGGTTTTGCTGGCATTTTAAACTACTTATCTCAGATGCTGTTGAATGTATGTTGTCTTGTTGCCAGGGGGTTCAATCTGTCCCAGCACTCCAGGTCCAGTAAGGCAAGTGCTTCTAGTAGGGTTTCAGAGGATGGCAGGAGCTGCTTCCTCTGTCATGACACAGAGCTCATCACCAACTGGGATGGAGTATGTCTTTCCTCGAGAACACTGCATATGGTTAGGTCTCCTGGTAGGACAACCTAGTAGGACTGGATTGACAAACAATTCAAGCTCCATTAGTAGTCTTGCCAGAGAAGTCATTTCCCATATCTGCTGGACGCTAACCGTCCATCAGAAATAACATTAAAACATCGTCCCTAATATCGGCAATGTGCTATCTATTATCCATCTTAAATAATATGTCATAACTGATGCTAAAAGCATACCAGTGGATCTCAACCTATATCTGGCTTGTCTACGCAGTCATTTCAGACCTATGGGCTGTTAGCTTCACCAATTGTGAAGTTTGGGGCTGTGGTCATCAAAAGTTTGAGAACCACTAGTCTACCTTGTGCCCATAGAGCAGTCAAATCAATTTGGGGTCACTGGTACCAATGGTTTGAGAACCACTGGGATATAGTCTCCCATGCTGCCGTAAAAGCTGTTGGGGTTTCCTTGCGGCTAAGGCTTAAGAACCACAGATTTACATGTTTGTTACTTGAGCATTAAATCTATTAGGGTGTGTTACTGGTCTCAGCCTTGAGAACCATTGGCTTACAGTTAGTCAAAGTATTACATAGTTTTATAGTTATGTTACAAACATTCATCCCTGATAGTACAATCATAGCACAGGCTACATGCATCATCATCATCTCATCTCAGCCCGTAACCCGTCATGGGTCGTAGGGGTGCCATGGTGGAAGCATCAGCAGACAGGGTCCTCCACTGCTCTCTATCCTCAGCAATGCGTACAAGTGTGGAAAAACCGTGTCCTGCCCATTCTTTGATGTTATCAGCCCAGGATTTTCTCTGCTACATGCATATACACACGTTAAAACATGATAAGGATAGTTCAGAAATCATCAGCAGGGTACTTGTATAGAAAGAATATGTGCTGAAAACACTAATGCCCCAAGCAAGACAAAGGGATAAGAAATGTGAACAAGAACACACTTATCAAGTTTGTATGATTGACTAAAGAACAATGGAACATTATAAGAAATAGGAAGTATAAGGACTCCTAGTATTTTCCTGTTCTGCTTAGTTCAGTAATACACATCCCACAGTAACATTAAGGATATACATCAACAATTTAACCCTGTCTTGTTTCTACCATGATGTGAGAAGAAAAGCAGTGAGTAATTGACTTCTGCGACTCATACATTAAATTTGTTGAGTAGCTTGTAAATACACCGATACCTCGACTTTCGTCGGTTCGACTTTCGTCGCTTCGCTCTTTCGTCGGTTTTCAATTCTAACCACGTTTCCAAAGTTCGTCGCTCGCTTCGCTCTTTCGTCGCATTTGGTCACAACTGCGCGTCATCTTGTTTCTTTCGTCGTTCAGTCTTTGATCAAAAATCGTTCGGTGTGCACTGTTTTTTTTTTTAAGTTGCCCGCATTGAATCTCTTATATTTGTCATTAAACATATTAATACTACTTATTTTTCTGATTAAAATAACAAAACTATTCATACTATATTATTTTTGTGATTGTACTGTAAACAGTTCATAGTTATTTTAGTAATGACAGTGTTCGGGAGCCGCGCTGGTGTAATGGCTTCGGCGTTGTATTGGCGACCAGGTGTTCATGGTTCAAACCCGGGCGTTAGCGTTTGAAGAAATGTTTACGGCCGGAAATTTGACTGAATAGCCTGAACGGCTCCTGTGATAAACCCTCTTTGGATGGGAAGGAGCGAAGCTCCTGACCGGGTTGGAAGGAAAGTCCTCAGGTTCTCCAGCCTCGCAATGCCATGTCATTGGGCCGAAGGGCTGAAAGCCCAAGTGCCGCTGGTTAAGGAAAAAAAATGACAGTGTTCATATCGTGATTATAAGACACGTGTACAGTTTTCATACTGTACTTTTTTGTGTGATTAGGCCTTAGATTAGGCATTGTGATTAGGCATTGCAGTAGTGGTCCAAAAGTGGCCAAAACTCAAGAGTATCTATTATAGCTGCAATGGAGTCTGTCTTTACACAAGATTACTCTTGGCAGAAATGTAGATAGAAGAGTAGTAACGCCTCTATCACATGGGAGTCTTCACAAGATATTCAGATAAGCGAAAAAAATGCTGGCTGTTGCTGAGTACGTTAATTCTGTAATATGACGACACCTTTTATGAAGAATTTAAGCAATGGTTAATTCTAGCTCGTTAAACCCCCACCCCTGAGTTACTCAGTGAAATTCTATTATTCTAGTATAGCTCTGTTTAAAGGGTGTGTAGTATTTGACTGAGACAAACATGCAGTAACTTTAAAATGATTAAGCGAAGTTAAATTGGTAACATTACAAATAACAAAATTTAATAATCATTTTAGGTTTAACAGTTTAAAAGAAAGGAATAACAGTTAGTTACAAAATAAAGTTTTTATCACTCGGATGATGGTTTTTTATAAGAAGTTCAAGTGGCAGCATATAGGTTAACTTAGCTGCCAATGACGATTATAATGCTCCTCCAGATGGGTAGGTGTTCTGTACACTGCTGTCACTCGTCTCTGGTCAAAGTTCAGGCGCCCTACGTTCACAGAACGTCAAGAAGTAACGGCCAAGCTGGTCCTGCGTATGTCTATAAGACCCTCTTATGATGGCGTCTCGCACAACGTCAGTCCACTTATACCTTCACTTGGTTCCAGAGATAGTACTTTCTGCTGGTACCACCAATAACTGGTAATAGAAATAGAAACGAAACGCTCTTCTGAGTATGGCGTTTCCCGACACATAGTTATGTCTCCCCCTCTTCTATTCTACCATCCCATGTCAGAACTTACCCTCGATGATAATTAAATATAATCCCTCGGGATAAAACTTTCTTTTTTTTAAACTGAATAGCTTTAGCTTTACATTACATTTAAATGAAACGGTTAAACGTACAGATATAATAAGTTTTACATTTACATCTCCACTGTTTGAAAAGTGTTCACAATATAAATTCATTTATGTTTCATTTATATTTACACTTGTTGAAAAGTTTGAAACTTCTATTAATTTTAACTTGAATATGTTTTTTCGTTTACATTTACACTGAATGAAAAGCTTTGAAACTTTTTAGTTCCCTTTACGAAACTATCAATAAAGCAATCACCAGCCCGTGCTGTGGTGGTTCATGAATCATCATTTTATACGCTGAGGTTGCCAGCCTCAAATGACTTTGACCTCCAATAGCGAGTTTCACCCATTAAACTTCACATGGTAATATATATATATATATATATATATATATATATATATATATATATATCTATATATATATATATATATATATATATATATAGATATATATATATATAGATATATATATATATATATGTGTGTGTGTTAATTCACATGTTACTAATAAAAAATGAAATTTTAATGCACTACTTACGCCAATCTTGGCTACAGACTACCGTAAAATCTCGCGTATAATACGCACAATTTTTACTCATTTTTGCCCGCTAAAACTCGGGTGCGTATTATACGCGAGTACTAAAAAATACGTCATTTTCGATATCGAAAGTAACCAACATTGGAAAGTCTGTCAATTTGACAGTGAAAATGGCGCGAAATTGAATGTGCCATCTGTTTTCTTATGTGTTAGACATTGTTGCAAAACGCATTTCGCACTCTTGGTCTTCAATCTGTTTTGATATTAAGCTTGGTTGTGAAGTTTCTCATTTTATTACTTTGAGTCCTAAAAATGAATTCGAGAAAATGTTATACTGCAGCAGACAAGCTCTTAGTGGTAAAATATGCAGAATCTAACGGCAATCGTGCAGCAAGTCGACATTTTTCCATTAACGTGTGCAACATTCGATTATGGCGAAAAAACAAAGAGGCGCTGCAAGCATTGCCTAGTAAGAAAAAGGCGAATCGTGGGTCACCACCAGATCTTCCAGACCTAGAAAAAACATTATTGGAGTGGGTAGTGGATAGAAGGCAACACGGCATCGGTGTTTCATGCATTGAAATCCGACTTAAAGCTCTGGAACTTAAAAAATCTCGTACAGACACAACAGCATTTAAAGCGTCATATGGATGGGCAGTTTGTTTTATGAAGCGACATGGTCTTTCAGTTCGTCGAAGAACTACTATCGCGCAGCTTCTCCCAGACGACCACGAAAAAAAGCTTATGGAGTTCCAAAAGTTCGTAATCAAATTGAGAAAAGAGCATATCTATGACCTTGCACAGATTGGAAACGCCGATCAAACGCCTCTGACTTTCGATATGCCCTACTAAAGGACATTAGACACGAAAGGCATAAAAACTGTGTCTATACGTACAACTGGACAAGAGAAGTCTCACTTCATCGTTATGTTAGCGTGTACTGCAGATGGAGGAAAGTTGCCGCCTTTCATAATTTTTAAGAGAAAGACTCTACCAAAAGGAGTACAATTTCCGAAAGGTGTACCCATCCGTGTTCATGCTAAAGGATGGATGGATGAAGCACTAACCATTGACTGGTTAAAATGTGTTTGGGCAACACGTCCATGTTGGTGCTCGACTCGTTTCGGTGTCATCGGATACCTTCTATCCAGAAGGAAATGAAGAAAATCAAATCTGATCTGGTTATAATTCCAGGCGGCATGACCCGTATGTTGCAGCCTTTAGACGTCGCTGTTAATAAGCCGTTGAAAGATGCTATCCGTCGTAAATGGAATGCATGGTTAAGCGACGGTAATCACACGTATACTGCTGTTGGCGGTATGCGTCAACCGACTCTCACAGATGTCGCAGAGTGGGTACTTGCTGCTTGGGAGGAATTAGATAAGACTATAATTCAACAAGGCTTCCTCAAATGTTGTATTTCGAATAAACTTGACGGCAGCGAGGACGACGTTTTGTGGGAGAAATAACAGGTGTCATCGGATGAAGATGATGGCGATATTTATTATGATGGTACCAATAATTGACTCGACAACACTAGATGAGCTTCTTTCTAGTGAGAGTGATGACGAGGGAGTCCAAAGTACCTAAAATTTACGTGTTGCGTACCTATTTCTGTTTGTTATTATACTTTCAGTTTTTTAACAAATGTTTCATAAAATAAAATCTTGAAAAATTATGGTGCGTATTATACACGAATTTCCATTTTACCAGAAAATGTTGGGCTAAATCAAGCATGCGTATTATACACGAGTGCGTATTATACGCGAGATTTTACGGTAGTTGCTCAGATGAATAAAAGAGACGAATCGGTCTCTTACACGCGTCTGGGGGGGGGGGGGGGGGGGGGGGGGGGGGGTGGTCTTAAATTTGACAATAGATTCCATCTCTGACTCCGTATGTTTCCTTAGTTTACTAGTGCTTTGTAAGTCTTATTTGGTTCTCCAGTAAAAGGTCCGGTTAAAAAAAAGGATTCAGAGTCTAGTCTTCACTCTGGCGAGGTCTGATGTTGTCTTGGCGGGCGTGAAATTCATAGTGAAATAAAACTACGAAATGGTCAGACTATATTCCCTCTCTTCCCACGCCTTCGTTTGTTATGGAGTTAAATAAACGCTCCAATAATATTCAAACAGGTCGGGTGTGGTACTTTCAGAATATTTCCGACATGGAAAATTTTTGCAAAGGTCACGTCTCCCATGTATGGTAATATGATGTCCGATGCCCTAGTGTACACACTTACAGACAGATCGGCAGACACACGTGACAACATGGGTACTTATTACTTTTAAGCAAGTGACCGGAAGCGATTATGTCACACCTGTCTGCCCACATGTGTCAAACAGACAGTAATCTCTTTATCTGTCGTATGAGTACGCAAAACTCCGTGTTTGCCCAGCTGGGTTACCACACGAGTCGTCTTATAAGCGGTTCAATCTAAACACGCCGGCGACTATCTTATCTAGTTGCTTCTCGCAGTCTGGGATACACATTACCTGCAAGGAGTGTCACAAATGTTTGAACATACAAACTACTTGCTCCTTACCCGATAATGAGAAGAAATTGGTACTTTTAAAAGTACACAAATAAAAATCGGTACCACAAATGTACCGATACTGCCGGAGAGAAACAAAGATCGATAGGGGCCGCCCCGTTTTGTCACATTCAGGACCACTCATATTTGCTGGCCTCCATATTGCATTGGCAGGTCAATAAAGACTCTACAGTGGTGTGTCAACATTTACTGGTTGAGGCATTGTTGCTCATCTTTTCAGGACTATACACAAAGGTTAAGTGATAAAACAGTCACAAACGGTTGAACACAACGGGTATCCAGAATAATCAAATGATGAACAGTTTTGTGAACATTAGTCAGTGAAATAGACATAATAACACAGAAACTCTTTGCGGTGTAAATTCAAATCAAATTCATTCTGTTAATATTTTGTGTAAATATAAATATATATGTATCTCACTTCATTTTACCAAGAAGACAGAAGAGAAGAAAATAAGTATAAATAAATTTATTAATTTTAATTGTACTTTTTGACTTTGTGAAGTTAATTCCATTTTGTTTATTGTGTGAAATTGTTTAAGTGGAATTACTTTATAATAGAGCATAGCGTAGTCGTACGAGAAGAGAGGTAGGCTCTTGATCTGTTCTTTACCATCTGGACAAGAGTTCTTAACAGTCTGACTACACCTTGTGCCATTCTTACACCAGTGCTCATTTCTGAGACTAGGTATCTTTGATAGTCCAGCACTCTTACTGGATCTACTATCAACTCAGACCATCTATTTTCCATCTCGTCACAGTGTTAAAGATTCATATCAGGCTGGCAACCTCAACATGTGAAAATGATACATTCATGAATCACCACAGTAAGCGTTGATGACTGCTTCATGCTAGGTCTCACTTCTGTGTAAGAACCATGACAGATATGTTTAAGAACCATGACAGATATATTTAAGAAACATGACAGATATGTGTAAGAAACATGACAGATATGTTTAAGAAACATGACAGAAATGTTTAAGAATCATGACATATATTTAAGAAACGTGACAGATATGTGTAAGAACCATGACAGATATGTTTAAGAACCATCACAACTTGTTACGTGAAATAATTACGAAACGCTATTAATATCACCATTAGTGAGATGTTCACTACCGACCACGTATTTAAAGACAGCAGCAATGGCTGACTAAGAACATCTCGCGGAAGCAACAGACCAAATTGATGGGAAAATGCTGAGCGCGGAATTATTCCACTTTCAAAGTCACTCCTCATATTTGCTTTTCTCCTTCGCCAACATTTTCAACGCAAAAGTAACCCCAGACTCCGAATGGAGTAAGGAGTGAGTGATGATTTACATCGACATGTGTATAGTTGTGTATTATCATTTGTTAAATGGATGTAAACTTTATACGTTGCTTCAGGCACAAGCCATTTTCCGCTGTCCTGTCACAAATTTTCATTAGATTAACTGAAATAATGGTGATTTATCATCATATCCCCTGAGTTAGATAATATACGCTCAGGAGGAGTAAAAAATCTGAAAAAATGAATCGGTTCACGAACAGCAGGGGATAAGCGCCTGATTAATATCAGGCAAACAAATAAAATACGGAATTTGTTCTTCTATTCGCTCTAAAAGTTGATGGTACGGATCGGAGAGGCCAGTTGCGGTACTACTTTACGAACGATACCAGCTGTCCTTCTAGTCTGTGTTTCTAAGTCTGAGATCGATACTTGAAGATCCTTACCTGGACCAGGAGCGGTAACTTCTATACATCTGGAAACGTTCCCTCAACACAGAAATTAATTGACGGAACCAGCAGCACCAGCAATTCAGGAATTTGGAAAGATAAGTCATAGTTCTGGCAGGCCAGAACAATGGACTTTATTTCTAGAACAGATCGCCAGTCAGTGATGATAACTATCTCTAAGAATTACTTTGTTTATATTTATTTACATTAGTTCTAAAAGCGATTCATAATTAAATTTTGTATATGTTGATTTTGGTAAATCCATGTCGAATTAATGATTACAGAGCGTAATGCACATGTGTGAGTCCTGCTTTTAATATACATAGTTCTATCTTCACCTGAAGAGCCACTAATAATAATAATAATAATAACAATAATAACAGTAATAATAATCAGAGGAATCTCGCTGGATTAAACCAGCTGGGGG
This sequence comes from Oreohelix idahoensis, assembly GCA_024509875.1. NCBI lineage: Eukaryota > Metazoa > Mollusca > Gastropoda > Stylommatophora > Oreohelicidae > Oreohelix > Oreohelix idahoensis. The sequence goes on along the minus strand of JAMPIV010022942.1, from coordinate 707,249 downwards.
CTTACCCAGCTAACGAATTGTAAGATAACCCAATCCTTCACAAAAGTTGACAGCAGATACTAGAGTTAACATTGCTAAGAAACATTTAGCATTGTTCTCGCTTTTCTGAATATCTTGAGGTAGAAGCATCATCATCCTTCTACCTACACCTCTGCCAAGAGTAATCTTGTGCGAAGGTAGACACCTTTGAAGATCCAAATTAGTTACTCTTAAGTTGTGGCCACTGTTGGACCACTACTACAGAGCTAAGGGGAGGCAATCCGTGACCAGCATGACCCTTATTCCTTCTTCTTCTTCCTCGTTCGCCCTGAAAAGGACGGTGGTTGCGTTGTGTCTGTTTACGCCGTAGCTGTGATATCTGCACCTTTCGGTCGACACATCCGACTTCAGCACGGCATTTTTTAGGGACCGGGTTTGCGTTCCCATTTCGATCCGTACTCGCTCAGCCAGACTGCACTGCTGCAGACTGTTTCCAGGACCACCACGTGGCATGACCCTTATCAAACCCTTTTGAGGAAGAAATTGTAGGAAATGAGAGAAGCCTGAGACAAGCTGCCAATTTTGTGAGAGAATTAGATATGGGCACATGAACAAAGAAGAAGACGAAGAAGAATAAGGGAGAGGAGGAGAAGAAGAAGAAGAAGAAGAAGAAAAAAGAACTTTGTTACTCGTTTTTTAATTGCACTATGTTAGTGCTATGACCTGTGCTCTGACCTTTTGGGAGAGGAGTAAGAAAGGAAAATAGAACATCAAGACTGCTATGGAAGAGGAAATGCCTATTAGAAGATTCATTTTAGATGATATCTAAGTGGATCATGTGCTACGATTGTTTGGACAGAAAGAGAAAGACCCGACTTAAGTATGTTCTAAATCCACCCCATCTCCTTGGAGAATGTCAGATATGTTCAGGTAAGTTAGATGGAATTAGATTGCCGTCTCACCTGTTTTGTTGTCAGGGGATTCCCCACATGCTGGGAAATGGGAAAATGTTGGCGAAGGAGAAAAGCAAATATGAGGAATGACTTTGAAAGTGGAATAATTCCGCGCTCAGCATTTTCCCATCAATTTGGTCTGTTGCTTCCGCGTGATGTTCTTAGTCAGCCATTGCTGCTGTCTTTAAATACGTGGTCGGTAGTGAACATCTCACTAATGGTGATATTAATAGCTTTTCGTAATTATTTCACGTAACAAGTTGTGATTCGTTCTTAAACATATCTGTCATGGTTCTTACACATATCTGTCCCGTTTCTTAAATATATGTCATGATTCTTAAACATTTCTGTCATGTTTCTTAAACATATCTGTCATGTTTCTTACACATATATGTCATGTTTCTTAAACATATCTGTCATGGTTCTTAAACATATCTGTCATGGTTCTTACACATGTCTGTCATGTTTCTTACACATATCTGTCACAGTTCTTATACATATCTGTCATGTTTCTTAAACATATCTGTCATGTTTCTTACACATATCTGTCACTTTTCTTAAATATATCTGTCATGATTCTTAAACATATCTGTCACGTTTCTTACACACATCTGCCAGCTCCTCGATTCATCTTCTCTGTGAAGTTCTTCATCCGTCTTCCGGGATTCATTCTCGGTATCCAAACCCATTCTCTTTGTTTCTCCGCCTTTGATCAAGTTTTTCTTTGTTTATCGGCACCAAACCATCAGTTTCTTTATTTCTAGCTATATAAGCCAGCTGTTTCTTTGTGTCTAAACATACTGTTTCTTTTTTTTTCTCGATAGCCTATATGTTTGGAGCTGCTTTGCGGTGCTTTCAATGTCAATTAATCTTTTGGTGTTGTTTGAGTACCGCATAGCACTCCAATTGAGTGCATGTATACTGTCACGGGATTTACGTCCCTTGCTCTGCAGTGGTGGTCCAACAGTGGCCAAACTTTAGAGTATCTACTGCGAGTCTTCATCGATGTCTACCTTTCGCTCAAGATTACTCTTGGCAGAGATGTGAACTGAAGAATGGTGCTTCAATTCTAGGGAGCCTCATAGGAATGTAAAGGAATCAAGTACTACGGCTGATAAGATCCAGGCCGTGTAAACTTTTTATCTTTCGTGACCTTCTATGAGTAAGGAGTTTTGCTCGTTGAGCCCCCAACTGATTTAACTCAGTAAAATATAACTTAAATAGCGTTTTTATATGTATTTAGAATGACTGAGACATACGGGTGCAGTTCATTCAAAATTACTAAATCAACTATAAATTTGTATATTTACAGATATAACTATCAATTTAACTATCAATTATCGTTAACAAATGTAAAATACATTTTTTTTAAAGGTGGGGGGGGGGGGGGGGGGGGGGGGGGGGGGATTTAGTCTTTAAAATTTTCTCACAGGTATTGGTCTGATTTGAAAAAGTTTTATATTAGAGAGTTTACTTAGCAATTTTGAATGAGTACTTAGCTATCAGTAAGATGTCGGTTGGTTTCTGCTCCAGCCGATGCTTGTTCTTTGCAGGTTATCGACTGGTTCACTCTCATCACTGGTCACGTCTTGTGGCCGCAACTCGTCACTCGTAGTATCGTGGGGTAATTGCGAAGATGGTCCAGCGTCTGTTAAGACCCGTCTGCTGTATATGTCTCTTTTTAAAATAAAATTTTGCCTCGTTTTGGCATGGCGCGCTCCGTTCAACCTAAACACATTGTCCGTTGGTTATATAAGGGCGCATGTCCAAATAGAAAAGATCTAGCGGTCTGTATTAGGTGTCTAGCTGTGACTACGTGCCACTTATATCACTCACTTGTTCCACAGATAGCGCCACCAATTGGTACCACCGACTAGTATCTTGAAATAAGAGAGAAACAAATACTCTCCTGAGTAATGGGTTTCCTGACCCAAAATCAGGTGTCCCCCCATTTCATTCCACCATCACATCTTTGTCTAAAACCTATCCTCTCTGAGCATTAATGTTAATCCCAGTGAGCGGAAATCATTCATTGCATTTATATTGAACATGTTTATATTTACTTAATTATAGTTGCCCATCGCAAGCGAAGATGGCGACAGCTTCAGACTTGAGTTGTGACACATCTGTGCCGTGATCTCATGTGGCTAATTAGTCCTATTTTGGCCCTACAGGCCCTGCTACATACGGGGCACACATGGTTAGAGTCGATAATAGTGTTGCTGTGCATTCTGTGAACAATTAGTGTTCGTCATAATTCCTTAAGATACAGCTTAATTAGATATTATTCTGTTGTTATTCGTTTAAGGAAGTTACGTAACATTCTTTCGTGCTCTACTATGCTAATGCTCTAGTTGTGTGTTGCACTAAGTTTCTAGTTAGAAAGTAATTTGTGTTTTATATATTGCTAACAGTGTATTTCCTAAGAAATCAGTAGTTCTTCTCATATACTGAGTACTTCTGTTATCACATGTAGCCTTTTCTCTTTAGTTCTGCTACTTTTTTCTTTCAGTAGTATCATTTTTTTTTCTCGATTTCATCTTTAGTGTTGCTGTTCTACTGTAGTTAGTTTTCACTCAGTCTTTGCATGTTTATATGTGATGTAGGTTTAGGTTAGATTGGATTTAGAACTAATTGTATACCTACTTTACCTATAACTGTGCTAATCCTACCTGTCATCCGTCTTCTAGTGCTTCTGTTCATTTTTATTTTTGTGTCCTAATAGTTTGAATTATATGCTAAGTGCGTATTAACATATTCCTCACAGGAACTGTTGTAGTGTTTGCGCTTCTCAAAGTTACTGCTGCAGAGGTGACTTGGAGACAACAGATCAGATCAGTTTATTGCCATAGCCTGCCATTCCAGTACACCAGAAAAAGCATTATCAGCTAAATTCTGTCCTGCAATGCGAGTGCCTTGAGTAATGTTTGTCCGCCAGGCAGAGCGATCCTGTGCAATAGTCTCCCAGGAGGAGACATCAATTTTGAAGCTGCTCAACGATGCTTTCAGTGTGTCTTTGAAGCGTTTCTTTTGTCCCCCTACTTTCGCTTACCCATGGAGAGTTCGCTGTACATCAACTGCTTTAGGAGGCGTTTTTCGGGCATGCGAACAACATGTCCGACCCATCTAATTTGGGCCCTCTGCAACAATGTGTAGATGCTTGAGATATGTGCTCTGTTGAGGACCTCAGAATTAGATACTCTATGGTGTCACTTGATCCTGAGAATCCTGCGAAGACAGCTCATGTAGAAGTGATTAAACTTCTTGGCATGTCTGCTATACACTGTCCATGTTTCACAGGCATACAGGAGGGTAGTGAGCACTATTGCTTGATATACTTTTATCTTGGTGGCGGCACTAATTCCTTGTCGATCCCAGACATTTACTCTTAGTCTTCCGAAAGCCGCACTTTTTTTGTTCGAACGCATGATTGGGATACCCTCCAGCCGCGTCAAGCTGGTCAGAGTAGGTTGAAGCAGGCTATGTTCAGGGCACCTTTTCTAGCCCCTTCCTCATGCCATGGAGGTGAGCAGAGTGATCCTAAAGAGGGCTGCTCAGTCGCTCAGGGGGCTGCCGGATCTCGCCGCTGCTTCAAAGTTCAGGCGAGAAACGACCCTATGGCCTGAGCCGCCTGTGTGCAGGATTGTGGCTGCAGCTTGAGTGTATCCACATTTTCGGGTTCGCCACTCCCCCATCGCCACAGGTCTTTGAGTGCAGTGTCTGTATGTTTCTGTCTGAAGCTGTGACATGCACTGTAATAGGATTTAAGTGAGGAAGAGTTGCGCTAATCGTCATCCTCACTCTCTCGTCCTGAATTATCTGGTCCAGTGGCAAGATATTATCGAGACGACTGGAGACAACACAGGATGCAGTGGATGACCAGGGCGTTCTAAGTGTCTCTTCGTGCTCTTTGCGTTCCACTCCACGCTGCTGGTAGTTGCCTTCATATCCGTTGAGCCAGCTGGGGGCTTCGTTCGCATAGTCCGCCAAATCCAGTCTTCACATGCTAGGTAGACAAGCCCTGTTTTTCACCGAGGGTTATATTTACATGTGCACTTGTTGGAAAGGTTAATATAATAAATATGTGCATTAGTTCTATCATCATCAACTCCCTGGTCCATCTGGAACTTGGGACTACCTCTGCTTTTGGTTCTCTATGAAAAACTCGCATACAGCAGTCACAAGCTCTTGCTGTGGTGGTTCATGAAATCGTCGTTCTATATGCTGAGGTTGCCAGCCTCGTATGACTTGGATATCCACTAGCAATTTTCACATGGTAATAATGCAAAATATAGAATTTAAAATGTACAACTCAGCCCAAATATCTTTTGATAATTCAGACTTCTGGCTCAGTGAAATAATTTTGGCAACCTGATTAAAATACCTCTGACACGTGGTTTGGGGTGTTACTTTACAACAGACTCCCACTATGACTTAATGTACAGGTTCCTAGGGTGCCGGGCTTTCTGTGTTAATAAAGGTAGAGTTGTCGTTGCGTACATTCACAAGAAGCTCAAACACATCGTTCGGTCCTTTAAATTGGAATCCAGATCCTATTCCTTATTCTGGCTTGTCTGCCTGCCTTCTTGACGAGCTGAAATTCACAGTGCGGTAAACTCACAAGGCGCTAAGTTATAAGATAAGACGACATTCGGTCCACATCCAGATTGCTACTATATGGCAAGGCTCCAGTCAGAAATGTTGTATTTTTACGTGTCAAATGCCAAACAAATCACATGCAAGATGCGTATATTTCCCCTTCTCTCACGAAAAATTCAAGCGTAACAAACGCAAAAATAAATGTGTTGTTTACAAGCCACCATATATGGTATGCCAGTTTCCGTCTATTATCGATCATATTAACCCTCACGACTTCCAAATCTGTCACCGGTAATCTCTGTCAAGATGGATAATTATTCTCCGACCCGTCTTGTCCAGAAATGGTTATCTCATTTACCGGTCTCTCTTACACACGGTTTGCTCGTAAATGTGTTACCACATTTCGCTCCACAGATTCATGTGTCAAAATGGGTTCAAACGAAAATGATTGATTGCCTTATCAGCAAAAGATGGTCGCTGAAGTCCCGACATGACAAGAATTGAGGGAAGGGAGTGTAAACAATGAATAGATACCGAAAATGATGCAATAATGTCGGCGATAAACATGAATGCTAGGAACATAGAACGGACAATTCTATCCCATATACATGACGTCACTTTGTAAGCGTGAGCGGTAGCTAAGATTTCGTATGCATGGTGTTAACGGTCTTTTGTGTCCGCCTTCGAGACGTGAGGATGTATTCTGGCAGTGTCCAGCAGAGTGTATGATTTTTCGTGTTTCGGCTTGTGAGCCCATTGGATGTGTATTCGGATGTGTGTGCCATTACAGACTATAGGCCTTTTATCAGCCTGTGGGATATTTAAGGGGCGATTGCGAAAGTGTATTATTGTGACGATATTCTAAATGCAATAGCTAAATTAAATAATATTATAGTGCATAAGTCAAAAATAAGATAGAAAATAAAATTTGAGTCCAGCGTCTTCTTCCCCACGCCAGCCGGTATGCGGGTTTTGATAAGCCTAATAGCCGAATGAAGGGTACTGTCTTTTCAAATTCGTCCTTGAGATTAAATGTAACACTTTTGCAAGTTCAAGACGACAGAGTGATAGAATAAAAGAAAAGGAGGGGAGGGAATGGAAAGACAGAACCTAGGGTATGCCGTCTCGCGTTGATTTCAAAAAGCCAACTCCAGCGACATAGCCTTGGGCGATTTTCAAATTACGATACAAAAACTAAAAAAATGTTCGTCAATTTGGTCACGCAGAAAGCCTTAGCTCTTATAAAAAAAATGACGTAATTCTAACGGACTACGGACGATTCTCGTTTTTAGTTTGAAAATAGTTGTAAGAAGAATTGAACAGGTGGCAGTTTCTAGATTTTAACGACTAACATAGAAAAAAATATGGAATTATGAACCATAATACATAGGACCATAAAAATTATATATTCGGATGCCTTATGATTTCCTGGGCAATAATATGGTGTCAGTTATGCACTAGTACAATAAATAACCAAGATATTGGCAAAAATACTATGTATTGTAAGACGGACTGACAAAAACAAAAATCATGCCTGCTTATTTTTTTTCTCATAGCATGTTTTCAAAAAAGCTTTTGGGGAAATAAGGACTAAAAGGTACCTGTAATTTGATTGGCGGTAGTTTAAAGGAAGGCGCGATAGGATTGGTTGACCTAAAACTAAAAATATATTTGCAGTAGTAAACATAGTAGTTTGAGAGTTTTTTTTTTTTTTTAAGTTTGATTCAAAATAAATGAGTTCATGGTCCCATCGGCCCATACATTATATATTATCGGAAACGTAGACTGCTCGTTGCCATTTTGAAAAAAATTTCTGATGAACAAGGAGCGATGAGAGCAGGCTGGTGCGTTTCAAACCTATAGAAAGCAGTCTGGACAAGGCAGATCTAAAGTGTGCCATAAATTGTTTGCCAGTCATCGTTTGCTTGTGTATATTTCATTGAAATTTGTGGTAAGATTGATTTTATTAACCTTTTATTTAAAATAAAGTTTGAATGTGTGATACTGCAATACGACTGTAAGTAAGTGGGTCAATGGCAGACTTAGGCAGAGCCTAGAGATTGATCCATCATATGATAAACTATCAGAGAGGTGTAGTACTACAAGATTATATATGATTGTCATCAAGGAACATAACACCTATCCTATGGTATGGAAAAAGATTACTGCTGGAATTGCAGAGGCGTTGTAACCATTAGGGGAGAGGAATACTGGTATACATTGTCACCTAAAAATATAATGGTAAACTAGGTTGTCATGAAGAGCTGACCCTATTTGTTTGTTTGTACTGTGCCTGTAATTAATTGTGGAATATTATTGTATACTTGTTATAAAGAAGGACGCATAACCTTCTTATTTCAGGGTTTTTTGGTACTGACATTAACGTAGTACCAGGCTCGTGGAAACTGTTCGATTCCTGACACTGTTTGCATATTTCGGGCACATGCTGGATGCCATTGCCTTTCAAGAAGGGAAACAGATTGTCCAGCGAGCCTATGAACAGATCTACCGGTGTTATCCTTCAAAGATAAGTGCCTGTTCGGCACCAGGAAGCTCAACCTCTAGTTTAAAATAAAGACTGAATATTAATTTTTAAAAATTCCACCAGTGTCAAATGAAAAGAAAACAAACAATAGTGCATGATGTTAACCAACAACCTACCATTATATACCAGTATTAACCTAAGTTAGAAAACTACATCTACACACTTATAATATAATAACATTTGTATTATGGACAGAAGATCCATGGTGTTAATTAATTGATGTAAATAATTCTTTTGATTTCACTTTTGATTGTCAGTCCTGATTCAAAACAAACTAGAATCAGGACAATAAATTGTAAAAAATTTAACATTTACCCAAAATTCAACCACTGACTTACTAAAGATAGTCTTTTAAAGTGTAGTTTGTATGTGATTGTCGTAGTACTGTTGTGTTGTGTTGGATAATAAAATAATTGTTTATATGTTTAGTTGGTTAATGCAACATTACACTACATATTCATAACCCTAGACATCAAACGTAGTCATCATACATTCTAGTCCCAGAATAATTCTGAATGAGATCATAGGGGCGGTAGCAGAAAGGTACCCTGTAAACTTACCATAATATTTGTTATATTCAGGGACCTTCACAGCTGACCTCATTCAGTACACTAAGAGTACATAACTGTGATGCTACACTGTAATTCTGACTTTTAACAGGCCTGATTTTGTGGTTCTAGTTTGAGTTTTCACCATTTCTCTTCTCTTTGTAATTATATGGGTTTGCCTTGTTTCTTCTCATGTGAATATATCGTGTTCGGTATTTTTGAGGAGGTAATTTTAATGGGTTCATTTTATGGTGGTAGGTTTATTTTTCACTCGGCCAGTTTTACTTTCTTATGATTTTTTGCGATTCCCGTAGATTTCGTTGTTTACGAAAAATAATCGCCATTTCCGGCACGCGATATGACGAGTCCGGAAGCACGCGGCCGTCAGGTAACGTGACGCAATTTTAAGCACGCGGGGTTTGCGTGGGTTGATAGTATTGATTTTTTTAGCGCTCCCATTGGTCCGGGATTTGCGTAGGACGGGAATTCGCGTGGGTGTTTTCTCTGGTATATAATGAGACAGAAAACGGGGATTCGGTCTCTATGAAAAATAAGTGCCAGCCGTCAGACTACGTAATTTATCGTCTCCATTGCGGGGAAAAACAGCGATGAATTGGTAGGTAGGATTTTATCTTATTATCGTTTTATTCATTAGAGGGTTCTTTGAGAATTTCGTCCGTAGTTAATTTCTTCGGGGGACATTAACTTTTTCAGTTTTAAAATAAACGATAGTGCCATCTGTTACATCGGATTTTCCTGCCGATGAACAAAACTTATTATCACCACTTACACAGATTGTATCGTGCTTCATTGTTCCATTGTTATTAGTTTTATTCTGGTTGTTGCCACCGTTTGTTATGGTATTCTCTGCTAACTTCTGCCGGTTTATAATCACTGTTTTGTTGTATTATTAGTTTTGATAAATACTTCAAATGGTAGAGCTTCTAATGCCGTGCTGACAAACATGAATAGTGGGTCAATAGTCTGAACTTTCAATAATATCAACTGATAAGTCCGTGGTGTTCAGAGTCCGAACAGGGTACAATTTAATAGCACATCACATCCAAATAAAATGCAGTTCATCAGAATTCAATTAATACATCATAATTCGTCACTTCCTTCAGTCGTGGTACAGTCAAGCTATTTACTCGTGATTCCTAGATAGGCAATCCGGTATCGAACAACTCAACTTACGCGACTAAGGTGACCTTCTTGGATACTTTCCATTAAGATTGCTCCCGAAAATACATTCTCCTCTTCGAACATAAATCCCTTTTCATCACTGAGATATAATATTGTATCCACTAAGTATAGGCCGACGGGGGTTAAAAAAAATCTAGACTATAGATTTTTTTTTTTAAATTATGGGTATGTGAAAAAAATGTTAAAGATTATCGATCTACGAATCACGTACTATCGTCGAAGATCGTAGTCAAATTTAAGTCCATGTCAACAGAAAGAAATGTCAACTATCAAACCGTGACTAATTTATAAATACTTATGTCTGTGAAGAAAGTTCTAACTTAATTAGTACGAATAGAAAATGGTAATTAAAATTATAGTATAAATTAATGAGTCATAATATTAACTAAATGTAGACTGTGTAGTATCTTATAGAATATAATTTATCCTAAGTAAAGGAAAGTAAGAATTAATAGCTAAGGAAAGAAAAGAAAAATTGTAAGGAAAGTAAGAGAGTAGTTAATAATGTATTAAAAGAAAGTAAAAGTAAGTTAATAGACTAGAATATAATAAATGTACGTAAGGAAAAAAAAATAAACGTCACCTATAACTAACTTAGTATGTGAATTAACAATATAGAATTACTATATATATTAATATTATGTTAAAGTAAGTTCATACATACATATAAAAATGAAACAATTAATTAGCTAGCATAACTATATTATCTATTTGTGTTTTGCTGTATGTATATTACTTCTTTTATTATTATATTATTTAATCATAATACTATTAAGTAATGTCATTCCCAAGGAATACGTTGTCCTTCTTTCGTAAAGTTCCACGAATATCACGTTATCATTCCGACGAAAGTATATGAAAATATATCTGTATGTCACTTTGTTCCTATTTTCACTTTTCATCTTGAATGTATCCTATTTGAATTCGACTGAGTCACGATTGGACACTAACCAAAGTCCGTGCACATATTCACAACGTTGTCAATGTTATGTGATTATTCTACTCAGATTGTTACAACTTTGAATGTGCGTAGAATTCTTCTTTGTCAATTTGCTTGACCTGGAATTTTGTAAGTTTGTAAACTCTTGCAGAACATTCAACAAGTGTCAGTTTCATCACCAAGTTCTGGTTCCATGAGTTATTTATGTTCCCTTCTTATATGGCAAAGGATTGCGGGATAGAATATCAGCGACTATATTCTCATGTCCTGGAATTGCCTCGATGGAGAAATTAAATGGCTGAAGCAGGATTGAAAAACGAGCAAGTTTGGCGTTCTTATGATTGGCTTTTCTAAGTGATGCTACAGCATGTTGGTCAGTTTGTATGACAAAAGGAGCGCCTAGCAGGAACTTCTCTAGTTTTTGTATTGCCCATACGACTCCCAATAGCTCCCTATCTATCACCGAGTAGTTTCGCTCTGTCTCGGTGAGTTTTCTGGATATATAAAGAGTAGGGTGCAGGACGCCGTCGTGTTCTTGCAATAGCGTACCTCCCAATCCGTAATTGCTCGCATCTGTACGGAGTATAAACATTTTTTTACTATCTGGTAACCTAAGAATAGGTTGCCTGGAGAAGAGAGAGATATTATTTTGTCAAAAGTTGTCTGGCAGTCTGTTGTCCACAGAACTTTTGTAGGCATATCTTTCTTCAGTAACGAAGACAAGACAGCCGTAATTGTTGACAAGTTAGGAATAAACCTACTATAATATTGTACTAAACCCAACAAGCTCCTAACTTGTTTTTTTTGTTTGTGGAACTGATAGATGTAAAATCTTAGACAAATTTTGAGGAATAGTTTTTATTTGTCTAGCCCCTATTATATGTCCCAAGAATGTTATTTCTTGAAAACCTATTTGCATTTTGCTAGGTCTGGCAGTTAAGTTATTAGTTCTTAAAATATCTAATACTGAACCTAATCCAATGACATGTTCATCAAAGGAATGACTAAACAGACAGATGTCATCAATATAAGTGATGATGTCTGTTCCGCAAGCTAAAATTCTTCGCATCATGCGAATGAACGTTGCAGGCGCATTCATTAGCCCAAAAGGCATGACATTCCACTGATATAGACCTTGTGGAGTCGAAAATGCAGTGTAATATTTTGCTTGTTCAGTTAAGGGAATCTGCCAATATCCCTTGGTTAAGTCAATTTTTGTGAAATATCTAGCAGATGAAAGACGAATAAGTAGATCGTCAATCAAAGGATGAGGTTCACTGTCTGGTACAGTTTGAGCGTTAAGTTTCCTATAATCTACACATAATCGTATATTATTGTCTTTTTTCTTACAATAACTAGTGGTGAAGCGAATGGCGAGTTACTATGTTCGATAATTCCTAATGCTAACATCTGTTTAAGTTCTTGAGATGTTTTATCTTGAAAATGGATAGGTACAGAGTAAGGACGAAGTTTTATAGGAGTACTGTCCTTCAGTATAATGTCATGAGAAATGATAGAAGTTCGACCAGGTATATCCGTCAGAACATCAGAGTAGGTTTCTAGGAGTTTAGTAATGGAATTATTTTCATCTGAAGTAAGTGAAGGTGAAATAGCAACATCCCTCCAAGATTCTGAAGATTGCAGTTCCGGTATAGGAAAAGACATTTCAACCTCAGGAAAAGATGCTTCTTCTTCCTGAATTACAGAAAGACTAGAGTATTGATAAGAATTAACTGATTTGTCGTCTAAGTCGTGGAAGATAGACTGTAGATGAAGTGGACGGGTAAAGAACTCTTTCAACATATTTATATGATAAATTTTTTTCTGACCTTTTATGTCTAATATGTAGTCGACGTCAGAAATCTTATCTACTATTTTGTATGGTCCATTCCAAGCAATTAATAATTTGTTACCCTTTTGTGGAAGTAGTACATATGCTTCGTCACCAGGAAATAACTGGCGGAGTCTTCTATTTTTGTTTTGAAATTGTCTAGCTCTCTCCTTCGCAGCCTCTGATGAAGCTGTTGCCATGCGGCAAGCCTCTATGATTTTTTTACGTAAGTTAATAACGTATTCATAAGATGACTGTGTTTCCTGAGTCATCTCAGAGTCGAGTAGTAAGTCTTTAATGAGTCCCATTGGGCCTCTTGGAGGAGCACCAAAAACTAACTCGAACGGAGAAAAACCGGTCTGCTCATGCGGAATTTCTCGGTAAGCGAACAACACAGCTGGAATAGCTCTGTCCCAATCTTGAGGATTGTTTACCGTAACTTTATGTAAAAGTTGTTTAATAGTACGGTTGAGCCTCTCAACGGACCCATTACTCATCGGATGATAAACACTGCTGAGACTTCTTTCTATATTCAGTGTCTTCATTACATCCTTCATTGTATCAGACACAAATTGTGGTCCATGGTCCGAAAGTAATTTTCTTGGAAACCCAAGCCTAGAAAATATTAATATCAAAGCATCAGATATATCAGCTGTTGTAATATGTTTCAGAGGTATGGCCTCTGGCCATCGTGTACATAGGTCAATACACGTTAATATGAACAGTTGGTAACATAGGACCAATAATATCTATTGCCATCTTGTCGAAAGGACGAACTGATATTTCACTGGCCTGAATGGGGGCATTATGAAAAGCTCCACGAGACTTAACTTCCTGGCAAGTCACACAGGAACGTACGTATAAAGATACGTCTCGTGAAATTCCCGGCCAGAAAAACGATGACAACACTCGTGAACGTGTTCGAGTGTAGCCCATATGACCCGCGCATTGGGAGTCATGTGCATGCCGTAGTATGTATGTCCTTAACGACGATGGTACTATGACCTGATGTTTTACCTTATCTTTGTCAACACTATTTCGAATCAAAATATCATTATGAATAGTGAACCAATGTTTAGCTCTATTCTTAACCGTAATATCATCATGTTTGTTCACTAATGCAAAAAATTTCTTCAAAGAGTTGTCTTCTCTTTGTTTGCGAGCAAAAGACTCTCTTTCAATCATGGAGGTAGGTATATCATTAGAGTACTCCATCACTTTAGTGGCTGTAGTATCCTTCCTTTCCAACTCGTGAGCTTGAGCTCTTGTTGTCACTGTATTGGCTGCATACAAGTTCACTCTTTCCCATTCCAATATTTCCTCGGGAGTACAGTCTTTGCTGCCATGTATACGTCCGATTGTCAAATCTGCAACCGGATTCTGAAGTAAACAAACTTTAACTTTCCCTGAAAAAAAATGGAGTTTTAACCTCTATAATTGCAGTTGGATAATATTCCACTGTCCCTCCGAAGGTAATACAGCGTACAAACTCTTTAGTAACATAACGTGGATGCACTAAGGATTGACGGATACCAATTGTGGTGGATCCGGAGTCTCTTAAAATAGAAATAATATTTCCATCCAGGATTCCCTTGTTAAAAATCAATGTCCCAGTTCCATCGTTAGCCGTTAGACAAATAGCAGGAGTAGGTTGTGTAACCTGTATTGTCGGCTGACTTGATTTCTGAAAAATAGTATGGCATTGTGGACAAACATTTGCCACGTTATTATCAATGACATAGCATGCAGATGAAGAATGTGTTGGAGTGTCAACATTGTTATTACATGGAGATGCATTCATGGTCAATGCTGCCCCTGTGTTATGTGTAAACTGTTGATGATGTCTGGAGATGGAGCGTTGTCTATCCCGAACACCTGAATAATTATTATCATTGCTTCTACTGTTGTAACTTTTATGTCGTGGTTTAAAATTTTCATTCTTCTTCTGATAATGATTACCACTATTATTGAATTTGTCAATACCAAATTTATTCCAACTAGGCTTTTGTTGAAAATTATCTTTAGATTTAAATTGAGGTATTTGATTTCTGAACTGTTGTCTACCTCGGTTAAAATTGTTATAGCTGTTATAATGATTTTGTCCATGATTATAACTATCATTATATCCTTTGTAAAAATGGTTCCTATTAAGACTATGTGTCCTTGCTTTGTCATAACCGTGGTACGACATGTTGGATGCCACTGGTAATGGTTCTCGTGTATGTGAATTCCCTAAACTGACGTTAGGATGTGCACAACAATAATTTATAGACATCTCTTCTAAGGACGCAATGGTGGGTAGTTTTCGTTCCTGTAGGAATGAAAAAAATGGCGGACTAACTGAAGATAGTACTTTATCTCTAAGTATCAGGTCCACTAATTTATCATAAGATTTTTCCACTCTCGCAAGTTCAACCCATCTGTTGAAGGTGTCTCGTATATTTGATATAAATCCTGAAAAATCTTTATGTGAATCTGGCTGAAGATTTTTAAATTTTAATCTACAACCTTCCTCATCTAAATGAAACCGTCGCAATAGCAAAGCCTTAATGCTTAATATTTCATTTCTTGCCTCTTTTCTATCTTCTTCTTGCTTTGCAAGTTCTTTCTGCTTTTCTAACTTTGCCTCACGTTCTTCTTCTTCACGTTTTAACTTTGCCTCACGTTCTTCTTCTTCACGTCTAGCAAGTTCTTTCTGCTTTTCTAACTTTGCCTCACGTTCTTCTTCTTCACGTTTTCTATCTGCCTGTTCTTGTTTATAAATAGCTAGTTGTTCTTCAGCAAAAGATTTCAGTTCTAGTCCTTTAAAACAAAAATCTTTCCCTATTCTAACGAAAGTTTCTAACGTAGACATTCTGAAATCAATGATCTATGTAGTTAATTAATAATGTATTGTAAACACCAATAAAAATTATTAAATTATTTATGTGTACTGAATGGCCAACGTAGTACTATTTTTAATAAAATTATACTACTTAATATCTAACATGATGCTCATATTCACCAAGAAATATAACCCTATAGTTATTTGTCAATATACTATATCATCATGCCTTAGTCATGATGGATAAACACTAGTGCACTGGGCCATTACTGCAAACAGTTGCAATTATCAAGTTCCTCTTATTTATTTTTCAAAAATTAATCAAAATATATGTTATTATATTAATACCCAACTAAGGTAAGCTATCCCTATTAGAGTATAAGCTTAAACATCAATAAAGACAAAACAAACCATAAATAAAATTGTACAAGACATTAACATTTCACAATTGACAATTGCAAACATTAAAAAATGATTACTTGAACCAAATAAAACTCGGAAGTATCAGAGAAGTTCAAGGTGACGAAATATGGGTTAATAAACATGTGTACAAATAATGATGACGACACAGGACTCTATATAACGCACATATATTAACAATTAAAATAAATTATAGCAAGATGGAGAAAATACGAAATAGTTACAAACATATTACAGAAATGAATAAAAATTGAAATAGAATACAGGAAAATACACCAGAAATTACCATCACTATACACCTAACATCAAATATCAAATGTTTGCAATAACAAGCAGAACGAGTCCAAAATTATTTCTTTGGGGTCTCTTGTATTCAACTCGCAAATATTCAATTACCCTAGAATCGATTAGAATCTTTGTGGTCAGCTTGTGGCGACCAAACCTACTTACACACATAAAAAACATACGAAGATAGATAGATACATAGAACATGCATGAATTAAATATGCCCACATAATTCGATGGACGACATTTTGCACTGAAACGACCACTACTGGGTTTACTTATCTTTTAGCGTATGAAAGTTTTCCCCGCAAGATGCTGGCAGTTGTCAATGGTACAGATGGGATTCCCTCGAAGCTGGTTTAGTGACTTTGAAAGCATTCGTGTAGTTCTTGATCCATTTTTGAAGGTAAATCGAAGTTTGATACAGATTGCGAAAGGTCTTGACTTCTGCTATGGATTTTGGACATGAAATGATGACGTTATACAGTCTTTCGTTGTTAGGCGTGTTACGTCACTAACTGCAAGTCACGTGAGCGCTAGCCGATCGTAAACACTTCTAGTTCTAGGTCAGTTGAATGATACAATGTCTTTATTTTCCATTTGACTTGAACTCACTCTTTTGCATGGACTAAAGAAAAAAATTTTTTCGTTACTTCGTTATCTTGTCAACTTGGTCCCTGTGCTAGCAAACCATTGTCGATTCACGCGCTGGCAACCATTCTCGATTCACGGACTGGCAAACCATTCTCGATCCCCGCAATGGCCAACCATTTTTTGTTACATCGGATTTTCCTGCCGATGAACAAAACTTATTATCACCACTTACACAGATTGTATCGTGCTTCATTGTTCCATTGTTATTAGTTTTATTCTGGTTGTTGCCACCGTTTGTTATGGTATTCTCTGCTAACTTCTATGTGTGCCGGTTTATAATCACTGTTTTGTTGTATTATTAGTTTTGATAAATACTTCAAATGGTAGAGCTTCTAATGCCGTGCTGACAAACATGAATAGTGGGTCAGTAGTCTGAACTTTCAATAATATCAACTGATAAGTCCGTGGTGTTCAGAGTCCGAACAGGGTACAATTTAATAGCACATCACATCCAAATAAAATGCAGTTCATCAGAATTCAATTAATACATCATAATTCGTCACTTCCTTCAGTCGTGGTACAGTCAAGCTATTTACTCGTGATTCCTAGATAGGCAATCCGGTATCGAACAACTCAACTTACGCGACTAAGGTGACCTTCTTGGATACTTTCCATTAAGATTGCTCCCGAAAATACATTCTCCTCTTCGAACATAAATCCCTTTTCATCACTGAGATATAATATTGTATCCACTAAGTATAGGCTGACCCAAATACCTATTCATCAAGAAAATACTTGATATCAATATCCTTCTACTGGGAGACTTCAAAAACTTCCGTCCGTCTAGGACCAAATATAACAACATATGGGTACAAATACAATGTTGTCACGTGCTACCTTACCAACGCGACACGTCACATTAAAACTACGCAAATTATGCTCCTCGCTTTCAACATCGTAAAGCAAAAACTATAATATATCTCTATTGCAGTTCAACAACTAAAATGTGCAACTTTTATCTGAGCTTACTACCTAGTTGCTACAAATCATATATCCTCTTGTAACACCATCCATTATCATTTTTTTTTAAGAACGACGTAAATGCAACAGTGTGCTTATTCTTTCTGGGATTTTGGCACTAGATAGGAGTGTGTGAAGTTGTGAGAAACACGTGTGCCCATTTTGTAGAATGTTATGTAAAACCACCATTTATTTCTGTGTATTTACTAATGTAATTTTATGGGGAAAACCCTGGTGTGTTCGTTAATTTTTCTGAGCCTTAAAAATGTGAGAAATATTGTCGGAGGGTTCAGATTTACGTTGTAAGTGAATTATACTGCTTAGGGGAGGAAACTATTCCTATAGCGAGATTTAATTTAATTTTGGAGCAAGCCGGGAAACCTCATGTGTAAATGTTAAAAAAGGAGACCCCGGAATTTCGGACAAAAGAAGTTCCCGAGTTGGAAATGTTGACACGTGGGTAGCCACGCGTCACAAATAGATAAGAGGCAGACAGGTCGGGAGTTCTGTTTACTTACCTGGCAGATTATAGATGAGAGAGAGAGAGAGGGAAGAAGTGAGAATGAAGAGACACGTGTATAGAATTATTTTATATATCGTATATGTTAGAGATAAGCGATTTTAGAGAGGGTGTACATTAGACGCTGTTTCTTTTAATTTCAGCGAGTCTCGGCGAAACAGTGGGGAGCATAATTTTGTCAAATAAAATTATCCACGGCAAAAGACATCTCAGGGTCAGAGTACTCGAGTATCGTCAGGAGCAAAAGAAAATTACCCTATGGTCTCTGGCAGTGAGGTCCCTATGCTTCAGCTGGACCGAGGTTTATTTATCAGACAGCCGAGAGCATCGCTATTATAGTCTCTAGCAACGGCAGAGGGCCGGGAGACTGGTTTCAATTTCATACAGCCAGAAATCAAGGCTGTGTCTTCCTCTAAATCCGGAGTGGGAGAAAAGGGGAAAGTTTGCTCAGCAGCAGAGAAGCGTCTACAGTTAATCAAGTCCCTCATGCTTGATATCCGAACATCGTCATCACCAAAATCAGGAACAGGTGACAGGGTTACCATACCTAGGTCCTGATAGAAATCGAGAGAAGAGAGTAACAGAGACGCCGCATCATCAGCCCTCGAGTGTTAGAGAGACACTGAGATCAAGAGAGAAAGATAGAGAAGGAGGGAGAAAATAGACAGGACCAGTAGGGTCTGTTCAGTATCCATTGGACGGATAGACACTGAGTCTGCGTTCGTAAAACCAAGTCCATTATTTTAGCATTTCTTGTGGTGTAGTTATAGGCGCCTATCGTTTAACTAGTAGAAAGCTGTGTAGCCGTTCGTTGAGGAAGAATCACCAGGACTGAGACAATAGAAAGCTTATTAATGTTAGAGAGTGGAGGCTAAAGTTGACAGCCCCACAAGATCAAAGTACTTTAAAGCACTAACCATTTTTATTGTTCCTCAGCAGGGTGACAGGAAGAGTGAATGTGATTGAGTTTTTTTTTGTTTGTTGAGGGTCTTGCTATTTAATCGTTACTTGTTTTTCAGGCCGTGCAACAGTGCACGCTATCGACTGACTTGATGACGTATGATGCCTTTTTTTTTCCTTGTATGTAAATAAATATATACATATATTATTTACTGGATCAGCTTCTATTCTTTACTATACTTACTCTATGTTGTCTGTATAGTGGTGTTTGTGGTCGTATTTATACACCTTATCTCCTTGTATTTAAAGGAAGTCAGAGGAGGGCGAGACTATAGCCAGTCTAAAGTCACGAAGCGGCAAGGGGAGATTCAAATCCTGGTTCTATCCCTTGAGCCAATAGTCGCGTCTGTCCACAGGCATGTCATTTTCCGTCTAAATTCTATTTTCTCAGACTTTCTCATACTAGGGTCTTGCTTTCATTCAGGCACACTCTATAAAATTAAAACCACTTCGTGACAAGTAGGCGGCAATCGTCCGGTGGATCATTCTGTTGAGATCGATTCTGTGATCTACATTCATAGATTGTCTCTAGGAAGTTCTGAAAAATAGAGTTTCTTTAAATATCCCCTAGACTTGAGCTATTAGAACTGATCCAGTTATAGGTTTTTCCACAGGGTGCAGTCTAGTAGATTTTTGTGGTATTTTTGATTTATATGACTTAGTGGTAATTGATGGCATACCGACATATTTTTCTATAACCGGAAGGTAATTTAGTTTTTGGTAGCTTCTTAACTAAATTTTTTTTCAAGTTATTATTCAGACTTAGTGCTAGTCTGAGGTCGGTGATAAAGTTGTTATTTTATTCCCGTTAATGATATCCACCAAAAGATAGATATAAGTGGATGGAAGCAGACATCATCATCATCATCAGTTGATAAGATCTCTATGGTGTTGTTTGCTCCACTGTAGTGTATGGAATGTCAACTTGACCTACGCAGTGGTGTGTAGACATGGATTGAGTGTATAATGTGCGAATGATAATAAGGGTTCGTGGTGTTGACAAATGTTCTTTTCTCACACTCATGTATGGCTGGAAGTCATCGACACCAACGACTGTGTACCTTTTCTAACGTTTAATTGGACGTACACACTCGACAGCACAGATAGTGACAAATCACAGGTTGGCATAATACATCATGGTACAGTGGATAAATGGTCTTGCAATGTTACATGGGCACTCATGTAGAATAATAGTATAAAGGACTGTCAGTAGCCAAGCCCTCAGTATCGCCCATACTTATATATCATCTGACTTCACTGACTGAGCACGTCAGCTTATAAACAATATTTCAGATGGCTTCTAAACCTAATCTCGTTTAGCGACGATTCTCCAACATAATGTTCAGCACATATTTTTCCATATAATAATATTGAACCGCTAATAACGGGTTCTCATGTGTAGCAGTGATCTCTGGACTAATCAAGCGATAATACGGGCATCCCTTTTCTCTTCTTGAAAGTCACTACATGTTTGGTTCCAAGATGGCTTCACTCGTGAGCTGTCACTCACGTTTGGATACAGATAATGAATCTGTCCTAAAGTTAGTCATTCATAAAACATTTCATTGCTCTGTAGATTTGATCATGAACAATTGACTGCATTCTACAGGATATAGTGCTGCTAGGAATCGAAGTCGTTTTTCATCGAGTCAAATATATTCTCTTAGACATTCAAATCGTACCTATCGAAAATGGTGGCTTCGTACGAGAGTTCATAAGAGTGTCTATTATTACCTTGGTATCAGAAATATGATTCTGTCATTCCTTGGCAATACGAATAAACACTGGGGCAAAGCATACACGATAGTTCTAGACGACTATCACTTTCCCCACCAATACTGAGATCACTTTTCCCCCGGCGACAAGCCGACATAGAAAACACAGTCCCTATCAGGACGAAGCCAAATCACACCACACTCTAGCGACACATCCGCCGAATAGCCTTTGACCTCTCTAGAGACAACAGAACATATAGTTCGACTTAGATATGTAAAGATATACAGATATAAGACAGACTCGTCCTACTCAGACAAACAATACACATAAATTCAGGCCATAGATATTCTGAAGCAAGAACAATCTATTACTACCCAAACGAAGAATAAATCGCAGTAAAATGGATTCATCCGCGGAGTTCGATCGAAGAGACGGCACAACTTTCAAGGGAAGTAACTCAATAATGACTTTCCCTTAAGCACTAAAAAATTACCTATTTTGTTTACAAAATATTTGCGAACATAACAAGTATACCAATGTATAATATTGTAAGATATCAAAGACTGCACGTAACAGTCTTACCACACCTCCCGGGAAAAAAAAAAATGGAACATTTTTTTTTTTTTTTGAAATACATCTAGGAGCAACGTACGATAGGCTCACAACGCATGAATAATGCGCAGATGAAAATATCAGGAATACCTATAACGCCTAATATGAGGCTAAGTCGACTTATGGAGCGACTGGTGAGAATGTGTCTCATAAACTGAGAGAAATTATTTCTCTACAAGTATATTTTTCCAGGAAGGTGTCATCAAAGTATAATACAATTCTGGCAATTACACAATGCCTAAAAAATTCATATCATCATTTCGTATTAGATATCTTAAATTTATGATTTATGAAGAAAAAAATCATCAAAGCACAGCGGTGAATAAACATCAATGAACCGCTATGTAGTGATACAATCATTATATTATTAAATTACAAATGTGTATCTATCATGATATAGAAAAGGAACTACTATAGAACTAGACATATCAAGAAGTCTAAGCCCTAATAGTTATGTGGAATCATGTGGGCATCTTGACAGAATGTCTGCCATCATATTATCTGATCCACGAATAGCTCGCACAGAGAAATGAAAAGGTTGAAGAGCAATTGCATATCGAGTAGACCTCGAGCTCTTCAAATTCTTACTCTGTATAGCAGTAAGAGCTTTTTGGTCGGTTTCTACTATGAAATGTGCGCCTAGAAGGAATCTCTGTAGTTTGAGGATCGACCAAACCATAGCTAATAGCTCACGGTCTAAAACCGAATAATTCCTTTTTGCCGCATTAAGTTTTCTGGAAATATACATTACAGGATGCAGAGTTCCAGAGTACTCTTGCATTAGTGCCGCTCCAATCCCAGTGGATGAAGCGTCACTACGAAGAACGAATGTCTTATCTTTAGTGGGTAGCACTAAAATAGGTGGTGTTGAAAACAGTGTTTTAATCTTATCCAGAGAGCATTGGCATTCCTGAGACCAGTGGACCACATTAGGCGAACCTTTCTTTAGAAGTGTTGAGAGAGGTGCCATGATAGAGGATAGATTCTGAATGAATCTGCCATAAAATTGAATAAGACCTAACAGACTTCTCACCTGTTTTTTTAGTCTTAGGGATTGAGATGTTAAGTATCTTACTAGTATTATGGTCCTCTGTCTTTAGGAAACCATGACCAACTCGGTGGCCTAGGAAAGAAATTTCGCTAAAACCAATATAGGCTTTAGAGGGTTTCGCTGTCAGGTTGTGCTCACGCAAAGTAGACAGCAATTCATCTAACCCTGAATAGTGATCTTCCCAAGTATCGCTGAAAAGACAGATGTCGTCTAGATATGCAATGACATCTGACCGATAAGATAGGATTCGGCGCATCATGCGTACGAATGTAGCTGGTGCGTTCACAAGACCGAAAGGCATAAAATTCCATTGGAACAAACCTCTAGGTGTTGAAAAAGCCGTGAGAGGTTTGGCGCGTTCAGATAAAGGAACTTGCCAATATCCTTTAGACAAATCAAGTTTAGTGAAAAAATGAGATTTGGAGAGTCGAGTAAGTAGCTCTTCCAGTAAAGGCATAGGTTCGGCATCGAACTTCGTTACTTGATTCAATTTTCGATAGTCAACGCAAAGACGTATGTTATTGTCTTTTTTACGAACAATAACCATCGGCGAAGAATATGCAGAGGT
This sequence comes from Oreohelix idahoensis, assembly GCA_024509875.1. NCBI lineage: Eukaryota > Metazoa > Mollusca > Gastropoda > Stylommatophora > Oreohelicidae > Oreohelix > Oreohelix idahoensis. The sequence continues at coordinate 684,081 of JAMPIV010022942.1, read as the reverse complement.
GGATGGTTCGATTATTTTCAAATCTATCATCTCATCCAACTCTTTCTCGACCTGTGCTTGAAAATGTATAGGTATAGGATAAGGTCTAATCCTAATAGGAGTATGGTCAGTTAGAACAATGTCATGTTCAATGACATGCGTTTGTTCAGGGATGTTAGTGAGTACATCCTGAAATGTTTGCAACATAGTTGAAACTTGTCGCTGTTCTCCTAGAGACAAATCAGGAGAGACAGTAACGTTCTTCCATGATTCACTAGAATGAAGTGGGATCATTGGAAGAGGAAGATTTACATCTGAAAAACTTGTTTCCTCATCCTGTATCACGGACAGTGATGAGTAATGACCATGTGGTACTGGAGAATTGTCCGTTGCTTGGAAAATGGGTTGCAAATAATCCGGACGTTCATGGAATTCAGTAAGCATATTGATGTGGAAGGTTTTATGCTTCCCATCAATATCGACAATATAGTCGACATCGGAAATTTTCGATATTATATCGTACGGACCTTTCCAAGAAATAAGTAATCTGTTTTCCCTACAAGGTAGTAATACAAATGCTTTGTCACCAGGACAAAGTTGTCGTAAGCATCTCTTCTTATTGGCAAATTGCCTTGCCTTCTGTTTCGCAAATTCAGAAGAAGAAGTTGCTAATTTGCATGCTTCGATAATCTTTTGTCTCAACGCGATGACATATTCGTAGGATGACTTTGTGTCATCGTCAATATTGTCAGATGTAATGAGATCGTGAAGCAACGACATAGGGCCACGCGGACGCGCGCCAAAGACGAGTTCAAAGGGAGAAAATCCTGTATGTTCATTGGGTACCTCTCTGTAAGCGAAGAGGGCCGCAGGTAAAACTCTGTCCCAGTCTTGAGGATGATCCTCAGTTATCTTCCCCAGTAAGTTTTTAAGTGTTCTATTAAGGCGTTCGACCATACCATTAGACATTGGATGGTAGATACTACTTAAAGATCTATCTATCTGCAGAGTAGACATTACTTGAGACATGGTATCTGATATTAGTTGGGTGCCATGGTCTGACAATATCTCTCCGGGGAACCCCAGACGAGAAAATATAAGCCAAAGAGCATCTGCAATATCAGCAGTAGTAATGCTCTTCAGAGGAATAGCCTCTGGCCAACGTGTGCACATATCAACACACGTCAAGATAAACTGATGTCCTCTGGCAGACTTGATCTTAAATGGACCAATTATGTCTATGGCCATTTTTTGGAACGGCCGAATAGGAATGTCCGCCGCCTGAATGGGTGCAGCATGCCGTGGACCTTTGGATTTAACTTCCTGACATACTTTACAAGATCGACAATAAATCCGTATGTCCTTGTTTACCAATGGCCAAAAGAAAGCCGCAAGGACTCTTGACTTAGTACGGGAAAAACCCATGTGTCCAGCACACTGAGAGTCGTGAGCGTGCTGCAAAATTTTAACTCTCAAATTCTTGGGAACCAGGATTTGAGAATGACTTGACGTAATGGAGTCTTGAACCATACGTACAAGTACGCCATTCTTCTTTGTAATCCACGATTTACGACTTGTGTCTTTATTCGGATCACCTTTAGTTGCAAGAATGAAGAATTTCTTCAGAGTGGGATCATCTTCTTGCTGTTTTATAAACGAGTCACGAGAAATTACCAAGGGATCATCTTGGTTATGCACTTCATTATCTTCAGTAGATGAAGTTTGAGGCATATTAAGAGCCTGAGCTCTAGTGACTACAGCGTTAGCAATCTGCATGTTTTGCCTTTCCCACGTGGAAATTTGTTGCGGAGTGCATTCTTTGACTCCATGAATGCGACCGATGATGAGGTCAGCGATCGGATTCGGAAGAAGACATGCGTGTACATCTCCTGTAAAGAAAGGAGTAGCAATCCTAATGATAGCAGTAGAGTATTTCTCTAATGTGCCGCCAAATGTTACACATTTGACTACTTGTCCAGTGGCACGGGAAGGATCTACGAGTGACTGCCTAACACCAATTGTGGTGCATCCAGAATCAAATAGCACAGAGACTGGATTGTTATTCACTAAACCCTTATGTAAGACAAGAGAACCTCTTCCATCATGCGCGACTGATGCCGGAAGAGCAGGAAGAGGATGGCCACAGCTTAAAGTAGACACTGTGGTTGGCTCAAATAACGTTTTGCATTGGGGGCACTGAGATGCTCTCCCAAAATCAAAAGCGGCACATGCCATATTACTAGCATCATTATTATCTTTACTCTGTTTATAGGCTTCATTGGACTCTTGTTGTGCAGAGTTTGCCTGAAAATGTGGTTTATGTCTTTTGTATTGAGATCTACCTCGGTTATTATCACCTCTGTAGTTATTGTTACCTCTATTGTAACCCCTATTTGGGTTTGAGTCATAGTTCCCTTGGTTACCATTATCATATTCATTATAATGAGTATCTCTGTAATTATGATCTTGTTGACTCCAAGACGGATAACCCTGATAGTTTCTATAATTACTTCCTCTACGGAAATTCCTATAATTATGACCACCCCTGTGTCGAGAGCTATCAGCTCGTCTCCAGTTCTTTGAAGAAGAACCTTGAAATGATTGGTTACCTTGGTTTTGATAACTATTATGGTTACCTTTTTTATCAAATCTGTTTTGAGGTCCCTGAAATCTGTGTGAATAATTGGGATTGTATGGTGTTGCTGAAGCAACTGGCATACTCTCCTTAATCTTAGTGTTGCCAAAAGTCACGTCGGGGTGTGCAGTGACATATTGGGAACAATATTCTTCCATTTCTTTTAGAGATTTGGGTTTACGCTCATGTATAAATTCAAGGAAAGGTTTGTTCACACATGACATAATCTTATCTCTGAGCAACAAATCCATAAGTCCTTCATACGTTTTTTTCTGTTTTGGAAAGCTCAATCCAACGATCAACTGTGAGACGTGCCTTTGCAGTGAATTCTGAGAATTCTACACCCGTCTCAGGCACCATCGTTTTAAATAAAAGGCGATAGCCTTCCTCACTTAGCTGATATTTTTTTTATCAAAGCCGCCCTAATGACATCATAATTATCCTTATCTGCTTCTCCTACAAGGCATAATCTAGTCAAAGATTCACCTTTCAAGTTTTCTGATAATTGATTAGCGTATTGTGATTTATCCACATTATGTGTACGACAAGAACGTTCAAATCTATCCAGCCAGAATGTAATATCGTCACTGGACTGATTGAACGGTGGAACCTTAACCTTGTAAGTAGAAGGTTTACCATTACCACTAGATGCCTGATTAACATTACTCATACTTGTCAATCTCAATTTCTCTAACTCAAATTCATGTTCTCTTATTGCTTTTTTCTCTTCAGCATCTAATCTTTTTTGTTCAGCCTCCCTGTCTAATCTTTTTTGTTCAGCTTCCCTGTCTAATCTTTTTTGTTCAGCTTCACTGTCTAATCTTTTTTGTTCAGCAGCAGCTTCTCTTTCTAATTTTTTTTGTTCAGCTTCACTGTCTAATCTTTTTTGTTCCGCAGCAGCTTCTCTTTCTAATTTTTTTTGTTCAGCTGCAGCTTCTCTTTCTAATTTTTTTTGTTCAGCTTCAAATCTCCTTTCCTCCACCTGCATCTGCAATTTCTTTTGTTCAGCAGCAGCCTCAGCTTCTCTTTCTAATCTTTTCTCTTCAGCCATAGTTTTTCTTTCTTCTGCAGCTAATACTTTGTCATATTGAGCAACAGCCCATTGTTCTAATTGTTGACCAGTCTTATCAAGGGCTTTCCCTTGTGTAATGAAGTATTCCAATGTAGACATGATGTCTAACAATAATACTAATCACCTGAACCAATAATAATACCACAAGTTCTCAATGACTTGATTAATCAGTATACTATCCCAATATCTGTGGGTCACAAGCCTTTAATAAGGTCTTGTATAATAGTAATAATAATCAGGTACTGGTTTATACCATAATCCAAGTGCAGTGCACAGGCAATTGTGTCTTATGAAATATACCTATATAAAACATATGTCAACCAACAGAATACATAAAGTACAAATAGGACTGACAATACAAGAACGTTTGCAGAAATCAAAATAAATCAAATAGGGAAATCAATGAAAATAATCACTGAATCTGCAAAGAATAACAACACAAATGACGTCACAATATATGAATATAAATTGAGAAAAGAACTGAAAGATAGAAAAGGTTAGACCAACAAATTACAAACAAATCAAAATAAAACTAAAGAACAAAGAAATATTACAAAAATAACAATAATTACAGACTTCACAGCTAACACAAAAGCAACAGTTGTCGCAGCAAATTTTCAATCAAGAAAATTGCACCTATAGAAAACGCCCACAACGGACCCTCTATGACGTGGGATATTCTGTTGTGAGGACGCCGCCCAACCTTAAACACAACCCGCTGACATAGAAACTAACATACTATACAAACAAATAACATGTAAACATAAATATATATATAAATTATGTGTATGATAGTATGTGTTGCAAAATAGGCTCAGTTTTACAGTAATGGCAAAGTTATTTTTATGAAAATAAACAAACTGCCACTTTATTCAATTAAACATTCTGGCCTTAAATATTAAAGTTCATATACAGAAAACAAGAAGATCCATCGATGAAAATAGGACTTCTTAGTTCACTAATACTGTCTTCCTGTTAATATTACAAGAATTGATTCAACTGTTCCGTGAAACTCTGTAATGTCTAATGTAAAAATGTCAACAACGCTGACCTACATACTGCATTCACTTGACAGGTCACGTGACGAAGTGTTGACAAATAGCAAACCAATACTGCAAGTGTGTCGTATCAGCCACAGGAAACGGTCTGGTATCGGTAATCTGTTGACTTCTGAACTTCTGCGAGGTCAAACCCAGAAAGCTGGTCCACCAGTTGATAAAGTTGCACCAGAACACTCCTAGGCGGGAAGACGTCGCCTATCAACGACTGTGTACCTTTTCTAAAGTTTAATTGGACGTACACACTCGACAGCACAGATAGTGACAAATCACAGGTTGGCATAATACATCATGGTACAGTGGATAAATGGTCTTGCAATGTTACATGGGCACTCATGTAGAATAATAGTATAAAGGACTGTCAGTAGCCAAGCCCTCAGTATCGCCCATACTTATATATCATCTGACTTCACTGACTGAGCACGTCAGCTTATAAACAATATTTCAGATGGCTTCTAAACCTAATCTCGTTTAGCGACGATTCTCCAACATAATGTTCAGCACATATTTTTCCATATAATAATATTGAACCGCTAATAACGGGTTCTCATGTGTAGCAGTGATCTCTGGACTAATCAAGCGATAATACGGGCATCCCTTTTCTCTTCTTGAAAGTCACTACATGTTTGGTTCCAAGATGGCTTCACTCGTGAGCTGTCACTCACGTTTGGATACAGATAATGAATCTGTCCTAAAGTTAGTCATTCATAAAACATTTCATTGCTCTGTAGATTTGATCATGAACAATTGACTGCATTCTACAGGATATAGTGCTGCTAGGAATCGAAGTCGTTTTTCATCGAGTCAAATATATTCTCTTAGACATTCAAATCGTACCTATCGAAAATGGTGGCTTCGTACGAGAGTTCATAAGAGTGTCTATTATTACCTTGGTATCAGAAATATGATTCTGCCATTCCTTGGCAATACGAATAAACACTGGGGCAAAGCATACACGATAGGTCTAGACGACTATCACTTTCCCCACCAATACTGAGATCACTTTTTCCCCGGCGACAAGCCGACATAGAAAACACAGTCCCTATCAGGACGAAGCCAAATCACACCACACTCTAGCGACACATCCGCCGAATAGCCTTTGACCTCTCTAGAGAGAACAGAACATATAGTTCGACTTAGATATGTAAAGATATACAGATATAAGACAGACTCGTCCTACTCAGACAAACAATACACATAAATTCAGGCCATAGATATTCTGAAGCAAGAACAATCTATTACTACCCAAACGAAGAATAAATCGCAGTAAAATGGATTCATCCGCGGAGTTCGATCGAAGAGACGGCACAACTTTCAAGGGAAGTAACTCAATAATGACTTTCCCTTAAGCACTAAAAAATTACCTATTTTGTTTACAAAATATTTGCGAACATAACAAGTATACCAATGTATAATATTGTAAGATATCAAAGACTGCACGTAACAGTCGGGTTTTTGGAACAGCGGTTAGAGAGGGAGTATTTTATATTACGTAACAGGTTGTTCCTTCTCTTTTCCTTTTCTGTCATTTCTCTGTATTTGTGAACTTACAGCAGTTTACAGGTAAGATGGCGGATATGGCCAAGTTACGAGCTGCCTGGCGCGACGCTGCCCAGGACATGGGAATGGATAAAGAGGAGACGAAAGCCGACATGATCAGAGAAAATGATAGGCATAATCAACGGGAACTTGAGGAAAGGCAAAGGATAGCCGCCGCCGAAGCAGCAAAGGAGGAAAGGATAGCCGCCGCAGAAATTGAGGAAAGGCAAAGGATAGCCGCCGCCGAAGCAGCGAAGGAGGAAAGGATAGCGGCCGCAGAAGCAGTGAAGGAGGAGAGGGCAGCCGCCGCAGAAGCAAAAGAAGAGAGGGCAGCCGCAGCAGAGATGGAACTTCGGAAATTGGAAGCAGCAAAAGAGGAAAAGGCAGCGGAGAGACAGCACGAACTTGCCCTGCGTTCTCTGGAACTGCAGTACCGATCCTCGGAAGGCAGTTCAGCTAATGGCGATTCACCCGGAGCAGGAGCGACAGACACCTCAGGAAACGGAGCTTCCCATTTGACTCGTTCCCTAATGGGAATGAAAAGATTGACGTGTTTTTAGAAAAATTTCAAAGAATGGCAAAGGCATACGGGTTGGATGAGAGTCTTTGGTTGTTCAGGGAGAGCAGGCCGGAGAAGGGAGAGAGTTTTGCTCAGTTTGCAGAGCGGGTGAGAAATTACCTAACCCGGTGGAGGGAACTGTCAAGACTGGCAAAAACTTTTGAAGGGTTGGAGGAGTTAGTTCTGTGTGAACAGGTAAAAGCAAACATGTCCCCCGACTTGAGGCGGTATCTGGCGGAGCAGGTGCCCAGCAACTCGATCAGATTATCGTGTTCGCCGAAAGGTACCAGACAGCACAGGCCGAAGTACTGGGACAGAAACGGAAAAACCCAGACCTGCCAGCCCCAGACAAAGAAGCTTCGTCATCGCAGTCGGCTACTTCACCAGCTCATCAGCAACCATGGCCTTCTCGCAAGGAGCCTAATTCAGGTTATAACTTGCGCCCCCAGCAGCATAACAGAGCACCAACAACAACCTCTCAGGAACCCGCTAGGAACAGAGGAGATAATGAGAGGTATTGTCAGAATTGTAGAACCACTTCCCACTGGACATCCCGGTGCATGAACAAACCCCCAGCTCATCATGCAGCTTGTTTAAGGCCGGTGAGATGGACTAAAGGGAATAAATGGGAACCAGTCCAGGCAGAGAAGTTGTTCTCTAACAGTGGACCAGCCGTAGTGAATAGGACGGCCACTACGTGTTTGACAGCGGGCTTACTTACCCCAGTATCATCGCTCGTCATTTGGTGAAACCAGGACAGTGGACCGGAGAAATATTTGAGATTGGTTGCATTTTGAGAAGAGGTATCTCACAACGGTTGCCCGTAGCCAATATTGAGGTGAAATGCAAGTTTGTGTCTGGCACCATCAAGGCAGCTGTAATGACACAGCCAGCACATGATTTCATCCTGGGAAGCCCATACTTAGTTTTGGGAAACCCCACCACACCGATCCTTGCTAATGCAAGGGGGCCTACTGCAGGCCAGAGAAGTGAAAGGGGAGAGCCCCAAATTCACGGAGCCCCACGGGAGCTCAAACATCCTTGTCTTGCGATGAGGAGGAGAGCCTCTAAAGACAGTGGAATGTTATTTACAGAGGCGTATTCGCCTGTCAGCCCTGTTCAGCCTAAAGGTCAAACAGTGGTGACGCCTCTAATTTCGGAAGTATCTTCTTCGTCGTCGGGAATTAGGCCCCCGAGGGTATTACATCTCTCAAGGGAGGGAAATACTGACAAGAAGGAACATGTGCACGGTTCTTCAGTCAACCGCAAACAGTTACGCCCTGTTACGACGATGTCTGGCCAAGCCAGCCAGTCTGTTTCAAAACACTGGGAGGCCGCACCATATGGTAATCATTATTTACCACGCGCCGCCAGGAAAATTCGTGGGCGAAGGAAACACATGAGAGGGAGGAGGAAGAGCGACCAGTCAAGTTGCAGTCGCCAGGAGGAAATCACCAGGCGTGACCATCACAATCCAGTGCTGGCACCGATTTTCAAGGATATGGAAATGGGCCTGTATGTCAATCCTAATTATGACAGTGATTAGATCGGGATGTAGATCTAGATACGGGCCAGTATGAAACCCAGAGATTTCAGTGATTTAGCACGGTTCCCGTACTTGAAAGGGGGGACTTATGTGATGCTACACTGTAATTCTGACTTTTAACAGGCCCGATTTTGTGGTTCTAGTTTGATTTTTCAATTGGTCCGGGATTTGCGTAGGACGGGAATTCGCGTGGGTGTTTTCTCTGGTATATAATGAGACAGAAAACGGGGATTCGGTCTCTATGAAAAATAAGTGCCAGCCGTCAGACTACGTAATTTATCGTCTCCATTGCGGGGAAAAACAGCGATGAATTGGTAGGTAGGATTTTATCTTATTATCGTTTTATTCATTAGAGGGTTCTTTGAGAATTTCGTCCGTAGTTAATTTCTTCGGGGGACATTAACTTTTTCAGTTTTAAAATAAATGATAGTGCCATCCATTATCATTTTTTTGAAGAACGACGTAAATGCAACAGTGTGCTTATTCTTTCTGGGATTTTGGCAATAGATAGGAGTGTGTGAAGTTGTGAGAAACACGTGTGCCAATTTTTAGAATGTTATGTAAAACCACCATTTATTTCTGTGTATTTACTAATGTAATTTTATGGGGAAAACCCTGGTGTGTTCGTTAATTTTTCTGAGCCTTAAAAATGTGAGAAATATTGTCGGAGGGTTCAGATTTACGTTGTAAGTGAATTATACTGCTTAGGGGAGGAAACTATTCCTATAGCGAGATTTAATTTAATTTTGGAGCAAGCCGGGAAACCTCATGTGTAAATGTTAAAAAAGGAAACCCCGGAATTTCGGACAAAAGAAGTTCCCGAGTTGGAAATGTTGACACGTGGGTAGCCACGCGTCACAAATAGATAAGAGGCAGACAGGTCGGGAGGTTCTGTTTACTTACCTGGCAGATTATAGATGAGAGAGAGAGAGAGAGGGAAGAAGTGAGAATGAAGAGACACGTGTATAGAATTATTTTATGTATCGTATATGTTAGAGATAAGCGATTTTAGAGAGGGTGTACATTAGACGCTGTTTCTTTTAATTTCAGCGAGTCTCGGCGAAACAGTGGGGAGCATAATTTTGTCAAATAAAATTATCCACGGCAAAAGACATCTCAGGGTCAGAGTACTCGAGTATCGTCAGGAGCAAAAGAAAATTACCCTATGGTCTCTGGCAGTGAGGTCCCTATGCTTCAGCTGGACCGAGGTTTATTTATCAGACAGCCGAGAGCATCGCTATTATAGTCTCTAGCAACGGCAGGGGGCCGGGAGACTGGTTTCAATTTCATACAGCCAGAAATCAAGGCTGTGTCTTCCTCTAAATCCGGAGTGGGAGAAAAGGGGAAAGTTTGCTCAGCAGCAGAGAAGCGTCTACAGTTAATCAAGTCCCTCATGCTTGATATCTGAACATCGTCATCACCAAAATCAGGAACAGGTGACAGGGTTACCATACCTAGGTCCTGATAGAAATCGAGAGAAGAGAGTAACGGAGACGCCGCATCATCAGCCCTCGAGTGTTAGAGAGACACTGAGATCAAGAGAGAAAGATAGAGAAGGAGGGAGAAAATAGACAGGACCAGTAGGGTCTGTTCAGTATCCATTGGACGGATAGACACTGAGTCTGCGTTAGTAAAACCAAGTCTATTATTTTAGCATTTCTTGTGGTGTAGTTATAGGCGCCTATCGCCTAACTAGTAGAAAACTGTGTAGCCGTTCGTTGAGGAAGAGTCACCAGGACTGAGACAATAGAAAGCTTATTAATGTTAGAGAGTGGAGGCTAAAGTTGACATCCCCACAAGATCAAAGTACTTTAAAGCACTAACCATTTTTATTGTTCCTCAGCAGGGTGACAGGAAGAGTGAATGTGATTGAGGTTTTTTTTTTTGTTGAGGGTCTTGCTATTTAATCGTTACTTGTTTTTCAGGCCGTGCAACAGTGCACGCTATCGACTGACTTGATGACGTATGATGCCATTTTTTTTCCTTGTATGTAAATAAATATATACATATATTATTTACTGGATCAGCTTCTATTCTTTACTATACTTACTCTATGTTGTCTGTATAGTGGGTTTGTGGTCGTATTTATACACCTTATCTCCTTGTATTTAAAGGAAGTCAGAGGAGGGCGAGACTATAGCCAGTCTAAAGTCACGAAGCGGCAAGGGGAGATTCAAATCCTGGTTCTATCCCTTGAGCCAATAGTCGCGTCTGTCCACAGGCATGTCATTTTCCATCTAAATTCTATTTTCTCAGACTTTCTCATACTAGGGTCTTGCTTTCATTCAGGCACACTCTATAAAATTAAAACCACTTCGTGACAATAACAACATTTCTTAACATCAAATCCACCACAATTATTATAATAATTGCTACAACAAAGCTAGCACTAAACTGCATACATAATGCAAATGTGTACATGCATGGCGAGACTAATGAATAAATATTAGACAAACATAAAGGTATGTTTTCAGGCACTCGTAAGAAATAAAGAGGTTGAAAACTAGACAACAGAAAAACAACAGACGTGATGGCTTACCCAGGACTCGAACCCAGGACCTTCCGTGCGACAACCCCGCCTAGCTATGCAAGCGAATCACACTATCCTCCCTGCCATCTAGGCATCACCAAAAAAATGATGCTTCGATGACGGGTCATTAGTGCGACCCGCAACACATAATTGAATGAAGTAAGGAAAAATGACTTTAGTAAATGTCAACTTGCCATATTAAATGGAGTACCTGTATTGTAGAAAAGTACTAAATTGTACAGACCGTCCGCCTTGAATATCACTGAGGATATGATATGTTTTGAGAGACTAAGCTGACATTTTGCCTGCTTGCAAATAGAATACTTTATTTGACACACATCCATTGCAAGCAAGCAATATATAGGCAAATCTAAAGCCACATATGAAATATATATTCTAATGTGGCAGATTATGATAATTGATTTCATATCTATTTCTTTATCTACACTTCTCTTTTGCCAAACTTTCAAACTTCATACTTTTGCTAACTTAAAAACCATTCTATACACTCTGAGATCTGTCTTTTTTTTCAATTTAGCACGGAATTTATTTCTGTTCGCTATTCTCTTTGATGTATGTTTACGAGCAGACTATTAGCTACGTTGATCTGTAATTTATTCTTAACACCAGCAATTGAAACTCGTTGTAATGGGATCAGACAGCAATCTAGGTGGAGATAATCTTGGAACCAAGGGAGACAATTTTTATTACTACCCTTGTAAATCTGCTCGCTAGTGAAGTAATTAAACCACGGTGAGAACGTCGAAATCAAAGACACTGCTCGCTAGAAATGGCCAGACAGAGAGACGAAGGAAACTCACACTGATTAGCGAATTGGCGATGCCTGATCTAAGAATGAATAGGGTTCTGGTTTTCGGCTAGTAATGTGTGAAAGATCTTTGATTTGCAAATCCGAACGTTGAATTCACCGTGGGTGCGAAACATCTGGCAGAGTCTGTTTCGGTCAATAGTGTAATAGCCTCTTTGATTTCAGAGATATATATACTAGATCATTTCTACTAAAATTCACTCAGTACTCCTCAGCTTTTAAAGACATCTAGCGGCGATTTCTGGAATCCCCTGGTTCTAGGATAGTTTCTTAGTTTATCGTTAGAGATAGTCTGGTAGAAGTTTGTGTGAAGGTAAATACTATACTAGTAGTTTTGAGTGATTTTAGGTATAAAATCGTCAATTATATTTCTCTGAGATTTTCTTCAGTGTGATTTACTAAATAGGTCCGTAAATGGTATTTCTCTCAGATTTTACTGTGTTACAGTGGCTAGCAGAATAAATAATAATTCTAGCTAAACTTTTCCAGCTATGAAATAAATTTAATTAACTGCTAATAACCAGTCAGAGAATATTTTAACCAACCAAGTAAATGCACTGATTCATCATGAGTATTGACGAAATATGTCTTTATTTCTAATTCATGATGACTGATTTTTTTTTAATGACTAGAATTTATTTCACGGAAGTTTTAAACGATGAGACAAGCTCTAAGCTTATAGTTTCTAATTTACGTTAAATAACCGAAGTGGTGAATATATTATATTTTACGCGAGGTAGGACAGGAGTGAGAATACTATATATTGGTCAAGTATTTTGTATGTTTTTCTCTTTATACACTATTTGGGTCTAACCCTAAAACTTACCAGCGGCTTCAATGTATATCTGAGAATAACTAAAGAAAGAACATTTTGTACTTCAATACGTGGGTCTTCAAGGTAAACCTGTCTGGCATTTGTGTTTGCATCCAGAAAGAGACAGAGTACCAACCTAAAGGACATTAAGACTAAATGCGGTAACTGGGCCTATCGAGCCAGATTATATTTTCTTTCCAAAATCTCATTTACATGCAGCCCAGGTAGCAGAAAAATTACAAACATTAACATTTCCGACGGTTTATCATTTGTGGTGTGATCAAGAATTTTATACTGAGAGAAGTTGCTGACCTGACATTTCCTAAGTACTGGAAACCTTAAGATTCTGACACTGTGAGCACTGTGACATATATTACCTAAACTGATTTGAAGTGACATAAACAGTAATCCAGAAAAAATATAGTTGTAAAGAGAACGCTCCCGGGAAAAAATGGATTTAACTTGTCTCTGTAGAGCTGGGGTTCTCTTTGCCAAAATAACACTGGATGTGCTGTATGTTTATCTCCTGAAGATTGTTCCAGAAGGTGAAAATCAAGTTGTAGGTAAGAACGAATGTCAGTAGCCACTGTTGTATGGATAGAAAGAAAGCAGGAATGAGTGGTTCTTCGATCGTATAAATTCATATATACCCACTTTGTAATACTTTGATGATGCATAGTTTTTGCTAATATTGTTTCCTTTTCAGAACAGATTAACATATGAACTCTGTTCTTTACTGTAGAGGGAAATTCTAGACCATAGCGTAAACACCTTTTGACTCTTTTGGGGGTTAATAACTTCTCTCCTAACGGGATCTTGTCTCAACAGAGGGAGGGAGGATTACACATATGGGTCTAACTCTTTAATTAATTCATTAACTTTATGTTTACTTGTATTTGATTTGATAGTCATATTATTGCTGTTGTTAAGTTTCTTTATGATAAATAAAACTTACATAAACTTTATTTGCGTGTGTCGGTCAGCTTCTCCCAAAAGATCCCCAATCCATTGATGTAGTTTTTCACGTTTGTGCGTCTAACTGTCGTCACTTATGTGTGTGTGTATGTGAGTGGTGATATATATGTTAATATATATATATTCTAGTAGACTGTCTGACTAACTAAGTTCTGTTGTAGAGATAGGCTGAAGGAGAGAAGTTTCTCGATTTCAGGGACAGACTCTAACTAGTTCCCACCATCTCACTCGTGAAAAACCTATTTTCTTTACATTACCTCTCACTGAGCTATCACCTGTTCTAATCTATTCAGAAGGGACCAATCTATGTCTTAATTCCCCTATCAAAAATCTACGACATCTAACAACAAAGCATAATTCAACAAGGAAAAGTGAACCCCTCAACGAAATGAAGATGCATTCAACGCTATATATTTCTATAGCGCTTTTATTAGTGTGGTCCTGGTCTCTTGTTTTCTTACAAGCTTCTTCCCTCTTCTCTTCTTCTTCTGCCTCCTCCACTACGTACTGTCATCTTTCATGACATCCTCATTACTTTGTTTAGTTATGCAAGGTGCTCCTCACATTCTTTTGTAAAATTACATATCTCTGGACACTATGGATTGTCATGTTTGTTTACGGGTTGTCCATAACTCAATTCAAGTTGTCTGGATTTTCTCAGTATAACACTGAAGAACTGTACAACTGATCAGAGCATGTATATTCCCAGTAGCAACATACGGCTGCGAGACTTGGACACTCAATAAAACAGTTGCAAAAAAGATTACATCATTCGAAATTAAATGCTACAGAAGGATGTTGAGAATACCCTGGACAGAAAAAAAGACCAACAGAGAAGTACTGCACTCACTAAACGTACAGGAACATTGGCTCCTAAATACCATCGCAATAAGGAAGCTGAAATTTTTCGGTCATATAAAAAGACATAATAGTCTGAAAAAAACAGTGATGGAAGGCATGGTCCCTGGAAAAAGGGGAAGGGGTCGACCTAGACGACGGTGGACCCAGGTGTTACGTACATTTATTACCTAAGGGGGTAGTCTTCGGTCCTGCCAAATGTACGCACCAGTCTCAATATAGTTATATTATTTGTGCGGTCGAATGATTCGCGCACTGACGTGCACAAAGCAGGGTGAGTTGCTTTGGGACGCACGGGTAACCTAGTTGAGTAGTTTCTGACGTCATGATTTGGAGGGGCAACATGGACCTTGTTTATGTCCGTGAGTGATATATTATTATTGTATTTCATGGCACGTTTATGGAAGCCATTTATTCTAGTGATCTGTATTGGTCTTCAGGTCGAAACCAATAGCAGTAATGTCACGTAACTTATCGCCCCACTTCTTTGTATGCTGTATTGTAAGGCCGCTCTTATACTTGTCTAGCGGGAATATGCTATTCCTAGAATGGACCTACAGAGTCGTTAGCCTTTAGGATTCGTATCGTAGAAGAAGGATTCCTACGAGTGGGAAAGAAGTTAATTTGATTGCAGTATTTATATGTGTAAACGCCTTTATTGTAATGCCAAAGTCGTGGCATGTTTTGAGAGGTTAGTTAAAACCTAAAGATACTAACTCAGATACCTCTTCATATATGTACCAG
Organism: Oreohelix idahoensis; assembly: GCA_024509875.1. Classification (NCBI taxonomy): domain Eukaryota; kingdom Metazoa; phylum Mollusca; class Gastropoda; order Stylommatophora; family Oreohelicidae; genus Oreohelix; species Oreohelix idahoensis. The sequence continues at coordinate 668,943 of JAMPIV010022942.1, read as the reverse complement.
TGAATATCTATTGAGTCTACGTTATATGGAACTATGTCTTGGATAGAAACAGTCTCTTATTGGACGAATGCGGGAGTTCGTGGTATGGGAGTACATGCTTAAGTGGATGACCTCAAGCAAGGTCAACGGACATTCCCTTGCTGTTAAAACCTAGTAGGAATATTATTGGATTCTTATTACTTACGTGAGAGAGGATTTTAGATATGAATGACCAGAGATGTATCGTTTTATCGGAACTGTCACTACTATGTATAAATTGTTCATCGTACCTGTCAAGGAACATTGTACCGTCTTGTCAAACGTTTTCGTACCACGTAATAAATTATAATAACTTTACCGACGAGTTGAGTATGATCATGTTGGCCTGATTTTGCCTTCCACTCGTTGAAGTTCTGTTGGATAGCTCTTCATCTAATTTTCATTCTACATTCGCGTCAAGATGCTAGTACACTGGTACCTCTGCTACTAGCTATCATGTTACCCGAAAAGAGCGCTCAACACCAGGACATCACAGAGAGTCTGAACTTGTCTTTGGCTGATGCAGGTCGACTTGCCCAGAATCGTGATGTGTTCAGAGCAGCTGTAATGGAGACAACGTTCTGGAAAGAATACGTCACATGATGATGAACACTGAAGAACTCTCTCTGTCTCTCTGTCTCTCTGTCTCTGTCTCTGTCTCTGTCTCTGTCTCTGTCTCTGTCTCTCTCTCTCTCTCTCTCTCTCTCTCTCTCTCTCTCTCTCTCTCTCTCTCTCTCTCTCTCTCTCTCTTACCTCTATTGACAAAGAGCTGTTGCACAAAATACTTTTCATTTTACGGAAAGCTTTTTTTTGCTTCGGCTCTTCTACTCTTCACCTATGAGATGCATCATTGATCTCATGTTTCAACGTGACCAGGTATTTGAATCTATTTACTTGTTTCAAAAGTCAGCTGTTTCCGCCTCATATATCCCAATTTTTCGCTATCCATGTTCTTTGGTTAATGTGCAGGTTTGGACTTTGTATTGAGAACATTGTGTTGGTCTCAATTATATATTTATTATGTGTCTTAAAGTCATTTGATCTTCAAATGCTTCATAGTTGGTGTTAACTGAGAGGTCATTTAATGGCCGTGTGGAGTTGACAGTATAGTCTCTCAGTCTCTAATATTCTGACTATAGGGAACATCCTGCCCCGTCTAGTTCTCGGGTGCTTCTGATGAGACAAAAATGGAGTAGGACTACGTCTCTTTAAGGCGTGATTACTTTCTAAGAGGTGACTACCATGAACTTGTGTACCAGACTGGCAACCTCATATAAAACAAATTGATACAGAAATCACCACTACAAGACCACATACATTTCTTCATAAGCCGAAAATATTACACACTGGTGAATCCTGTACAGCATTAGTTGTTGTTCTGTGATCCACAGGGTTTTTATTGCTGTTGTTGTTGTTGAACTAGGTCTGCTGGGCTTTTCGCTCTTTTGCAGCCAATATCCAGTTGAAGAGGCCCTGGTATTATCTACAGTGTAGATCTAGGCATTTCCTGTGGTTTTTCTGCCATTCCGAAACCACTTTCTCCGGCTTAGCTTGCATTTAAAGGATCATTACATCTGGTCCCAATCTGGAAGAAGCGCGTGGCATACTGTGTATTCCTCGCCATTCAAGGGGACTCTCCAAATGTGCAGAGCTAAAATACTATGCTCTGGTTCTGGCCTCTGCCAAGAAATTGTCACATCCTACACAGAACCCTTAATAGCTCCTCCTACCTATCATGGGATCTATAGTGATATCCTCATGCATGCAGCCAAACACGTAATAGCCAGAGTTACGTCTGGGCCTTAAGTGACTCCTCCAAGCTTAATGTGCAATGCTGGGTTCTCAACATGTTTCACTACAGGGAGAAACCCTGGAAGTGTGTGCATGATTTCAAGAGTCAATGAGGGTGTAAGTAGTCTCACAGACAGGTTTACATCCACATCTGTAGACTATAGCATTGTGCTTAGCTGGTGGTCATATAAGGATAACTCCAGTTATGCATCCATGCATATCCACAGAGTAAGAGAGGCAGAAGTTAGTCCCAGAACACACATGCGGAAGAGAACTGGAGTCACAATTAGAAGGGATCAAGAAGGCATTGAGATATTTTAAGCGGAGGTCATAGGTCACATGACTTGGCTTGAATTTGTTGAAGTCTTATACTCACATTGGACAACTGGGTGTCAGCTAAAGTTACTACACACAGTACTAAATCATTTCTGATCACATATTAAGATAATACAGACATACCTCGCTTTATTGCGCTTCGCAGATATTGCGCTTGATTTCAAATTATTCATGTTTATTTATTAGAACGTGCCTTCTTCTTCTGAAAGATTTTGGCTCTCCACCAGCAAAAAGATTACGATTCGCTGAAGGCTCAGATGATGAAGATTAGCATTTTTGTTAAAGCAATAAAGTATTTAATATTACAATACATTGTTCTTTTCAGACCTAACGCTATTGCGCACTTAATAGACATAGTGTAAACATGATATTAGGCTTTATATGCACTGGGAAGCCAAAAAAATGGGTGTGACCCGCTTTATTGCGATATTCGATTTATTGGGATGGTCTGGAACCGACGCGCAATATCTCCGAGGTATGCCTGTAGTACAGATTGTCTGTAGGGTGGTTCAGGGGAGAGAAATATGGAGCCCCCCCTCTTCTCCCCTTATAAAAAAACACCACTGAATCAAAGTGAAATATTGTTCTTGGGATCATATCAGAGTTCCAGACTCAACAATTTCCGTAAAATGTCGGTACTGCATGTTATGTAGTTAGGATAACAAGCGCGCGTATTTCGCCTACCGCATTTCTCCTGGTAAACACAATCTCTGTTTACGTGCAGAAAGACGGTAAAATACGTGTAGATGGAAACTATTACGGCAATTTCCCTGGCGGAAGGATGCTAGTAAAAATAGGTCATGATCATGGTTGCTGCTAATAGAAAATATTTTGGTTTTAAATTCTAAATTCTACTTTGGAGCTAGCAACGACATCATCATCATCACGACCCCTTAGCTCCACAAGGAGCAAAGGTCTCCAACAGATTCATGACACGTCCGGTGCCATCCACGACACGTCCGGCGCCATCCATGACACGTCCGACGCCATCCATGACACGTCCGGTGCCATCCATGACACGTCCGGTGTCATCCATGACACGTCCGGTTTCAATCCATGACACGTCCGGTGCCATCCATGACACATCCGGTGCCATCCATGACACATCCGGTGCCATCCACTCAAGGTCTTTCCGTGTCTTCTTGATCTCTTTTATTTATGTGGCAGTTGTCTTCTCCTTGTGTATTCCTGTCTCACAGTACATCTCACCCTGGGGATACCAGAACAAGGACTTCCTTGTAAGGCAATCAAAAGGTTTCTGCAATATGTGTCCTGTCCATCACCATCTACTCATCCTTGTTCCACTGACATTTGTCTGGTTCTTGTCATCTCTCGTTCCACTGACATTTGTCTGGTTCTTGTCATCTCTCGTTCCACTGACATTTGTCTGGTTCTTGTCATCTCTCGTTCCACTGACATTTGTCTGGTTCTTGTCATCTCTTGTTCTACTGACATTTGTCTGATTCTTGTCATCTCTCGTTCCACTGACATTTGTCTGGTTCTTGTCATCTCTCGCTCCACTGAAATTTGTCTGGTTCTTATCATTTCTCGTTCCACTGACATTTGTCTGGTTCTTGTCATCAGTTCCACATTGGTGACCTTATCACACCATTTCAATCCTTCTATTTTAGACAATCAAACATTTATGAAAGTGTGTAACTTTTTTGTTGTTTGTGTTGTTCTCCATGTTTTAGAACCATTCATAAAACTAGCTTATTTGAACTGAAAATTCCGGTTTTTATGTTTTACTTTATTTCTTCTGATCTCCATATATTTCCCACTACAATGAACGCTCCTTATGCTTATTGTATTTTTTGATACCACTGTCTCTTCATCCAAGTCAACTAAAGTCATTCATTTAAATTCTACCCTGTCATCCAAAACGAACACAGGCCCTCTATTTGTGAGACCCTTGACGCAGCATAGAGAGAGCTGGTAGGAGTTTGAACCGCTGACTCACCTTTCTCCTAGCAGCGACATTATATGATTCAAATTGCTAAAAACAGAACCACTGAAAGATCCTCCTAAAAATAAACTCTCCTCCAAACCCTTTTTATTCCTTCAATACGTCAACCTTGAGCTCGCCCGGAAACATCGGATCACGTGTTCCTCGTATTGATCCTTCCAGTGTTAACATGTTTTTTTATTGTTGCCTAAGCAGCCAGCGACTAGATCCTGACGCGGCGGAAAGTGAACTTGAGATGTTGCCAAATAAACGGGTTCAAACTTTAGTCTCAGCCTTCATCATTGTTTACATGTTGCAAATTTGACTCCAGTTCAGGCAATTACGGAATACAAAAAAATCTCGAACAACGACGACTAACAATTACCTATAGCTATGGAGTTCTTTCAAAGGAATGCGCAAGATCTCACAAAATTATTAAACTAAAAAATAAAATAAAAATGGGACACTTCTTCTTCCGTTCGCTTGAAATATATTGTCTATATCTGCAATGTTGTTTCTTATATAAACTTCACTGTCTTTTGTAGTTCATACAGAGGTCCGTATAGTTTTGCTTCCAGTGTTGTTTCTCCGGGCCAGTGGGTTTGCCTCAATATATCATATTCGGGGCAGTCTTGAAGTATGTGCTCTGCAGTCTGGGGTGCCTGTACACATGGCTGAATTGCCAGTCTTAAATTTTGTATACATGTGGCTGCGGAGTCGGTTGTGTCCTGATCTGAGTCGCAGAATGACAATTTGTTCTGATCTGTTCATAGCTTAGTAGTCGTCCTGTGTTGGTGTTGGTGGCTTTCCGATTGATTTGATCATCTTTTTCTTCTGATGGTACGTAACTGGTATATCCGGTTGCTCGTCTGCAGCACCTTCTTTAGTCAGTCGTCTGCTCTCTCGTTTCCTGGTATTTCACAGTGAGACGGTATCCACTGCATGGCGACCTTGCGCTGGTTGCACTGTTCAGACAGTAGGACTTGTATACCTGGTAATTTTCTGGACTGAAGTGCTTGGAGTGCTGATCTTGCATCTGTCAGGAATACCACAGGCTGTGGACCGAGATTGGTGTTCAACAGTTTCTCGGTTGCCACCTTGATTGCCTGGATTTGTGCATCATAGTTGTCACAGAATTTCCCCGTTGGTACTCTGACCGTATCCCTAGTGTTGTTTGGGTATTCTATGTACACTCCTGCTCCTCCACTCTTTATTGCATTTTGTGCTGACTCATCTGTGTATAATCGGACCTGGAGGTCTTGTGGGTATTCATCATCCAGGAAACTGAGAGTGGCAGTCCTACGTTGCACAATGTTTTGTTCATCCTTGTCGAGTATTCCTTTCACTTTTGTCTGGATGTATACTGGTAGTCCAGGCTCGCATCTCCAAGGGGTTTGTTCTGGCACAGACTTTAGGGAGCTGTCAACTTCACTCAAGTATAAGGTTTTGTAGCGAAAGGTTTTCCTAGAATAATAATAGTGGTAGAGCAGAAGTAGAATCTCTCTCCAGAAAGTATGAAGTTCCAGTGCCCGAGAAGTACTTCTTCTTCTTCTTCCATCCTTAGCCATCAACCGGCAAAGCAGTTTGTGGCCAGTACGCCTAGTGGCGTCTTAGGGCAACAACAAATTGATCAATCTATCGCTGTTTCCACCACGCCTAGTGGCGTCTTTGTGGAACAAAAACAGACCAAACAATCTATCATTGTTTCCGTAATCAGATTGGTTGGCAAGCAGGTGATCAGCCCACTGTGCGAAGTTTTTTACGGGATGGGGTAAACAGCCCCATGCCCATACCCTCCTTAGTCGCTTTTTACGACATGCGTGGTAGGGTGCAGTGTTACTATTCTTTGCTCCCCTTTCGGGCCCCGGTAACACACGGGTGTCGAGAAGTACACTGGTATCAAAAATGAGTTACAGCAGTGAATACTCTGAGCTGGACAATAGATTTAGGCTTCAGAAGTATAAGTTGCTACTTTCGCTATAGTAACCCTATGTGATAATATAATTAAATTTGAAAAGGTAACTCAAAATTTAACAGTTAAAAATTTAACAAGTCTAATGAGTACAATTTCCCAATTTATTATGTACATCTATATATTCTTGTAATGAGAAATGGGTGTTGGAAGATGGTAAAATGAATGATTATTTATAATTACAAATTAAAATAAGTAATAGAAAAAGTCTTGGATTTATCTTCCACTGAAATTACAACAAAAGGATTGTCACATTATCTCTTGCCATCTAGTTGTCATCATTAGACAGTCCTTTTAGAAACTGCTCACATTGTTTGTTGGATGGATACACATATAACTCATCTTATGTTATTAGCCATGTCTGCTCGAGGTTCCTGAGACACACTTGAATACGGAAGACTTTCCTTCAGCCCGCCCTATAACTACGGGGGACTAAGGTGTTGAAGATTGGTTGACCTCTAGGCTTCAGTTAGCTGGATCAACGATTCTCAAGTCTTTAGTTTCTCGATCAGGAATGATCATAAACATTGATCATAAAACCTGGAACAAAAGGTAATAGGTGGCCATGGTGTTCCAACAATCTCACCACCCACTGCTGTTCATGATGCGACCATGTCTTCAGTGTTTGTATATAAATGAATGAATCATGGTAGTATGTTACAGAGATAGCATGATAAGATAATGTATACTGTGCAGAATTAACAAAATACATGAATAATCACATGTTATGATACATGGGTACGATATAACCTTTGCCTTCCACTTATGGATGTCAAGTCACTTATGTACTTGCTGGTATGTCGTAAGCTTCCAGGCAAGAACTAGCCATGATATATTTGGCGAACCAATTAATGGTTATGCTTCCTGACAATGCCGGTGAAGGTTATCTCTGGTTAGCGTCATTCCCTTTTTTATTATATCTGATACAATCAATCAGAAATAAAATCTGAAATAAAATGATATTAGTAATACATATATCTTTAATAAACTTACATACCCTCTTAGGATTTATAAGTCACGGTGAGACTGTTTTTGGTTGAAGTTAATCTGCCCTGCATGCAGCGTGAAAAAATAACTTTTCTTGCAGATACTGTCTTCCAGTTTCTCACTCTGGCTTCTGGATTTGGTGTGTGTGATTCCCAATGCGCCGCTCTGTCCTTATATTTCAGTCTCTCGCCCGTACGAGAAAGCACCTCTAAAAATCCCAAAAGATTTTCGTTTAATCTCTCGGTTTGAGGCGATTTGAGGCGATCTGTGCTTTTCCTGTATGTTTTTTTTTCTTCTGTTCACTACACACTTACATCCTTCCTTCCTTCCTGTGATAAATTTAACCGTGATACAACGTTAAAATATCTCCAAAGATAAAATGTAGGGATAAAAATAATGCGTAAGCTGCTAGAAGACATGATCGCCCATGCCGCGGTTCACTACCCGCCATGGAAACTAACTTGTTAGACGTGAAGACAAAACGTTTACCCTTGGAGACGGGAGGGAACGGAGATCAAAAAGAAAAAATATGACTGAACACGTGCTTGAAACTAGCAAGGCTAAAAAAGACGCAATTGGTGGGGAAAGGAAAAAAATTCACGTCCCCAAGTTGACACAATGTAAAGAAATGGACAAAAGGGACCTTAGCTATTATACGCAACAGTCATTTCTTGGACGCTTTTACGATACTTAGTCCTTTTATTTGAATTCAGCGGCAAACGCATTACAGAAGATGCTCGAACATATTTCAAAAAAAACAACTAACCTTGAAAAAGTAACTTTTTCTTAATAATAATGTTAGGAATATCAAACCTAGCTAGTCTGATAGCCCATCTTGAGCAGAGAAATAATATGCTTTCATTTATACAGACGGATAGATAATAATGAAGATATTGACAAAAGACTGTGTTGTTCATAACAGACGAGCGACTGCACTGTTAAAAAAATGTCACTAATTTTCAAAAATTGCGGCCTTGAGACTCAAGTGCTAAAATCTAGTTGGAATGAAAGAGAGGGGGAAATAGTGGAAAATTGTGGCTAAAAATAACTCTAGAGACCGATTCGTGTAGAAAGGCATGTAGAACCAAGCGTGTTTTTTTATGAAAAAGCAAGTAGAGACAGACGGACCAACAGACAATAATACATACTTGACTGAGGTATGACTGAATTGACTTTTGGTAGGAGGTTTGAAATTTGAAAGGGGGAAAGTCGGTGATTGGCCACAGATAATCATATTATCGGCGCACAGACGCGCATTTTTGCCATTCAACATAAATTGTCCATTAGTAGACACAGTAATTCTTCAGTGGTGTATTTCCCAGAAGCTAATTGCAATATTTAGAGGGACGCCATACTAGAGCCAGCAGCTCAGCTGAGTTTTGCTAGAATATAACTGTGTTCTCTATTCATAATTCTGGTAAGAATGAAAGTATTTCTTTGTATATTTTAATATTGTTTAATGTTTCGAGTGATTTGATACTGCCATATCAAAATCTATCCCTTACAACAAGTAAGGATTCGCTCTAGATCCCCAGCCCAAGTTCAGGGTCTAGAGACAAACAAAATACATAAACGCCAGCAAGGATTATGAAGGGCGGATCAGGTGTTGAGATCAGTGGAACATATCACCTATCTTATTCAATAGCAGGAAGCTAATGAACATATTTCAGAATATGTAGTCTTGGGGAACTAGTACTATGTGAAACCAACTTGGTAAGATGTGCTGTATGGTCAGAGAGATCTGACCCCGTCTATGTGGTGTTGTTGTGTAGTGTTGTGTGCAGAAGTGGCTCAGGAGGTAGAGTTCTGACACATGACCCAATACTTTTGTTGCAGAAGTGTGAGTTTCTGTTTGGCACCAAAGTGGTGTCAAATGCTGTGTTGATAAATACAA